>OU452199.1:1200000-1800000 GCA_911728435.2 Apoderus coryli
TCACACAATAAACTTCAAACTGCGGCAAAAGTAATAAATAAGTAATAAGTTTTCAATCGTATTGGCTATCTAATGTTGTAAGTAGATATTTTTTAAATATAAGTCAAACTAATAATTGAAAAATTAACAAGGAAAAGCAGAATTACCTATAATAACAATTAAATTTTAACTAAGTACATATAGACCAGGGTCGATAATTTTAAAAATGGTAAAAAGTGAAAAAAAATTATGGTAGGATGGTACCCATTGGAAAAGGTACAGAAATGAAAGGAAAAATAAATTACGGGCGATCTGAGGTCGGGAAGGGGGTGAGTTTTTAAGGGTAAAAAACGGTTAATCACGATTTCCGGTAAAATTGCAAGGCCTATGAAAAAAAGTTAAACGGCAAAGTTGTACGTAATAAAAAGATCTACAACTTTTGTATCGATGCTTTTTTCGCATAACCTCAAAATTTATGTGAAAAATCCGAATAACCGAGTTTTTGGTTTTTTATTTTTAATTTTTGCAAAAAAATTTATTTTTTCACGAAATTTGGTGGAAACTTACCTTTGTATGTCCCAAATATACAGTAATTTTTTTTATTTCAAATATTCATTTTTTCACCTTATTTTGACTTAATATCGAAAAAGCACCCTAATTTTCAATCGAAAATTCTCACGTCAAAATATCTGCTTTTTTAAAAAAGTTGGTGTGTTTTTTGTTCGTTGAAATCTCTACTTTCTGATGGTATCAAAAAAATTTACACTACCTAACTAACTTTTTTAAAAAACCAGATATTTTGACGTGAGAATTTTCGATTGAAAATTAGGGTGCTTTTTCGATATTAAGTCCAAATAAGGTGAAAAAATGAATATTTTAAATCAAAAATTACTGTTTGGGACATACAAAGGTAAGTTTTCACAAAATTTCGTGAAAAAATAATTTTTTTTGCAAAAGTTAAAAATAAAAAACCAAAAACTCGGTTATTTGATTTTTTCACATAAATTTTGAGGTTATAGGAAAAAAGTGTTAATAGAAAAGTTGCAGATTTTTTTATTACCTACAACTTTGCTATTTAACTTTTTTTCATAGGACTTGCAGTTTTACCGGAAATCGAGATTAACCGTTTTTTACCCTTAAAAATTCACCCCCTCTCCCTTCCCGACCACAGATCGCCCGTAATTTATTTTTCCTTTTATTTTTGTTATATTCTCTACCTTTTCCAATGGGTTTCATCCTACTATAATTTTTTTTGGTCTCAAAAATTATCGACCCCTTACTTACACAAAACTAATGAATGGCAAATATCAGTTGTTGTGGTTAGAAAACTCAATTTTTTTATTTTTATAATAATAATAATAATAATAATAACTTTATTCACCTTCAATTATACATAATCATGTACTTAGGTACGTCCAAGTTAGACTTACAAATTACAAGCACAGTAAGTATTACTAATACAAGTACAAATATTGTCTTAAGTGTCAACCACAAATATAAGTAAATTAAAAGTGTTAATTTAAAATTCGTCAAATAAATAAATAAATAAAAACACTTGACACATACACTTAATCATCTGTACAATATACACAGAACTCCTGCAGCGTATAAAAAACTCCATCGATCAAAAATTTCTTCAGTTTTGATTTTGAACTTTTTTATTTGTAGATTTAGAAGAAAAAGTCATTCTTTATAAAAACGTCTGCTTGTGTCAAAACTACAATTTCGAGTACGAAATTTACGATTACTATACAGGGTATATCAAAAATAACATTTTTAATGATTTTGATTTCCTTGTTTTTTTTTTTAATTTTATTATTTTAATAGTAGCTATGAAATTAACCACTTTGAGAAAAAAGTTTATTAGTGTTTTTTGCACAATTGGTGTAATAAATCACGGTTTTGAAAATATTTTCATAAAATTAAAAAAAAAAAACAAAAAAATCAAAATCATTAAAAATATTATTTTTGATATACCCTGTATAGTAATCGTAAATTTGGTATTTGAATTTGTAGTTTTGACACAAGCAGACGTTTTTATAAAGAATGACTTTTTCTTCTAAATCGACAAATAAACATTGTATAATAGTAATAGTAGAGAACTAAAAGAACCGTGCTAGTGCCAAATCCGGACCTGCATACTATATACCGTGTGTCCAATAAACCTAACGATATATTATTATTGTAAGCGCAAAATAAAAATTTAAAAAACACGCACAAAAATAACAACTTACTTTGACAATAATTATTCTTTTCAACTAAACAAAACTCTAAATCAACAAAATTAAACTTCAAACCTATCGCGAACTCAGAGTACTTACACTATGTAATGTCTTTTATCTAATGTAAAACAATAGTAAGAATATACCGGCACATTAAAAGCGTATTTTATCTTTCATAAAAGCGTCCCGGCGCGTTGACCATGAACATTTGCACAAACAAAACATGTGCGGATCGAGAGCATCCTGACGCTTTTTATGAGGACATAAACTCCCGATATATCCCGTACAAAACTATATGGCACATACATACAAATTTATAGGTACTATTTTATAAAGAATTTAATTAAATTAAACAACATTGCTATATAATTACGTAGGTATCCCTTTATTTATTATTTTTTTATATAAGTAGGTACCTATTATTGCATGTAGGTAATTCTATTTATTTCCAAATATTATTTTTCAAATAGTTTTTGTTCTTATTATACCTATTTATTCGTTACAATCGTGCGGTGAATAATTTTATAAAAGTTGCATTACAATATTTGTTTTGTTTGAAATTTAATGCAAATAGCTATAAGATGGTCGATGACACGTTTGTGCAGTTCGTCTAAGCCCGGATTAGACAGCTAAACCTTAATATTGCTGCTATTTCAATTCATAGAAAGATGTTATGTACACAATTGGCGAAGGTATTATTATAATATTATTAAAAAAGTTCTTGTGGAGATCGCTATTGCACCATTCGTTACTGTTTACTGCTGCCTCAGATTTTTCGTTAGATTTTATATTAGGTACAAATCGGTTGGTTTACAAATAGTTTAATTTAAGTAATAACCATCTGTTTTATTTTTTATATGTACCTACTTACCTAGTTCAAATAAAATTAATAAATACTAAATATATAGTAAAGGACACTGGCGCAATATGCACAAAACCAATGTATTTCAGACGTCACGTCACGGCACAGTATCATCACTAGTGATGGGCAGATCGCAACAAATCTTTGGAAAATTCTCATCATCTCCAGTAAATCTCTTAGGTTTTATTTTATCAAAAAAATAACCAGAACTAATGCGATTTATTTGGTTATAACTGAATAGACCGATTTGTAAAAGTACTTCGCGAGTGAGTAGTACATTTAATTTACACTCCTTTAAACTGCTATAAAGACAATGGCGTTATCCTTATCAGCATAATATTTGTTTTTGATTAAAGTTAGTACCGCCTAAGCGAGTACTAACTTTATGGTCTCTTGCCACTTTTCCAGTAGTATACAGCCAGCTCAGTTTTTATTTTTATTAAATGAATTGACAATTAACTGAGAAAGTTTAATTAACAAAATGAGCGATAGGTTATCATGTTACATCATTGCAACTGAGATGTAGAAGGAAAACGTTTATTGACACTTGTTTACCAACGTCAACTACTAAATGTCATTGAAAATGACAGTAGTAAAAGACGAAACAGATACCATGTATTGAATGTGTCAGTTTCTTATTAAAAAAATAATAAAAACTTACTAAATTACATTATTTTATTGTGACAAAAATCGAACAAAACAAAGAGAAAAAGTGGCTGCGCTGGAATACAATAATTACAAAACATGGCAAAAACATACGATTATTTATTCAAGTTATTGTTAATAGGTGACTCCGGTGTAGGAAAAACTTGTGTTTTATTTAGATTCTCTGAAGATGCATTCAATACAACGTTTATATCTACGATAGGTGAGTCAGGAGGTTTCGATTTCGACTAGGTAAACTACCTGTGGAATAAAATTGTTAGATCTATAATAATAATACTTCAGCAACTATTTAGTGAAATAAAAGGGACCACACCTAATAATTATTGTAGAATAGGGACAGTCGTTAAATTATGTATGGATACTAATTTATTAATGATCGTCTTTGTGTTATTTGGTTTTGGTATATATTTAAATATTAAGTGATGACTAACAGATCATATTTAAGGAAAATATAATACAATACTTGTTATTGTGTTACATATTTTTCTACCTAAATCGTAAATTATTTATTGGTGATTTTATATAAGTATTTCCCGAAAATGTTCATCAGTTAGGTATTTATTTTTTTTAAATCGAGGTTAGGTTAGAATTTTTTATGGCAAAAAGTCAATAGGTACGAAGATACAGGGTGTAAAGTTTATATTTTAATAATACTGTTTTAGATTGTAGTATATTTATATTAGTCGTTTTATATCTTTCTAGGCATTGATTTTAAAATACGGACAATAGATTTAGATGGAAAGAAAATTAAATTACAAATATGGTAAGTAAATTTGACATAGACATATATTTTAACAGTTCTTCTGTCTTGGGTTTTCCAAGGATTACCTAATTGCAGTAGGATCTTCCTAAAAATAATTGTCTTCTATGGTTTAGGGATACAGCAGGCCAGGAACGCTTCCGCACGATCACCACAGCGTACTACAGAGGCGCAATGGGTATTATGTTAGTGTACGATATAACGAATGAGAAAAGTTTTGAAAATATCAAGAATTGGATACGAAATATTGAGGAGAACGCCTCGGCGGATGTCGAGAAAATGTTGTTAGGTAACAAATGTGAATTGGAGGAGAAACGGCAAGTGTCAAAAGAACGTGGCGAACAATTAGCAATTGAATATGGTATTAAATTTATTGAGACCAGTGCGAAGGCTAGTATCAGAGTGGAGGAGGCGTTTTTCACATTAGCTAGAGATATTAAAGCGAAAATGGAAAAGAAATTGGTAAGTTTATTGATTCATTTAATTCATTGATTAAACTTTTATTTTTACACATAATAAACAACTTTACAATCATTACAAATCAAAATAAAATAAAAGAGTACTTGAAACGGGAATGGAGTCCGATTGGTTTGGCACAGCAGTGCCAAACTTTTTTGAGGTTGCACATCATTGCACTCAACGTCGTTTATATGCGGGGCATTATTGCCTCTATTGGTTTTATAAAAAAAACATAGAGCCCTAAAATTAAAAACTGCAAGGGGGAGTTTTTAACCGACTCTAGGGACAATTTACCTGTATTACCCCAGTCTACCAGAAACAGGCAGTCATTAACAACCGTTAATTTTCTAACCGCCGATATAAAGGAGGCAGTGGCGGGTTTGAAGCAAGACTCGAGTCCTCGTCCGGACGAAAGTCCTCCGATGTTTCTTCAGAGATGCATTGAATCATTATTACGACCATTGGCCACGTCAATGCCGGAGGAATGGTTGTCTGCTGTCGTGATACCTATATTTAAAAAGGGTGACAAGTTCGCTATAGAAGATGAGTGAGGATGACATCAATATTTCAAAAACCTCAAATTAGGAACTGAGCAACAGTTTCATCGGTTTTACCGTTTACTGTTTTACGACTAATAATAATAATAAATTTTATAGGACGATGATGATCTTTGAGATTTCAAGGATTCTGTCTGCATATTTAATTATACATTTATAATTATTTTACTTATATTGTTTTTGGTAGTGTTCATTGTCCTAAAATTGACAAACTATTAGCTAACAGTCTATGCGTTATTAAAATGCAATTTGTATATTTTTGCCAAAGGTGAAGGTTGCTTATACTGTAGAAATAACAAAATATATTTTTAGACATACTTACGTACAGTTTTCTAAGTACTTCACTTATTTTTTTTGTGTATTTAATTCAATTCAATATTTTAAATTATTACTGAGAATAATAAACTTGAAAAGAAAAATCAAAAATCAATTTTTAAACAACTATTCAAAATCCTACAACTTTTTAAGTATTTAATAATTGTTTTCAATGTGCTTTTGGGTGGCAGCAAGAAGTAATTTTGCGCAAAAATATGAAATAAATATGCATGTACTTTATTCAAAATATGCCAAAAAAATGTAATTTATATTATTAAATTAAAGAAGTAATCCATTAGATGCAGTGGAGTGTAATATAATTACAATAAAACAAAAATCATCGTCTCCACTATTTAATTAGTCCATAAATTATGTCAAAGGGACATGTTTCGGAGACTCAGCTCCATCATCATGGTGGTATAAAATGTTCACTTTGTGAAGGCAGAGCTCCTAACAGTGTTAACCTAACAGTCTGTTAGGAGCTCTGCCTTAAATAGTGGAGACGATGATTTTTGTTTTATTGTAATTTATATTATTTTTTCTTCTTTGGATATCGGGTTCTTGAAAACAATTTATTTTTTATTTTTAGCGAAAGTTACATTTCGCTTGTGTAACTTTATTACTACGTTTCGGTGATGGTTTATGGTTTTCTTCAGGTCATTCTATTATTTATTTTTTATTACAGTCTGTTACTAAAACTTAGAATACAAACTAAACATTCTAAGAGGAAAAACTTTTTTATTTGTCGATTTAGAAGAAAAAGTCATTCTTTATAAAAACGTCTGCTTGTGTCGAAACTACAATTTCAAATACCAAATTTACGATTACTATACAGGGTATATCAAAAATAACATTTTTAATGATTTTGTTTTTTTTTTTAATTTTATGAAAATATTTTCAAAACCGTGATTTATTACACCAATTGTGCAAAAAACACTAATAAACTTTTTTCTCAAAGTGGTTAATTTCATAGCTACTATTAAAATAATAAAATTAAAAAAAAATAGAAAATTAAAATCATTAAAAATGTGATTTTTGATATACCCTGTATAGTAATCGTAAATTTGGTATTTGAATTTGTAGTTTTGACACAAGCAGACGTTTTTATAAAGAATGACTTTTTCTTCTAAATCGACAAATAAAAAGGTTTTTCCTCTTCCAAACTCTATCCGTGGACACATTGTATATATCGAAGGACATCACGTTTACAGTCACATAAAGTTTAAAAATATTTGCTAATATCTTAAATTAATAATTTAATTTACGTAAATAATTGGAAATTAAACTTAAAAGTTGTAACAATAATACACAATTGGTGAGAACACCTTACCGGCAATCAGGAGATGTTGGGTTCGACTCCAACTTGCGACATCGAATTTTTTTTTCAGTTCTTATGCAATATGAGTTTATTTCATGTTTCTATAAATATACAATTAAATATTTCGGACAATTTTCCACCAAAAGTTCTTGCCTTCTGTCGGAATACATATAGGGTGAAGTAGACATACCATGGTTTTGGAAATTTATGTGATTACTCAGGTCTACCCAATCTATCAGTCTATAATATTGTCATATTTGTACGATTTCCGGTTATACCGGAAGTTGGTACCAAATTTCTTATTTCAAACATATTATTATATTTTTGGATTCTCCATAAATTTTGGAGTATTTTAGTTTGACACTTCCCTATATTTATTTTCAACTGTTTTTGAATACTTAAATAATTTACCACTATATTTCGTATTTTTTGAACCTTCTTGTATATTTTTATGGTCTACATTTGTGGGGTAACATATTGATACACTATTTTAGGAAATAAAAATACTTCATTATTATTTCCGTGTCAAAATTTACAGAACAACGTTTCGTTGCATTATTTGCAACTTCTTCAGGTTTTTTTTTTTTATTTTTTTAAACTTTTTGACACAAGTTTACTATCAACTTTTTATTAAAATTGTGTATAAAAAAAACACAGAGTAAGACATTATTTGACATGTGTTACAATTACAACACTTATACGCAAAATACATCTAATTAAAATCAGTCGTTTAAATTATAAATATTTAAAAAAAAAAAACCTGAAGAAGTTGCAAATAATGCAACGAAACGTTATTTTGTAAATTTTGAACTATTTTTATTTCCGTGTCAAAATTTACAAAACAATGTTTCGTTGCATTATTTGCAACTTCTTCAGGTTTTTTTTTCTTTTCTTCTTTTTTAAAATAATGTATCAATGTAAACCATAAAAATGTAAATAATTTACTTTGAATTTTTTTGGTATAAAACAGGTCTCTCGAAAATATTTGCCATTTTGTCAGTTGAATAGACAGAATCTTGAATTTTGAAAGGTAGTTCAATAACATCTTAAACATATCAACTATCTTGAGAAATTGACGCATCTGGTTACAGGGTGGTCGCAAATTACTATAGTATGCTCTACTACTAAAAATAGGCATAAGTCTTTGTTTTTTAAATCGCACACCTTGTATATTATCAAATGTTCTGAAATACAATCAAATTTGCTTTGAAATTGTATATCATGTTCCTACACCTAAACTGTAGGGCACAGATTTGTGGTTTTTAGTTCTTGATGCTTCACCAGCGAAGAAATGGTTATCGATGACTAAAAAGTTCATTAAAACATTTTAGCATTTTGAATAATTGAGTAAAAATTATTATTTTTGTACAATGCTTTTAATTTAGTGATTTAATTAATTATATAATCACTGGTTTGGTTATAACTTTAGTCATAAATCTGTTTGTAGCAAACGTATTTCTTCCAGTTTTACTAATACACTATTTTTTTCTTTTCTTGATTTTCTTCATGCTGACCATAAATATTTTGGCAGAAGGTAATTATGAACTATTGTTTTAACAATATTACAATTAACCTGCATGCCATTTTTTTGATCTTCTAGGGATATTCGCAAAAAAACTCTTTAACAAAATCATAAAAATCGATAAATCTTGTACCATGGATTTCATCACTAATAATTCACTGATATAGTTTCTTTTCTACCATTTATCAATACGATTGGAACAGGAGTTATTGTTGGACCTATCGTGTTGGTTAAACGTCGAGAAGAAACAGTTGAACTTTCATCATTTAGCTTGAGCTTAATCTAACTTGAAGATATTAAACTTATGGGCAGTTTTATGCATCCAAAACTGTCGCAGGCTGATCACATGTTCTGCCACCATACTACATTACATTAGGAATCCTAGATGACCCCGTACGCTGGTGGAAATAGGACCAAAATCCCCTGGGATCAGTTTTTAAAGTATCCTGAATATTCTGCATATAATTGCGGTAAGAAATCAGATTTAATCAACCGCCGGAGTCTCTTAAATTCTGTATAATATCCATTATCATGAGTTCTCTTGAATTTAAATTTCATCCTTTTGCTTAATATTAGATATTATAATTATTATATTATATCAGGAGTGAACCAAGCCGGAAATGATCTTGCATAATTTTGAAATTTAGGTACGTGCAAATCAAATAATGCATAGAGTCTCTTATAGAAGCTTCCAGCAGCATCGTCAACATCAATGCACAGTTTCAAATACGACCAATCTGTAGCAAGAATTGAGTCATACAAAGAAATGAAATCACAATCACACAATAATATGGCTGATGATGAGACCATAGATCTCTGGAAATATGTTCCACTTTTAATATTACTAATAAACAATTTGTTTGGGGTCATTGCTTCCATTTTTTTTATATTTTAGCATGTTACGAGTTTCCACTCAAAAATGTTGAGACTTCTTAATTTATTTGTTACATTTTCTTTGTTTAGGAGGCGAGCAATCCACCAAAAGGTGGCCACCAATTGCGGGCATCAGAACCCCAGAAACGGCCCACGAGTTGGTTGTCGAGATGCACCATACTTTGACCAACAACAACCACAACTTTGTCGTTATTTTATTATTTGATTTTTTCGATTCAAATCGTACTATTGTTCGTAAATATGTCGTCACAAACTAGTCATACTTGTGTAATATGATGGTTGGTTGAATCCAGAATATTAAGTTTGTGACCAGGTAAAAAAATCAGTTAAAAAATAATTTAAAAACAAAAAACAATGAAGAAAACGTCAATGTCCCACCGATAAAGTTTCATAGAAACTAATATTTTAATATAAAAGTGAAACATTTATTATTTTTATTGTTTGTTTTTATTTATTTAATTTTTTTAATGGTGGGAATTTCAAGAATTAATATGTGTAAGCCCCGAAACTATGACTGTTTGAATTTGGCAACATTGTAACAGAAAGGCGTCTAGCAGCACTCGGTGGCTCAATGTTAACAGATCTGTTTGCGAATGAGTCTAATTTAGAGATCGTCGAGAGGCTAATGAACCTGACTTTAATTGTTCCCGACCGCAGAACGAAATGTTGATCCCCTTTTTGTTGATCAGCCGTTTCGTTTCTCTATATGCCTTTGTGCACCTAAGACTAATCCTGCCATTTGCTTCAGTTTACGCACCCTAGATTGTCAGACATAATGTTAATATGCCTTCTCCAGATGCCTCTCTGTAAGGCTTCTAGAGCGCAGCGGTGATCTCCTGCCTGGAATATAGTGGGACTTTTGCCAATGGATTCAAAGAGTTTGGCCAGTTTTCCCTTGCTAGCTTTGACATAATGTTAATATGCCTTCTCCAGATGTCTCTCTGTACGGCTTCTAGAGCATAGCGGTGATCTCCTGCCTGGAATATAGTGAGACTTTTGCCAATGGATTCAAAGAGTTTGGCCAGTTTTCCCTTGCTAGCTTTGACATAATGTTAATATGCCTTCTCCAGATGCCTCTCTGTACGGCTTCTAGAGCACAGCGGTGATCTCCTGCCTGGAATATAGTGGGACTTTTGCCAATGGATTCAAAGAGTTTGGCCAGTTTTCCTTTGCTAGCTTTGACATAATGTTAATATGCCTTCTCCAGATGCCTCTCTGTAAGGCTTCTAGAGCACAGCGGTGATCTCCTGCCTGGAATATAGTGGGAGTTTTGCCAATGGATTCAAAGAGTTTGGCCAGTTTTCCCTTACTAGCTTTGACATAATGTTAATATGCCTTCTCCAGATGCCTCTCTGTAAAGCTTCTAGAGCACAGCAGTGGTCTTCTGCCTGGAATATAGTGGGACTTTTGTCAATGGATTCAAAGAGTTTGGCCAGTTTTCCCTTGCTAGCTTTGACATAATGTTAATATGCCTTCTCCAGATGCCTCTCTGTAAGGCTTCTAGAGCACAGCGGTGATCTCCTGCCTGGAATATAGTGGGACTTTTGTCAATGGATTCAAAGAGTTTGGCCAGTTTTCCCTTGCTAGCTTTGACATAATGTTAATATGCCTTCTCCAGATGCCTCTCTGTAAGGCTTCTAGAGCGCAGCGGTGATCTGTCTGGAATATAGTGGGACTTTTGCCAATGGAATCAAAGAGTTTGGCCAGTTTTCCCTTGCTAGTTTTGACATAATGTTAATATGCCTTCTCCAGATGCCTCTCTGTAAGGCTTCTAGAGCACAGCGGTGATCTCCTGCCTGGAATATAGTGGGACTTTTGCCAATGGATTCACAGAGTTTTGCCAGTTTTCCCTTGCTAGCTTTGACATAATGTTAATATGCCTTCTCCAGATGCCTCTCTGTAAGGCTTCTAGAGCACAGCGGTGATCTCCTGCCTGGAATATAGTGGGACTTTTGCCAATGGATTCAAAGAGTTTGGCCAGTTTTCCCTTGCTAGCTTTGACATAATGTTAATATGCCTTCTCCAGATGCCTCTCTGTAAGGCTTCTAGAGCACAGCGGTGATCTCCTGCCTGGAATATAGTGGGATATTTGCCAATGGATTCAAAGAGTTTGGCCAGTTTTCCGTTGCTAGCTTTGACATAATGTTAATCTGCCTTCTCCAGATGCCTCTCTGTAAGGCTTCTAGAGCACAGCGGTGATCTCCTGCCTGGAATATAGTGGGATATTTGCCAATGGATTCAAAGAGTTTGGCCAGTTTTCCCTTGCTAGCTTTGACATAATGTTAATATGCCTTCTCCAGATGCCTTTCTGTAAGGCTTCTAGAGCACAGCGGTGATCTCCTGCCTGGAATATAGTGGGACTTTTGCCAATGGATTCAAAGAGTTTGGTCAGTTTTCCCTTGCTAGCTTTGACATAATGTTAATATGCCTTCTCCAGATGCCTCTCTGTAAGGCTTCTAGAGCACAGCAGTGATCTCCTGCCTGGAATATAGTAGGACTTTTTCCAATTGATTCAAAGAGTTTGGCCAGTTTTCCCTTGCTAGCTTTGACATAATGTTAATATGCCTTCTCCAGATGCCTCTCTGTAAGGCTTCTAGAGCACAGCGGTGATCTCCTGCCTGGAATATAGTGGGACTTTTGCCAATGGATTCAAAGAGTTTGGCCAGTTTTCCCTTGCTAGCTTTGACATAATGTTAATATGCCTTCTCCAGATGCCTCTCTGTAAGGCTTCTAGAGCACAGCGGTGATCTCCTGCCTGGAATATAGTGGGATATTTGCCAATGGATTCAAAGAGTTTGGCCAGTTTTCCCTTGCTAGCTTTGACATAATGTTAATATGCCTTCTCCAGATGCCTCTCTGTAAGGCTTCTAGAGCACAGCGGTGATCTCCTGTCTGGAATATAGTAGGACTTTTGCCAATGGATTCAAAGAGTTTGACCAGTTTTCCCTTGTGTTTTGACCCGTCAGTATACCACACGGATGTATTCTCTGCTAGCCATTTTCCCTCGTTTGGTAATCTTTAATGACTACTTCGAATGGAATTTCAAAGTCATGTTTGCTTGGAAAAGCATCCATCGGGGTTTTTTGTGAATCTAATTGTATTAGGTACAGGATTTTCATGTCATATCATCTTCTAGATCGCCAGATTTGTTGGTGAATTTTTCTTGACTGGGATTGGCAAAATCTACAACACTTTTCTATCTAGCAAAGGTTTATAATTACATTTACTGGCGTTCAATGACTATTCCAACAAATAAACGTAGTCCTCTTTGGATCGAACGGAAACAAACAATTTTAAGTACATGTCAGCGAAAAATAACCTATTGACAGATAAATAACCCTTCACATCGTCTGTAAAACTCAAAAAACTGAGTGGTCCCTATAATAAAAGTGCAGAACATTTTAATTGAAATTTAATTTAGGAAAACAATACATGGTCCTTCGAGCTGGATATTTTTAGACTCCTAAAGGCCATGGATTTCTAGGAAGATTATGAGAACAATGTCATCTTCTTTTACTGGTTTTGCAGTACCATTCCATTCTTGTTTTCTAGTAATCCATCTTTTCCAAATGTTGCTGGTTATAGTTTTCACAGTCCCAATATCGACGTCTGAAAAACACCTGACGAAGAAAGATACGAGAAAAAGTTTATTAATAATTATAGTTTCAAATCCCCTGTATACAAACGGATATTTGACATTTCTTATTGATTTATCAAACAAGTGACTTTTTCGTATCTAAATTGTCCACCCTGTATAACAAAATTGAATTTTTTAATAACTGTGAATTGTGAGACGCCCTGTACTCTTACTTAGATGAGTCGTTTCGTGAATTACAACGATATTATAAAAACCATATACAGGGTGAACCACACAACTCACTATTATAGCGAAATTTCTCCGGTTTTTTGTTAATTTTCCTCATCACGCGATTATTTAGATCAATTATTGTGGCAACATTGCGCGAAATAGTGTCTATTATACAGGGTGTCAAACAAGTGTAACATATCAAAATGTTTTTTGTTTTTGATGGGACAGTAAAGTCCTAAAATAGGGAGTTTTCTTAGTCGTGATTCACCCTGTACATAACGGATATGCAACTGAACATTTACACGAAACGTCGTGTGAATGAGAGGCAAAGAAAGAAAAAGACTGTCTGCAGTAGAAGAAATATGTACAGGGTGATCACGAATATTTTACTCAAAAGCTATCTCCGTTAATTTTGATTACACCGTATAGTTTAAATTAGCAAAGTTGTTGCATTTTTTCTGAATCGTCACATTATGGTGCCTCAGATGACGTATGTCAATCCATTGTGAAAATTTTGACATATGATTAGTTATTTTAAATGGAACATCGTGTCATACGTCTAAATTTTGACAACGGATTGACATACGTCATTTGTGGCACCATAATGTGACGTTTCAGAAAAAAACCACAACTTTGCTAATTGAAACTATACTGAGTGATCAAAATTGACGGAGAGAGCTATTGACTAATATATACGTGATCACCCTGTACCTAGGTATTAGGTTTTTAACTATACTGACTAGTACTCTATAGTAATTCGCCGGAAGCACCATGTTAAAGGGCTTACACATATTTTACCGTGACAAAAATATATACAGAGTGGTTCAAGCGTTGTCAATCAGACATAAATGTTGCCCAAAACTTCTTAGATATCAGAGTTTAAAGCACTTTATCAACAAAAATCTATTTAATTCGGTAAATTCCGGGCCTGCTCTCGTTCTTAGACGTTTAATGCGCAACATAAGTTTGATTTTCTATGTCTGAACCCCTGTATGTGTATTATTTTTTTATTTAATTAATTTGATGATATTTTAATGTGATTAAGGGGTATGTAATGTAATTTTAATTGATTTATGTTTTTTTACCGACGTATTTAGGTAATTTATATAATTTATAAAAGAAAGTACGGGCTGCCTCACATAACTTACCCATTAGAACTCTGAATTGAATTTTGAAAGGTGTATTAGCTAAATTTTAAAAATTCAAATCGATTTAAATATTCTTATGGGCTGCCACTGTGAGACACCGGAAGCACACACAAATGTTTATTAATTTTCATAATAGTTTCGACAAGATAAAGTAAACTCCGAATTACAACAATACTAAAGTAAGAAATTTAATTGTTCTTGGCTAGTGATGGATTTTTGGTTTTGTACGCCAAAAGTTTTTAACACAATTTTGTTGCTGTAATTTTTTTTATATAGTAAGTACCTACGTGGTTTTTAAATGATTATTTTTGTAGTTTTCTTTATTATTCTTTAAAGAAGATAATTTAATTATTAGTAGGAAATGAGGGGGGGTTTTTAAAAGGAAATAGTTTCGGTATAAAGTTTGGTTACCTCATGCTTTATTCAAAACATTTACAAGCATAGGTATTCTTTATTCGTAATAATATTTATAGATTTTTGTACATTTTTATAATAATAATATGATGCAATCAATGAAATTTGAGAATTTATTTAGGAATAATTTAATTTGTTATTTAACCGCCCGTTTTGTAAAAACCAGTGACAAAATATAAATAATATAAAATCCAGTATAAGAACTTTTTATTTTTAGTTAGATATAAAAAGAACATCAAACACAAACAAACATTAAGCATTTCCCATCCCATTCGCCTTCAATAAAACCAACATTTCAATAAGATCGTCACTTAAATTCTGACGCTTTGGCGTATTTACCATACCCGCAAAAGAAAACAATCATTCTACTGGAGCAGACGACGGTAATATGAAGTTATACCTTTAAAATATTTGTTTAATTGAAGGGTAATCATTAAGCATCTCCAAACCTAATCTTTTATCTTCAAGATATTGCAAAAAGTTTAGTCGATTTTTCCTTTTAGTTATTATTATTATTAGACCACTATGGGGTGGTAATAGTATTTAGACCACTACGGGTGGTACTGCGGGAAGCTAACTTGGTCACAGAGATTTTGCGTAAGTCTAGAACCATAAAAACGGACTCTCGTTTGAAGCACATCACTATCTCATCCGACAAAACCCGGAAACAACAACAATACTACAAGAAGATCAAGCAACAACTTCTAGAACGGAAAAACAAGGGGGAGAGCAACATCAAGATAGCGTTTCAAAAAGGTGTTCCGACAATAATTAAGATAAGTGAGCGCTCTTTAAACTAACTTGTTTGTCTAACGGTGTCGACATGGATCTAAATATTATGTATCAAAATGTCAGGGGCTTGAATACAAAAACTGGTACTGTTTACGCATCTACATCATCTGCCGAATACCACGTAATTGCAATCACTGAGACCTGGCTCCAGGAAAATATTTTAAACAGTGAATTGTTTGATGACAATTATGTCGTCTATCGCAGGGACCGAGATAATGATGCACTTGGTGTAACTAGAGGCGGGGGCGTGCTATTGGCCGTCAGGTCAGACCTGAATTCTAGAAGGGTTGTCATACCCAACTCCCCTTTTCTGCACCCGTCAATAGATGTGATTGGATGTAGGCTGAGTGCGATTCACTTTTCTGTTTTTGTGTTTATACCCCACCTGGCCTAAATGCTGATCACTATGTTGGATTTTTCGAATTCTTTGAGCAACTGACGTACTTGTACGGTGCACAACTGATGATTATCGGAGACTTCAATGTCCATTTCGAAGAAGATCTATTAGGTCCTTGTGTTTCTCAGCGGAGGGCCGTGCAGAATTTCATGTCTGTGTTTGACTTGGATCAATATAATACAACTCGTAATCAGAGGGATCATATAATTTTCATTAATGACATATAACAGAAACTTACAAGCAACCATTTGATGTTTGCAGACGATCTGAAGTTGTATTGTGTTATTCGAGACACTTCGGATTGCGTATTGTTGCAGCGCGACTTATCTAAGCTTGAAGATTGGTGAAACTATAATAAATTGCCTTTAAATATTAATAAATGTAAGTTTGTCATATTTTCGAAATCGCAAACTGTTTTTGAATATCGCTATCAGCTGAGTGACACTGCGCTTGAGTCTTGTGATGTTGTCAGGGATCTTGGAGTTTACGTCGACACTGAATTGTCATTTAATTATTATATTCAAAGTATTATCCGAGATGCACTACGTATGCTTGGCTTTTTGTTTCGCATTACCAAAGATTTTAGTGATATTGACTGTGTAACCAATTTGTATTGTGCTCTGGTAAGATCTAAGCTTGAGTACGGATCTATAATATGGTCTCCCATTTACCAATCTCCTGCAGGACACATTGAATGCATACAGCGCAAATTCCTTAAATATTTAGCGTTTAAAATTGACGGTAGATTCTCATGTAGAGGATTCGATCATAGAGCACTGCTCGATCGCTTTCAAATGATTTCGCATTTTAGAGCCAAATTGAAAATTGGCAATAATGAACTATCTTACTGTACAATAATGTATAGTTATTAAAAATAAATTTTCATAATAGACAGAAACGACACACACTGTGCTCTAGTATGGTAAATACCATAATTTGAATTAATTTACAGGGCCGGATTTAAAAATCTGGCATATCATGTTCATCCCAATAATGCACCCTGTATGCAACTTTTTAATCGTAAGTATGCAACTTTGTAATCGTAAGTATAATGGAATAGATATATTAAACAAACAAATTTATTATTTATTAAAGGGTTAACAAGATTTTTACAAGTATTTCTTCAATTCACTTTCCATAGCTGCAGCTTGGGACTTCGTTAGATTTTTCAACGGCACTCGAGCTAATCCAACATTTATTGGAGTGAGAGTATTCATTGCGACTTTCATTGTAGGTACCCAGGCTCCTAAAAAATAATACAATTTGTAACTATGGTGGTTTATGCTAGAAAAAAAGCTGGACGACGATAAACTTAATTTTAACACACAGATTCTCCTCTCCAAACCGACAAAAAGTCATCTATGGATTGATCATGAATCAGGCCTAAACTGTAAACCTTACTACGTCTTAATTGATGAAATTCGAGCTGTGTTATTAAAGAATGCATGAGATTTGCATTGATTTGAAGGTCATCTAAACTCACCGTCTTTCGTGATAACTTTACATGCAGCTGTCAATTTTTCTTGAACCTTTTTAGCCTCTTCAACATTGGATTTTTTGATAGCATCTAAAATTTGTACACTGTATTGTGGAAGCATATTCAAAGATGTTGCTATGGCCGAATCGAAACCTAAGGCAAACGCTGGTGCTAGAAGCTGGAACATTAACATTTCATGATAGGATTTATTGGATGAAATAAATAACGTAACTTGTACTTACAGTATCTGCTCCTAGAAACACAGCGTACTTGCCACCGTTTGCTTTAAGTGCGTGGTAACCTCCATCCAAATCATTTGATGTGTATTTGATACCCGCAAAAGTTGGGATTTGGCCCACCGATTGATTCAGGAATTGCTCCATATTGACTAAAATACAGAGTGTGGGAAAACAATTTTTTTTTTATTTAATAATAATAAATCTTATCCAGATATCCTGCTATATCCTCCTAGAACCCCCAATGTCAACACGTCAACTTCAAAAAAAGACTTTTAGGTAGGTCTAAACGTCATGAATCATTTGCTAGTTTTTTAATGTAGTTTCCATCTAAGAGTTTGTTTTTAGAAGTTTTTTAGTTATGCTATATTTCTTGATGTTTGTTAATGTAAATTATGATCGTGACAGTTTTTACTGCTTTGAATTTATAGACTTACTGTTAATCCCCGACCACATAGGAATGTGGTAGTACAGCAATGGCGTTTTTGGAGCTGCTTCTGCGATAACTTTCAGGTAATCCACCAATTCTTGTGGGGTCGTAGGTTTGAAATACAGTTCAGGTAGAGTCAACAACGAATCAACTCCAATTGCTTCAGCATGTTTAACTAAATCCAAGACATCAGGTAAAGGGCAACCGCCAACTTGGACCATTAAGTGTTGTTTGGTGATTTTGCAGGCTTTCACCCATGCTTCTGTGATTGTTTTGCGTTCTGGGACTGTTAGAGAAGGGCCTTCACCGGTAGTTCCTTGAACTAGAAAGACACAATTGTTATTTTCATAACTTATATTAGGCGAGTTCAAGGATAAGTACTCAGGAAACGAAAAACTGGCAAGGTCAAGACTATTATTTTGAATTTTGAGGTTAAATTACTCAATTAATTATCGAATCAAATTTGTAAAAAGAACGCGCGTTTAATACAAGTGAGTAAAAATTTTTAAAGTTGGATTTGAATAACCTTAGAATATAAATATTCTAGATAGATAGATGAGATAATAATTTAATCATTTACCTTGAAAACTACAAGGTTAGATAGTCACAAGTATTTTAATTACATAATTTTCGAAAATTCCAGTGAGTTGGAAATGATGATATTAGAACAGTATAGAACATGTTTTATTAATATGTTTCAGGATATTTGGCGCTGGTTGACGTTTATCTTCAAATTGTCTTTGTTTATAAAGACAATGCTTCACCTTCAACGAAAATTCACCAATTTTCATTCAATTTTCTGATTTGAAATGATCATTTAACGCACACCAGGTTATTTCTCAATTAAATGCAAATTTGTAAAAGGAACGTGCCTGACATACAGGTGATTAAAAATTGCTGATATTTCGCGAAGAAGGGATAACGCCTATATTCATCAAACCTAATCACCTAGTAATAAGAAAATTCAAACATTCAATGAAAAAATTTATTTAATTATTTGTTTTACTTACCTAATATTCCTTTAATGCCGGCATTTAAAAGAAATTCAGCGTATTTCTGTATTGATGATACGTCTATGGAACTACATTTTAAATATGGAATTATTAATATACCTAATTAACAACTAAAAAGTGAATAATAAACTTACAAATCTTTATTATAAATTGTAAAAACCGGTGCTACGAGTCCTCTAAATGTAAAATTAACCATTTTTAATACTTTAAAAACCTGTGCCAGCTAGAAACTAAATTTAAATATAGAATAACCCGTACTTTATAATATAATTCGGTAATAACTAGGAATAATAACTTAAAATTGTGTAAATATTTTTTATATTTTAACAATAATATAAGTACCTATCTCAATGATGATATAATTTAATATTATCAGTATGTAATTAACACAAGTAGGTACTTTAGTAAATATTAAAATATATCAGCTTTCTGTTGCATTGATTACCAGTGGTAGTCTTACAATTTGTATCTAGAGGGTTTAGATGCCGTTGTGATTAATGATTCAAATAAGAGGGAAGCATACCTCGAACCCCTTTTCACAGACGCAGATTGGACGAACGGGAAACATATGCTTTTGGGTTTCAGCCTGTCCTATAAGTTCGAAGAATTTTAATCTCCTGTGTTCTGTTTTTACACGACATAACATAAACTAAACAAGGATTTTCACCGGTTAATTTACCAAATTAGTGATAAAAAGGTATTTAAAAAAACACACACAAAGAAAGTTCACACTTATAAAAATTTAATTTTATATAAAAACATTAAATAAACAGCAATAACTAAAATATAATCAGCTTTTAAATAAAAATTATTTTAATCATAAAATATAAAGAGACAGGATGCAAATGTACAAAAAAAGATTATTAACTTAATATTAAGTTATGTTTATTTAGTTAAATTAGTTCGAGTTCTTGTAGTTTTTCTTTCATCTTAATTATATCACCTTCCCAAAGTGTTTGTAAAGGTTCTCTGACTACTTCCATTGGCATTTTTGTGACTATACTCATCGCTGCTTTTAGACAAGGTATCATTTCACCTGGAACAATTTATTTTATTTATTTATCGTCATTACCAAAAAAGGTTTAAGTACGCAAGTCATATTAAATACTAAAATATTACATAACACAACATAAAAACATAGAAATGTATATAACTTAATCAAAACAGAAAGTCAGTGCTCAGGAATTCATCAATGGAGTAAAAAGCCTGGTCAATTAAGTAGTTCTTTAATCTATTTTTGAACATTGCAAGGCTCAGTGTTTTCAAACTATCTGGCAAATGATTATAGCATGTGGGACCATAATAATTTACAGAATTTCTGCTTCTACCCAACCTCATATATTCAGGAAGAATGTCATTTTTGTTTCTGGTATTGTGGTTGTGAACTTCATCATGCCTTATGTACAGATTGTAATTATTTTTCACATACATAATTGAATTGTAGATATAGAGACACGGGAGTGTAATTATTTTACATTCTTTAAATTTAGGTCTCTAAACTTTAAATCTGTCATTATTCGAACGACTCGTCTTTGGATTGCGAATACCCGACTAGCATGACAAGAGTGTCCCCAAATTAACAAAGCATATGAAGCCACACTGTGAAAAATGCCATAATATGCTGATTTCAAAACATTAAAAGAGACTTCACCCTTCAAGCTTCGCAACATGAACACAACCTTAGACAACTTGGCAATGGTAACCTCGACATGACCCGCCCAGATTAGCTTTTTGTCCAAAGTGACACCCAAAAACTTTACCAGACCATCAGAAACAGCAACATCCGTCTCACGTAATGTAAATATTTTAGTAGCTGTTTTATTGGCATTCACACAGAGTTTCTTAGCTGCAAACCAGTCAGCAGCCCTCGACTGTGAATTAATCATACTTGAGGTCAGAGATCACTCGACAGTTCAACATCGACAATAGTTAAATCGTCTGCAAACAATGTCAGGTCAGAGCATGGCAGATGTAGCGGTAAATCATTAATGAAAATCAAAAACAATAGAGGTCCGAGCACCGAGCCCTGTGGGACTCCACAGGAGCTCAACAAGGGCTGAGAAGACTTTGACTCAAACATCGTTACAACATTCCTACCAGTGAGATAGGAACTCAGCAAACGAATCGAATTCGCACTCATACCGTATCGCTCCAGTTTACCCAACAAGATATCGTGTGAGACGCAATCAAACGCCTTTGTTAAATCAAGAAAAGAAGCCCCCACAAGCCTTCTACTCTCAAAAGCGGTTATAACGCTATTTATAAAATTTTCTATAGCTGAAACGGTGTATCACAATTGAAGCCATTTTCTACCGTTGGAATTGATTTCGGAGGACCCTTTAAGATTCCAATGGCAAAGATTCGCGGAGCCAAAACATTAAAGGCTTACATTTGTCTCTTCGTCTGTTTTTCCACAAAGGCGCTCCATATTGAATTGGCCTCAATCTTTCCACTGAGGCTTTTTTGGCATGTTTTCGGCGGTTTATTGCCAGAAGAGGACGTTGTTCGCAAATCTTTTCTGACTGTGGAACCAACTTTGTTGGAGCGAATAATTATTTTCGTGAGATAATGAAGTCGGTTTGTGAAGTGGAGCAGATCAAATGGAATTTTAATCCTCCTGCAGTCCCACATTTTGGTGGATTGTGGGAGGCGGGAATTAAGTCCGTTAAAACTCACATATACCGTGTCGTAGGTGAACAAATACTTACCTACGAAGAATTTTCTACCGTATTGATACAGATAGAGGCTCTATTAAATTCTCGACCGCTAACCCCACTCAGTTCAGATCCTAATGATCTTAAAGCTCTAACACCGGGTCATTTTCTGACTCTCGAACCTCTCTCCGTAATTCCTGACCCTGATTTAACTCAAGAAAAGATACATCGCTTGACCCGTTGGCAGCTTCTCCAGAGGTTACATCAAGATTTTTGGAGGAGGTGGCATAACGAGTATTTACAAACACTACTTAGTAGGTCCAAATGGACTATTGAATCTCAAGCGCTTTTACCAGGTAGTCTGGTAGTTTTGAAGGACGAATCGGCTCAGCCGTTGCGTTGGCGTTTGGGTCGTGTTATTGAGTGTCATTTCGGTCGTGACAAGGTTTGTCGCGTTGTGACTGTTAAGACAGCTGATGGTATTGTGCGCCGGCCTGTGGTAAAAGTTGCTCTTTTGCCATTGGAGGACAATCACTAAAAAATATTATATATTTTTTGATGGGCGGAAATGTTTGGTTCCAAATCCATCTTTTCTCCTTTTCCTATTTTTTTTTTTGTTTATAATTGTTATTTCTTAATGCTATTCGGTACAATAATTATTTTCCTTTTTTTTGTTATAATTTAAATTAATAATAATATATCTGTCGGCAAATTCCGACAGCCTTCGGCGATCGCCGAGAAGGCGCTGGCTGGCAGGATAGCCATTCTGCTTTCGCCGCGCGCTGTAAAATGGTCAATATAAACCGTTATATACTAAAATCCGCATAATTAATGATCGCATTTGTTACAATTAATCACTGTTATTGTTTCGGTCTAAATCCAAATTGTTTCGGAGAAAATAAATTATTTCTTTCAAAATACTTGGCTAATTGTTTAAAGAGTATCTTTTAAAAAAATTTGCCTAGAACAGGCACTATATAAATAGGGCGATAGTTGTTCAATTCATCTGGAGATCCTTTTTTGAATAACGGTATAATTTTGCTAAATTTCAGACAACTCGGAAACATACCGGATGAGATCGCCAAATTAATCAATATTGTCAATGGTATAATTATTATATCCTTAATATATTTAATGATTACGATATTCAAATCAAAAATGTCTTTCGAGCTTTTATTTTTAAAAGAGTTTATTATATCTCTCATCTCAATAAAAGATATTTCATTAAACTCAAAATTGCCAGGAATGTCAATAGACAACAAATCCAGTGGAGTGATATTTGAGGATAAGTCATGGGTTAAAGTTTCCGCAATACTGGTAAAATATGTATTGAAATCATCATCAGTAAGATTTGTTAATGATTGTTGGGTAGCCGAACTATTCCTTTTATTGTTGATCATATCCCATGTAGCCCTGGCAATATTAGAACCATCTGCAATATACGTATCGTTCGCATTTTTTTTGCCATTTTAATATGAGATCTATACGAGTTACGTTAAGAGCGAACCATGTCTTTTATACCTTCGATTTGTGGAAACTGTGTAGACAGTCCTCGCAATAGCGCAAGTGTTTCGCGCATTTGAAAATATGCTCAATTGGCCCAACAATTTGTTGCTTTTCAAGGACTGGGATTGCAGTTCTGAGTTGACAGTTGAATGACGGTCGAAGAGAACACTAAACACTAACATTCCACCACAAAGTGCGTGTTTACCCGGGCCTCGCCGTAAACGGCTTTGGAAACCACATTTTGCAGCTAACCCTTTAGGTTGCCCTGCGAACCTATAGCTATAGGTCCCTGGGAAAGGGATATTAAAACCATTTTTCTGTATTTTTTTGCAATTTAAAGTTCTTCGTCTCTGAAAAAACATCAACTAACAAAAAAAAATTGTTACTTACCAAAATTATATACATTAAACACGCATTTCCGAAGTAAATTCTGTGATGTTTGCGCATTTTTAATTTCTCCATTCTTCATGAGAGAACACACTGATTGTGCAAGTTTCGGTAGGAAACTCAATGTGTTAAGCATAATACAAGTAAATCCGCTTGCAGCAGCTCCTAACAGACCCTGAAATCAGAATACATTTGTTATCTTACAAAGCTGTTCCCTATTTTTTTGAATAAAAAATATCACCTCATCTGTACCCATAAATACAACAAACTTTTCCGGATTCAATTCCATCGCCGACAACGTTTCTTGCAAATCTGTTGAACTGTAGATTAATCCAGCGAATGTATCTATTTCCCCAGTTATATCCAGCAAAAAAGCATTCATATCCACTGAAATCAAAATTGACAATATTGAGTTTAAAAACACATTGTTTGATTCAAAAATACATTTTAGAATGGCCCTGGTTTGATTCCCTCTGTGACCTCATGTGGTTGAGGACTCAGAAGGTCTTTGCTATAGCAGAGATCCACGAAAATCTACTGATTGCAGTAGTGAAGATCATGCAGATAAGTCTGACAAAAGTGTCTTCAGGATTGAAGACCAGCAGTCAGTTTATGAGACACATTGGTTTAAATGTTTCCGAAATGCAGCAGCTGATGTCAAACGAACTATCTTATCTAACACAAAACACGTTCGCGACGTCACCTGGCGCAGTCATTTAGCACCATTTTTACATCACACCCTAAAAAAACTACGAGCAGTCTCCATTAAGTCGTGGACCGAACAATCAAATCAAATATGTCGCAATCGTTACAGATCATATTAAAATTATTCCACATCACAAATCTGGCGATTTCGTGTATAGATTAGTAACAGGATGTTTGCAGTAAAACATCAATCCGTTATGATTCCCCAGGCGTGGAACATTTATATCAATCTCAGCCAGCAACTCAGAGCAATCGATTTTAACATTTAAAAGACCGTACAAAAATTTCAAAGAAGCAAGGATTCTACGGAACTACTGACGTTAAATCTATTCCAGAGCATCGAACTATCCACCCTTCTTTCTGGATAAACGCCATCAGATTTTATATATGAGATATTTCCTTTGAATTTTTTCAATGGCGTACTTATGGACCTCATAAAGAGGATACCAGATGATTGAACAATACTCTAGTTTCGAATGAACGTAAGAGAAATACAATGTTTTCAATGCGTTAATATTTTTAAAGCCTGTGCAATTTCTAACAATGAAACCATAAGCCCTAATCGCTTCATTCGCCTTTAAATTAATATGAGGAACGAAAGACAATCTCGAGTCAAACGTAACACCCAAATCGGTAGAAGTTGCACATCTCGCGAGAACAGTCTGTCCAAGTCGATACTGAAAATTAAAAGCAGTTTTCCTTCTCGAATAAGACATGCATTTACACTTCTTAGCATTTAGATATAGCTTGTTATTGTTACACCAACTCTCCATCGCCTCAAGCTCACTCTGAAGACCTATGCAGTCCTCGTACGACACGATAGTGGCGAACAGCTTGACATCATCAGCGAAAAACAACCTGTTAACTTGCAGACACTCGTTAAGATCGTTAATGAAGATCAAGAAAAGCAGGGGACCCAAGTTTGAACCCTGAAGCACACCAAAGGATGCTTTATATTTTTTGGAATTGTAGCCATTATAAACTACATACTGGAGTCTGTTCCGAAGATATGAAATAAACAACGATTTCAAGTTATTGACAAACCCATAGCTGTCCAGCTTCCGAATTAGCACCCCATGATCCAACCTGTCGAAAGCCTTGGCAAAGTGGGTATAAATAACATCCAGCTGGCCCTCTCTGTGAAACAAGAAAGATTAGTGAGAGTGGACCTATTCGGCCTATTCTTGTTATGCGCTCGTCAGAGTACCATAGTCGTTGCCCATCTACAAATATCGGCCTGCATTTAAGCACAATAGGATACACAACAGTAGACACATGTAAACACGTATCATCTACATGTACATAGTAATGCATATCCTATACCATGCAGAGGCCGAACAATCTCAATGTATAGGTAAAACCGCCAACACTCCCACACAGTCTTTTATGAAAAAAGACGGTAAACCGTCAGGACCCGCCGGTAAATTGTTTTTTAGTTTTTTACACGAGAGAAAAATCTCCAAATCAGTAATGTCAGGAACATTGACAGCAGAAAAGGGAACTCTATCACCGTTTACAACGGATATGGAATGTCATAATTAACATCCTTTTACTATCTTGTTCTAAGAGCTCTTTTCTTTAGAATTTCCCTGTAACTTCAGGTTTCCGTGGGTTGTCGATACGCAGGTGTAACATAACATTTTTACTCCATGCTTTTGCTTGCTCAAAGGGCTCACGTACTCCGCTGAATGTTCTCCTGAAACTCCCAAGGGTTCCTAAAAGTCTGTTGTACTTACATTCTAGCGAATTATATTTCGGATAATGATGATACAAAATCGGCGTGGATCCAATACAATTCGAAACAGATTTAATATACCGAATTAAGTCTAAATGTGTTTTTGGTATGTGATACATATCGGGCATTAATACAATTGCACCAACATTTATACTTTCCGCATGCATCGCCTAAAAATGTATCAAGATTAAACAAAATAAATACAAAGTAAGCACAACATACCAGTTCCACGACATGTTTGTACGGTGCGCCACCCACTTGCACCATCACAAATATGTTGTTCTCCTTACAATAGTCATTCCAAATTTCTAATACTTTTTTCCTTTCATCGATCGTCAAGGACATACCTTCACCTATTATATCGTTAACTACAACAGAACAAATATCAATTGAAAAAGAAGAAGTTTGACAACAATAACTTACCTAATATTGCTTTGATACCACAGGCCTTCAAAAGTTTCGCATAAGGTCTAATTGCATCGAAATTAACTGGTTTTGACCTAAAGTACCACAAAACTATTTAATAAATCAAATTAACACCACTAAAATCGCTCACCAACTTACCTAATTTTTTGGAAAGGTGTGAAAACGGGACACAAAAGACCTCTGTATTTAAATAATTGCTAAAAAAACCGTATTAAGTACCCACTTAAATGTTATGTAAATTATCAGGCATACCTTTCGCATAATTTTCTCTGACGGCGGATGTGTAACATTCTTCTGGTGCTTCATAGCCGACATATGCTTAAACAACTCCGATTTACCGCATTTATAATCCTTTTTACAAAACCTACAATAGAAATAACAATCCCCATGTACGCTAGCAGACAGCCAAGGCTTTACCGATGGTATTTCTTCCCATTCTTTCTTGTATTTCTGTAAATAAGCATAAGCAACTACTTATAATAACTTGAAACTTTTCCCAATGAATTAAGCAAACCTTTCTCGACTGTGCGGTATGATTCGTTCCATTAGATTTATGGTCCCTTTTCTTCTTTGGAGTTACACTAGCGCCTTTATCACTCTTTTTAATTCTTTTCGATAATGGCTCGTCATCATCAAAAGAATCATCGGGATCATTCCAATTAAAATGATCCTCACTACCACTATCTGGTTTAAAATCAGAGAATAAGTCTTTAACAGTCTGTGCTGATTCAGATTTATCCTTTTCTGTCTCCTGAGAATTATCTTTTATTACGACAACTTCGATATCGTTGCCTTCACGTTTTAATGGCACATACTTTAATGGTTTATCATCGTCGGATTCATTCATTTTAAGACAAATTTGTCAATAATACATAAACCTACTTGTGATTAAAAAAATTTGTAAATAATAAATTTCCTTGATCTGTAAAATAATCACGCAAAAGTAAACATGTATATGATCTTTTGACAGCTGACAGCACACGATAACTTCACACGTCAATCTCATTTTGTAAAATTTTTTATCGTTCCTTTAGTTTTCATTACAAGTAGTTTTTAATATTACTCACTTCGTCTATAAAGGAACCTTCAGACATGTGATATCTGAAATAAAAGGCGCCTTGTCAAATTAGCCCAATAGACAAGTACTTTGAGGGACAACAACTGTTCTCAATTATATAGTTCGCTGAGGTAAATTCCGAAACAATACAGAGAGGCACTGCTGTGCTTTGTCAGTAAAGCGTGCCTCGTCAAGAAAAATAAGATTATTAGAAACAATATATTTTATTAATTTACAAAACACATTCAACATAACTGCAAAAGACTTAAACTAAAAAATTTATCAATATAAAGAATACATTTTGAAATGAAACGTTAAGTGAGAAATTTAACTTAATCCTAACCCGTCTAACTTTTCTTTCATTTTTGCAACATTTCCTTCCCAAAGTGTTTCTAATGGTTCACGTACCGCGGTCATTGGTATTTTCGAAATTATTGTCATTGCCGCTTTTAGACAAGGTATCGTGTCACCTAAAATTATAGAAATGTAACAGGGACATTAGCAGGAGGCCAAAAATTTGAGAAGAAATATGAGGAGGCCAAAATTGGAAGAGGGAGAGACAACGGACAAAATTAACCATCAAAATGGTTAAATAAAAAATGTTAACCATTTTGTTTACTTACCAAAACTATTTACTTGAGCCATACATTTCTCAATCAATATTTCTGAAGATCCTCGAGTTTTTAATTGTTTATTTACACTTTTACACGAATCATAAACTAATGCTGGTAACAAATTTAATAGATTACTCATAATACATGTAAAACCGGTTATTGTAGCACCTGTAAAATCCTAAAACCAAAAATTATTTTAATAACGACGGCAAACGCGCAGAACTTTATAACGAGAATGCGCGATTAATAATTAGGTGCAAAATATATAAATTATCTTCGAGCCAGCTCAGTTAAACTGATGTAGTAATCACCTCTCACTGACATGTAATATTTGGCATTTCAATAAATTAATTCCTTACTGAGAAACGCTGGCTTGTTGGTAATAAATAGCAGGAGCCCATATAATGGAAGAAGAATTCCTTACTGTCATTTTTGTCAACATTGTCATGGCGTCAAACGTCAAATGTATAAAATAAACAAAACAAACCTGTGCAATAAATAAACAATTCTGATAGAACAATTTTGGGGTATTCTCTGTGGCCTGTAGAAATTCAGGTCCTAAACGTTCATTTTTCTTTGTGATGACTAAAATTAATACGAAGAATTTGTATCATGTACAAAAAGCGGGTTCAGCAGAATTACGTAATGTTGGATCATTCTAAAAACCGCTTCCTGATCATGTTTGTTGTGAGGAACGCGACCACTGATAAAATAAAAACTGAGCTGGCTGTATGCTACTAGAGTAGCAAGAGGCCATAAAGTTAGTACCTTGTACATATAATATAAAATTATCACAGAATACAGTTTCAATCAACGTACAGTTAGTTAATGGTTGTTGTGATTTACCTCATCTGTGCCTAGAAATACAACAAATCTACTTGGATTAAACGTCATAACTGAATGTGCATTACGGAAGCATATTGAACTACATATTAAGCCAGCGAAGCTGTCTATTTCACCAGTAATATCAACTAAAAAGGCATCCATATCCACTGAAAAATGATATTATAAGCACTTAAGTATTTTCAAGATCAAGTTCTTACATTGTACTGGATGATATTTTGGCGCGTGATGGTACAATATCGGCGTGGATGCAATACGATTTGAAACCAACTTAATATACCGAATTAAGTCTAAATGTGTTTTTGGTATGTGATACATATCGGGCATTAATACAATTGCACCAACGTTTAAACTTTCCGCATGCCTCGCCTGGAACAATCCAATATTTATAACAAAAAAAATTAAGCAACATTTAATAGAATTGAAACTTACGAGTTCAACGACATGTTTATATGGAGCACCACCCACTTGTACCATTACAAAAATATCATTCTTTTTACAAAATTTACACCAAATTTCTAACAGACGTTTCCTTTCGTTAACGGTCAACGCCATACCTTCACCAAGTATGTCATTAACTACAAATAAATGGGTCAAATACAACGGTATAACAGAATATAGAGACCCAACCACTTACCTAATATTGCTTTAATTCCACAACCTTTTAAAAAACTGCCATATTGTTCGATAACCTCAAAATTAACTGTTTTTGATCTATAGAAAAACAACAAGTAGGTATAATAACATGTCTCAAATTTATTGCAATGTTGTACTTGTAATTAATTTAGTTAGATACCTAAGTGATTATCACTCTTGTTTTTTGTTTTATTTTCGTACTGTAATAATGGATTTTGTCCGTTAATAAATAAATATAATACCAAAAACAAACAACTATGTAAGTTAGTTCCATCTTACCTACCTAACATTTTCAAATGGTGTAAATACAGGGCATAGCAAACCTCTATATGGTATTGATGCCTAGAAAATAAACAGTATCAACATAAAAGTTTAAGAGCTTGTAATACTAGGTAACTGACCTTACTGATATTTTCAGATGGTGGACTCGTCATATTCTTGTTATGTGTAGTCGATTCCATATGGCGAATAATCTCAACTTTACCGAATGCCATATCCATTTTACAACATCTACAATAGAAAAAAGAATGTCCATGTACGCTAGCTGACAACCATGGTTTCAGTTGCGGTATACCTTCCCATGCTTTATTATACGTCTATAAATATTACCATTAAATTGTGAATTGCGTTACATCGTATTTAGTGAATTGTAGATATTAACCTTTGCTGGGCGCATTTCTTTAAACAACGAACATTTGATCAGTTTCTCTTGAGACATAACAATTGATTTCGTTCGCTTCTTTAATGGTTCATAATTTTCATCAGAAGATGCACCTGAATCAAGGCTGACTACGTTATTGTCACTATCAATTGGGATTGTGGAGTCTGAAAATAAGTCCTCAACTTTGACGGGTGGAATACTATCATTTTCATTCTCTTGCTTGCTAATAACCACATCAAAATCGTTAAATTCAAGCTCGTGTTCTAAGTCGATATAATTTATTAATGGTGCTTCGCTGTCGTTAACCTCACAGTGGTGTTCTAATTTGATATAATTTGATGATTCTATATCGTCTGCTTCGTTCATTTTTGCACGATACACTAGTATATTTTGTGTTTGTGTATTTAAATTTTTTATAAATGCTCAAAATCTAAAAGTATAAAAACCATTGATATTTGATATAGACTTAATTTTTCTTCAATGTGGTCTGTGGTCATAGAATGTTTTGGTTTTGATGGTAATATACTTTTACCACAGTATAATAAATAATACAGTATTCTGTCTTTCACCATTTCACGTTTGCAAGCCGTCCTGCGCATATCGTCGCGCATGCCGCCATTATGGGTTACAACGTCAAAATAATCGCATTGACGTAGATAGATACAGTTCACTACTGTGTTCAATATATAGTTCATTGTCGGCGTGTACGAGATAAATAAATATTGTGTTTAAATCTAAATCTGTGTTTTGTGTTTTTGGTATAGTGTTCGTGAGAATTGAAAGGATTTTATTTTTATTAACGTGTCTTGGGATTCATACAATGAATAATCACGGAGGATATGTGTGTGTTGCAAAATGTTGTCCCAATAAGCGGTACACTTGCTCTAAACATTTTTTTCGCTTCCCCAAAGATCCTGTTAGGTGAGTAATAAGTAAAAATTAAGATAAATACTAGATAATTTTACGTTTATAACAACTATTTGTATAACCGTAAAATTTATATTACGAAATGACAGTATCTAATATGTTTTTAAACTAAATACAAGTGAAACATAAACACAAGTTGTCGCGTGGCTAGTTGTTATTTTATTGACAATATCATTATAAAGTTTCAAGAAGTCTTTGCCAAAATTTGCCTTTAAAGTTGCTGTGGTTGTAATTGGTGAATTAAACTACCCGTTTAACTCACTACAACGATATTCAAAGCATTGTAAGTTGGTATGTTGTTTAAGCGAGTAGATTCCATAAGAGTAACACACAAATCTATTTTCTTTTCTACTGACTTTACTTTAATGAAAAATGTGACGATTTAGGAACTATTTTAAAAATGTTTCCCTTCAAAGCAGCCTCACCAAAAGTAGCCTACCCCCTATTCTCAATATTTAACTGTATGTTAAAACACATATTTTACAATTGCTTATCATCGGAGGAGATACGTACGAACTTTTACTCATTTTCGTTGAAGATTACAGTGAATAAGGGCTATCACGTTTTATATTAATTAAAAAATATTAAATATTAAATAATGCGTTTACTATAACTTAACAAAATAAAAAAAAAATTGTTATATTAAAAAAAACAATAACCCATGGAGACTTCAGCTTTTCGAATTATCGACCATTACAGAAAAAAAAAATTAGATATATCAATTCAACAAACAAAATAAAAGTTAAATTTAGGTTAAGTTAGGAAGCACTGCTTCAACTTTTGTAAAAATGTCTTTTTTTCACTAATAAAATCTTTATTATTGTTGTGTTTATTATTATTATTATTAAAAATCACCCAATCATGTCAACATTTAACTGATAACACCACTCAAGGTTGTTTTCAATCACTATGACACACCACAAATATTTCTGAAATTGACAGCGATATTATTATGTACTTAAATATTTTTACAAAAATAAAAATACAGTACTGTGGTTAGAAACCAAAAACTATAATTATTCTTAGTCAGGACCTGTTTTGTAACCCAAAATGGCGGCATCTTACGTCACACTTTTTTTCAAAGTGCGAACGTGGAGACGGAATGCTGTACTTATTAATGCTGTGCTTTTACTATATTACATGGACTACCTCTCAGTTCAACTGATGTGAGTTTATTCTTTTGACACAAAGTAGACATACAGCTTACAGAATAAGGAAGTTACGCTAACCAGCTTCCTTATTCTGTGGTATCATGGACAGTAATCAGTAAGCTGTGTAGTTCTCAATTATTTTGTATTCCGAAATTTTTTTGTTCCGGTTAAGCGACACTTTGAATTGATCAATCCCATTTATTAAAAGGAAAGGGCAATACACTGAGATGAGTAAACGTTTTTATCTGATGACAAATGACAAATGTTCATGTCAAAACAAAATATTTATTTATGTTTTTCAATTCTTTATCTCTCAACAAATTCATTTCAAAAACTATCAATAATTATTAATGAATATTCTATAAATTTATCTATGGATCGTGATTCAGAGAGCACAGCGACTTCACTAGATGAAAACACAGAAAACTTTTGTGAGAACCCAACACGCGACACTTTGGCTGAAGGCTTGATGGGCCTTATTAAGCCTACAGTGGATCAACTAGATGAAAGAGTGAAAGCAACAAGGTACAAATAATATTTTAAATAGTTTTACCTACTATTTAATTAAATTGTATTATTTCCATTCAGAATCTCACAACTGGAACTGAAACAGTGTTTAGATACTTTGTGTGAGGAATTACAACGTATTTCAGAAGCACAGAATAATCAACCCATCGACTTAGATGTATATGTGAAAAAGTTGATTAGTGCTAAACAACGCGTTACAGTTTTAACGAATATTTTACAAAACGTACAAGATAGGTTAAATAAAGTGCATATTTCCCTTGATAAAGAATTATCAAAGAGAAAAGTCTTATTGAATCACGCTATCGATAATCTTTCAACTGAATAATAATGTTGAATACACCAAAATATAACTTAACTAATTTCTCAGAAGTATATGAACCCGCAGAAGACTCGTTTTTATTTCTAGATGCCTTAGAGCAAGAAATTGAAGTACTAAAGCAAATTCAACCTCGACTCGCACTCGAAGTTGGCTGTGGAAGTGGCATAGTAATCACTGCGTTGTCATTCGTTTTGGGTACGTCATGTGCGTATTTCGCTACGGATATCAACATCCAAGCATGCCATGCAACACAATCTACCGCAGAACTAAACAATGTCACCATTCAACGAATCAATGCGAGTTTGTTCGACTGTTTCAACGCACCATTTGATGTGATTCTGTTTAATCCACCATATGTAGTGACAAGTGACAGTGAAATTAATGGTTGTGGCTTGAATAGAGCTTGGGCAGGAGGTCACAATGGACGAGCTATAACCGATAAGTTTCTAGATAAGTTACCGTTAATGCTAAGTCGAAATGGTGTATGTTATGTGGTGTTGTTGAGAGAGAATAAAGTGGATGAGATAGTGGAGAAGATGGCGTTGAAAGGTATTAAAAGTGAAGTTGTAACTATGAGAAAGATTCCAGGAGAGGTTTTGTATGTTTATAAGTTTTACCATGAACCATAACCTCAAAATTTGCTTGATTTTATTGTTAATATTTAAGATTTTGTTATACTTTAAAATTGAAATACTTATATTATTTAGAATAAATCCGGTTTATTTTAAAATGTTTTTGTTTATTACAGTGTTTGTATGTACTGTTATGCATATATTAACGTTTGGAGCTTCCTCTTGAACTTGCGTATGTGGGGTTATTTGGGTTTAGTTGATTCGACCTGTTGTCGACTGCTGATTGACCAATTCGGTCTGTCATACCACTGTTTCCTCCTATAAATTAACAACAAAAATAATATGGTTATATGCAGACAGACTATAAATTTCGAGACCATAATGCGATACGACTTGTTAAAACTTAGTTTTTGCACTCTTTTAGATTTTTGTTAATACATTATTTAACTTACCTGAGCTACTCTCTTTCCACGAGCTTGGCCTTCCACTTTCCCCTCGACTTTGCCAATATTTGTCATTATTAGGATTCATTTGATTCTGTCTGTCCATTTTTGGAGAAATATATTAATATTGCGTAAATAAAACAAGTAGTTAGTATGAAAGTTTTCTTATTACTACGACGTATCGTTTAATTTATGAGTATTTATTGTATCATAATTTTCACATAATTAAAAGTTCCATTTCAAAGTTCTAACAGCTATCTCAAATATATAGGTATCAGCAAAAAGTTCAACATATAAATCATGACCTAACTATATAATTTTTTATTCATACTTTTATAAATATAAATCTGCAACTTTGGTTTAATTTAACAAAGATCTGAAATTATAAATAAATAATCATTTATTGCCTAACAGGCCTGAGCCCAATTACAAGACAAAAATTATATAGTTTCAATTAATATCAAATAAATCTAACAAACTACAAAAGTACCAGAATGCTTAATTACACAATGAGGGTTCACACAAAGTTCACTTTGGTCTTCGGTTCAGCCGTGAAAATGAGTTGTACATTCTTGGTTTTGATGGTGAACTTGAACGCCCGAATTTGGTCGTTCAAGCCGAGTTCAACGTTTTTTAACCTCACTCTTGTATGTTTTGATGTTTTATTTATGTTACTATTTGTTTTTCCAAAATCAATTACCTACAAAAATGGATGTGTGGAGATACATTACAAATGATGATTTGTTAGAATTTGTAAATAATGTTGTTCATCATCATATACATATAGAAATAGGCCAAATCATTTCAACGTTTGGAATGATCGAGAATTTAAAGCCCCGGTTTCGTTTAGGATAATATTTATTGTGGATTTGATATCTGAAAGAATATTATCTTCTACAGACAGATACATTAAACACATCAGTCTCTGACTTTAAGGCAAGGTGGGAGGACAGTATATCGCCGCCTTTTTCTCTGAATTAGGTTGTTCGATAACGTAGAGTTCCGGTTCCTCCTCTTAGCAGATAAATCAGTTGCTCTTACATTCATTTCTATTTTCCATAATTATATAGGTATTATAAATTTGTTTATATAATCTACCGATTTAATATTGTAAACTACGAAAATACAAATTTAAAAATAGCTGTAAACAACATAAATATATCAAAAAAATATCTATTTTATAGGTTAGATTGTTATTTTTTTTCTTCTCATCATTTTATAGACTAATTAAATGCTGGTTCAAGTAAACTTGTATTGGAACAACGCTCGAGACACTGAACTGAGATCAAGAGTGAATTCAAAGTGACCTGCAGTTCACGGGAACTACTGGTAAACCATGATTTGTACAACCGGGCCAATGTTTGCAGCAAACATTTTAATCTCGTCCTCTTTTCCCGGATACATCAACCTAAAACAGCTCTGGCATCTGTTGGTGCTGCAAAGTTATGTGCTTGATCACCTACCGTAAAATTCGAGACTTTTTCAAAATGAAAACTTTAATAAGGGGCCTCACGAATCAATGATGCCTAGGGCCTCCAGTTGTCTTAATCGCCGCTGAGTATAGTCGTCCAACACAAATAAATAAATAATTTTGAAAATATGGTAGTACGTTTCCTATTTTTTGGAATATCCTATACATTATTAATAAAAACATGGTCTAATAATAGAAAACCTTGGCCGTGGTGGCTGCGTAGTTTCATTTTTACGCAATTTATTTAAACTTCGGTAGGTACCTAGTACGTTGTTTTCTCATTGTAGATATAGGTATACCTATATTGGTATATAACTAGATACTTATTGTTTATATTTGTAAGTAATCTAAGTTGTATTTATTTATATTGATTAAATCGCCCTGTACCTAAAAAAAAACTAATAAAAAAAAGGTTATCATGACCGACACCCTGACTGTAACATATCTGGAACAAACCTAATAAACACTCATAATTTAAAGTTCCCGCCTTATGTTAATTTCCTCTGTATGTCATGTTAAAACGTAAATGTCAAGAGTAATTTGTCAATATAAGTTGTAATTGTAAATGGACGAAGAAATTAATAAAACGAATTGTTAATCACACTAAAGCTTGATTCTTTATTTATATGGACAATCATTAGTTAAATGATCCATAATAAATCACAAACGTAACACTGACTAGGTACTTATTTTCTAGAGGTCCTGCTAAATAATAGTATTTTAGGTATAGAATACGTACCTACCTACACTAAAACTTAGTTCTAGGAAATGTTTATTATTTGAAGACCACCTAGGACCTCGGTACACTGCCTGTGTACTTATTTACTTTCGTGAATACTGAAACAAGTTCATCCTACATAATATAATTTATTTCATTATTTAATTATTTATACAACACAAAATCTTTATAATAACCACTATTCCTAACGTATGTACTTATTTCTTTATAACATAATCATATTACAATTACGGTCTTGAAGTACCTCGCGAACTGTAATAGGCATCGTTGTTAGGATTCAGCTGATTCGATCTGTTATCAGTGCCTGCTTGACCGATAGTAGCAATAAGATTTACAATACTCACAATTAAATCTATAAATAAAGACCAAATGATTTTTTTTCTCGTTTAACTGTGTTTTAAACTTACCCAGCCAGTTGGAAGGTCTTTCGTCATGTCCTCGGCTTCTCCAATACGCATCATTATTCGGATTCAACTGATTTGCTCTGTTGTTATCCATTTTATTTTAAGAACCTAATTAAGCAAAATTATGGCACACAAGAACAAAATTCAATTAGGTTTACACTACTTTGAAGATTAATATGCACCAATTGATCGGTGCTGTATTTATATATACCCTGAAACTAAGTATCTAATTATGTAAACGTAAATAGGAGACAGATAATTTACTTTTATCGCCTGTATATCAATTATCAACTGGTGTCGGGGGTTCACACTTTTATGCAACCAAAGCGGTTTTTACGCAGCTACCCAATTTTTTTTATTTTATATAGAGTGATAATTATCATTTCACTTAACTCACACAAGTGAGTGAAAATTCCATATTGAAGGATAACGCCTGTTATTGCACGTTCCTTTAACATCTGAAGGTGGTTCTGGTAGACTTGTTCTTTATAAACAAAGATAATGACAGAATCTAAAGATTACCTTAAATAGAGATGAATGAAACTTAAAAATCGATGGATCATATAGTTTTTTTTTTCTTAAATAAATAAAATACTAAATTGCCTCTCTTCTTTTGAAACAAAAACGCCATTACCCCCTAATTCAATATACGAAATTTAGTAAACTTGATAATCCACAGAAACGTACTTAAAACGCAGACACAGACCACATTAGCATTTTTTAATTAAACTAAATAAGCTAAAATATTAAAATAAAATTCTTGTGGCCACTTGTTTCATTAAGCATTTAGCCAGTACAAGTTTTTTTGTTCAATTATTGTCATCTTTTCATGGAATTGACATCCAGCTAGCGTAAGTATGGACCTACAGTTTAGCGTGGAATCCAAACCACGGTCCTCGACTGCCATCCATCAGCACCCACGACTACGTAGTCAATAACTACTTGCTACTTGCCATAAGCAAGTCTACCGACTCGACCCGCGAACGCCTTGTTTTATTCAACTTTTAGATTCCTATTTCCCTTTCAAACATGCTTTATCCCAAGCTTTTGCTATTTTAAACTGTCCTATAGAAAAAAAAGAAGAAATTCCGTGGGTCAACTTTACCAGACCCTCTAACTTTACTACCTATTTTAATTAAATTACACCGCTGTAATATATTACGTACGTCTAATTCAATTCACAAATTATCAGAAATGTATCAAACTACCCATCACTACTTACTGATACACCCATAAATTAAGCAGAAGAATGAAATGATTTGAACATGTCATATGTCAGGTAACAGTTTTTGCATTGTTGATAATTTGAAAAAGTTGTATATAAGTTTTAAAAATGTCTTCATCATCAATTATCGATTTTGATACAAGTAGCATACTAGACAATGTGGACGATATACTAAAAGAGAAATGGCACTTATTAGAATTGGAACAGTCAAAATATTCTCAATACGAAACACTGAATTCCATCATAGAACAAATTATTGAAACTCCAAATCTCTTGGAACCAGAAGTTAACAAGAAAGTGGGAAATATACTAATAGCAGCGAGTTGTGAACAGTTTATGCTAGATGATCAGAACATATTAGGAATAACAGAAGATAATGCAAGGATTCAGTTAAGTGGATTTGAAGTGTTTGAAATTCGTAATATTTTACTACAAAAATTACAAGAAAAGTTTAAATCAGTAAAAGAACAACTAAGTAGAGTAAATAATACAGCAAATAAACCACAGTTTAATATAGAAGAGTTTGAAAGAATTATTGAAGATTTAGTTACAGTGCAAACAACTTATATTACAAAGTTGAAAGAATTCTCAAAACTAACTGACCAACTTAAAGTTATAAAATCACAAAAACTACTGACTAAACTTAACAATCGTTTGGAAGAATGCAGTATTAATATGAATCTAAACAAATTACAGACACATATTCTCAGAGATAAGTTTAAAATCGATGTTTTAACGGAGACTCAAGAATCCTTACAAGCATATGAGAAGTTTGTACAGGATCTCAAACAACAAATCCATGAAACTAGGAATGAAGTTGATGCAATGAAGCAGTTGAAAATGGAATATGAAGCAGTGGATTGTAGAGAGTACCGCGGTCTGTTGGACTCTTATTTGAAATTGTTGTCTGAACTCGAAAATAAGGATAGTATGACGTTGGTTTGCGATGAAAGTAATGGGACGAGGCAGTTTTCTAGATTTTTATGAATGTTTATTTAATATTAAAAATATTTTGATACAAGTAGGTAATTGTCTTTATTTCTTATTTGGAACAGTGTCTTTCACTTTCTTAATTTTTTATACTATAAGTAAAATGTGATGAGACGCAGCTGAAACACAAAAGGGACCACTTGGGTTTTGATTAATAAAAGCAGGTGTCATCGGATAGCATAGTGTTACTTATTGCAAAAGAGGAATTGGATTATCACTTTCAAAACAAAAATGGTTTAAAAAATGTGCAGCTTAGTAGGTATCTTCCTTTTATGTTAAAAATCAGATCAATTGCATATTATGCTGCGTTCCAAGTACAAAACTAAATAACTTTCATTACTGTTGATTCATAAAAAAATAAGTCCTGCTCGCATCAGTTGAACCAAAGATTAATGTACCTTTGGTTGAACTAATTTGAGTAATAAAAGGAATTTACATTATTGTGTCCGTTGGAACTTTATTATCCAGCATAAAAAATACAATACATTGCTCATTGCTGTGAATCAAGACATTTCAAGTCAAATTAGAGGAAGTACAATAAAAATGTACGTACAATAATTTAATGAAAAAAAAATATTTACATAATGGACATAAAGGATAATTTATTTAAACACTATATTTCTATCGCTATTTAGAACAGTTTTAACTTCAAAAAGTAACATTAAACCGGCGCCTTGTATACCAAGTTATACCAGTGCCCGCATTCGCATCTTTTCGGTTCACCCTTATGCAGCCACATCCAATTTATGCTAGTGGATTCTTCTTCGCATATGCAACCCACTAGTCTCGAATCAAACGCTGACGGTATATCTGTGGGGCATGCTTTAGTGCCTGGACCCTTTTTCATTACTTTCATATCGAATGGATTATCATTTCCAGCTAGTTTAGCTAACAATTCACGTTTTTCTAACCCTGTAGCATGCTCGATCGGATCACCCATAGTTACTGCGAAATATTGAAGAATACCAGCTTACAACATATTCAATAAGAGTTTGGTATAACATTAGTGGCGAATAGCAGTTTAAATAAATACAAAAGTGCATGTTTTGAATCGAAAATTTGTCATAATTACGTAATGTCAAAATGAAGAGGGTATTTGAAGGAGTTGGTTAAACATGTTATAGAACATATTTATATGTTTTACCTTTGGTTGCGAATCTATTGTAGCTTGTAGCAAATACGGTTCTTCTAGCTGCTGAAACCATAATTCGACCGCACAAAGAGGCCATTTTTGTAAATTTTTGTTAATGTTATATTTTCAGCAATAATTGTTTTAGTAAAAGAAAATGTTCGATTTTTTGACGTTTCGTATTTCGGTATGACAGTGACAGGATGAATACGATAGAGGGCGTCATCGCGTGAATAAATTTAAAATTTTATCTTTTAATTAATATATCTGCTTTAGATATAATTTAGTTAATAAAGTACTTAAGTTATTAGATAAGTTTTAAATCATACAAATATTAATTTCTCAACAATAAAACCTAGGCAAGGATATACTGATATGTACACAAATTTATATATCAGATACTAAATTTTTGTTATGTCAAAGTAGGTATTTTCCAATTATCACAATGCTCAGTTGGACTGATGTGAAATATTCTTCACTCATTTAGTTGATATAGCAATAATAAACTAATATTTTCACTCAACCTCACTGTCTTGTAAGCTGATTTTACATCATTGAGTTATATTACATTTATATTACAATAATTTTCAAGAATATTCTCATATAAATTCTACTGATGTGAGTAAAAAAAATCAATCAAACTGTTGATTATGTCCCATTTACATATTCAATATGTCAATGTTGAAAACTAGAAATCTAGGACTGGACACTGCGCCGGCGTAACTAAATTCAAACAAGACAATTGACAACTGGGGTGACATTTAACCTTAAAACCTTTCTTTTACAGATCTTCGACTGGCAAGGTATATGTTTATTTTCTAATGTTATGAAAAAAAATCCTTAATTTTCTGTTAAATTCCCCATTACTTCTAAAAATAATAATTTTCTATTGCAATACAGTTAAGTATAATTCATTAGACTATAGTTTTACTAGTGGATGGAGTGAATTTCCAGTGATATTTTTAGATTTTGTATACCTCTGCAGATGACTGTTGCCACAAATTATTGTTACTACTACTAAAGTGTAATATTTTAATGTGCTAAAGTGCAATTTATTCGTGTTACAGATGTCGAAAATAATTAAAGCAGGTGGGGCTGAGCCCGATGCATTCGAAAACCAGGTTGCTCAAGCTTTGCTTGAGTTGGAGATGAACTCTGACTTAAAAGCTCAATTGAGAGAACTTCATATTACTAAGGCAAGAGAAATTGAGTTGAATAATAAAAAGGTAAGTTTAGTATTTATTTATTTTTGTAGTATTGTTATTGATTAAATTACTGTTTTTTTAGTCTATTATCATCTATGTACCAATCCCTAAATTGAAGCAATTCCAAAAAGTACAGACGAGGTTAGTGCGTGAATTAGAAAAGAAATTCAGTGGTAAACACGTAGTTTTTGTCGGGGAGAGAAAGATTTTACCCAAACCCACACGTAAGACCCGCATGAAGAACAAACAAAAGAGACCACGTTCACGTACATTGACTGCTGTCTACGATGCTATTTTAGAAGATTTGGTCTACCCAGCTGAAATTGTGGGTAAACGGATAAGAGTTAAGTTAGATGGGTCACAATTGGTTAAAGTACACCTTGACAAAAATCAACAAACTACTATTGAACACAAGGTAAGTCCGACAAGTGCTAATTTTTAGATTTTGGGAAGGTAAACATTAGACAAAAGGGAAGAGGGCTGATTACTATAACCCATTGACATATTATACATAGACACAGTGATAATTTATTTTTGACGAATATATTAGAGAGAGATAGCGATATTGTTGGCAAAACGCTGATTTTTATATATGGAAGAACGCAGTTTTTGTTTAATTACTAGTTAGAAGTTAAGATTGATATGTTATTGATTGGTATTAATATACAAGTATTCTGATCGGCTTGGATACATGCGCACGTTTTTTTTGCACTTCATTTCAACTCATAAATGAAAAATTTGTGTTTATTATGTAAATAAATACTCTGAATTTTTATTTGACGAATTAATCGTGGTTATTTCCGTTTATTTTTGCGTAGATTTTTTATACAGATTTTTGACTTTTTTTCCAGGTGGAGACATTTTCCTCAGTGTACAAAAAATTGACCGGTAGGGAAGTAACGTTCGAATTCCCTGAACCTTACTTGTAAATTGGTTTATAATAATTATATATTTAATTAAAGAATAATTCATTTTACAAATTTTGTGTATTTATTTCTGCAATAATTAGGTAAAACATTTTTCAATCACGCCGTGGCTTTTATTATTAATCCGAAAGGTTTCTTTATTGATTGCTTAACAATCATAATTTTAAATAGTGGCGAAATACCCAAATAACGAGCTTAATCTATTCGCGCCACAACAAATATAGGAGCTATTATACCTCTGCTGCCTAGGGAACAACTTTTACACGTAAATGGTTATGATTATCATTTTTTTTTTTATTATGCCAAGGCAGAGAAATCATCATGACAGCTAGGGAGTTCCTTACCACTTCCCTAGGTAGTGTGGGACTCTAACCCAAACTAAAACTCTGCCTTATCTTTGTAGTATGGCTCGGGAAACCTCCCTTTTCCATGTCCTCGCTTGATTGTCCTGTGTTGCTGTTGTCCTCTGTTGGTGGTGCCTAGACAACACTGAAACATACATTTAGATGAGTATACCTGACCTGAAAGAAACAATAATAATTGGTGTCCTAGTCCTGTGGATTCCTTCGTCAGAGTTGACCCCTCGGTATCCGGTACCACCTAGCACCGTCTTCTACGTTGTAGTTGACTGCTTCGCGAATCAGTGGGTTTGCATGGGTCTCTGCCATAGCAAAGATTTGGGCTCTGCGTAGAGTGCCAAGGTGTTCTGGTCTGTCCTTGGGATGCCGCTGGTAAAGATGGGGGATAGTACAGACCCCTGCGGCACGCCGGCCTCCAGGGTCCGTGATTCCGAGACCTCCTTCCCTGTCCTGACGCGAATCTGCCTGTCCTGTAGGTAGGAGTCTGCTAGCATGATTATCATATACAGCAAGTTATTATTTCTAGTTAGATACACAAAAAATATGGAAAATAATTTAGGGAGGGTGTTTAACCCCTAACAACATTAGAATTTTAAAAATGCGCTGTGTTACAGATTTAATATTCACACAACTATTTGCACGGAAATTGACACGAGTATATTGCAAATAAGGGGCCGGTCTTCAGGAAATAATAATTTCAGTTCCTTCAAGGAACTTCCTTGCGTCTATAATATCTACAGGTTGTCCACATTTCGTTGTTATTGCAGGGTAGCTGCGTTATTGTGAAAGTTAACGGGATGCCGTTTTCGCGACACGTTGCTACTTTTTTGAAGTGAATATTACTTTGGCCGCATGAGAGTGATTTTTCAAGGTTGCGTCACGACACGATTTATAAAATTTTCGTCCCGCAAAAGCGATGAAGCATATAACAAATATGAGGGGGAGAGAGAGAGAGAGAGAGACTATATCCTATACCATACACTAGCTTAACGTTGCATATCCTTGGGTTGTCCCTTTTGTACCGTCATTCGTATTCCCTTCCTCTCTCGTGAAAGAAGTATTCACTTCTATCACGTGTACTGTGCTGCACGCGTATTTTTATGAAACTCGTGATGCCCTAATAATGATTTGGGTAACACATGAAGTTTTCGATGTACAGGGAGGACCGATTTCAACAAATTCACTTTTCGTGGCCCCTTTCGTCTCTCGGAAACTAATAAATAATAATCTTTATTGACTACGTTTTGTACAAAACAATTGCAGTACGTCAAAATACAAAAACTATATCTACAACAAAAAACATGAAAGTGTAAGTAACATAGGTACAAACAAATTAAAAGCGACTAATTGCTAAAATATACAACTTCCTGGGAATATTCTTCCACAGAATAAAAAACATGCTGGAGCAAGTATGATTTTATAGTTCTTTTGAACATTTCCGAACTGTACTCCCGGACCCTACGAGAAAGTGCATTATACAACCGAATCTGTAGGAAATTCTTTGCAGACTTAGTCAATCTCTATCGCCGAGCACGTACCAAGTCCGCAGATCTCGTACCATACTCATGACAAGTTGAGTTAATCGGGCTTACATCTGTGAATCTCAAGCAGTTGGTAATATATATATATAAAGACGGGAGAGGCATTATATTGAGAGACTTGAAAATGGGCTTGCAATGCTCCAGATATCCAGCATTTGCCAGAATGCGAACCACCTTTTTTTGCACTCTAAATATTTGCATAGCCGATGACGAGTTACCCCAGAGACTCACTCCATAAGAAATATGAGAATGGAACAGTGAGAAATAAACAGTTCTCAGAGCTTGCTGACTCAGACAATGTCTGAGCCTCCTAATAACGTAAATACTAGAAGACAACTTACCCCTGAGAAAATCAACGTGCGACGCCCAGCAAAGCGCATCATCAACAATAATCCCCAATAAGTTGGCTGTTCGTCCCCGAGCATGACCACTAGCACTAGAAAATGTAAGTCTCTGGGTCTTATCAATATTTAGTTTCAGCAGATTACTAGTGAACCAGCCATTCGCAACTCCCGCAGGACCTTCGAGCTGTGAAACACTGCTCCCATAACACACCAAAGAGGTATCATAAAGAGTGACCCTTCCAGGATTCAAATAACTATATAAGTCGTTAATATAACCGACAAAGAGCAACGGACCCAACACAGAGCCCTGGGACACTCCACTCGTTAATACCCTCACCTCAGACAGCTCCGACCGAAGAGCCACTGTCTGTCCTCGGCCAGTCAGGTACGACCGCAGCAGCTGCAACGAGAGTCCCCGCACACCATATCGAGAAAGCTTGGTCAGAAGAACTTCATGAGACACACAGTCAAAGGCCTTGCTCAGATCACATAAGGTGAGATTAATAATTTCACATCTCTCCAGGCCCTCGACTATGTCAGACACCACACGAGCCACCGCCTGAAATGTCGACCGACCACCCCTGAAACCAAACTGTCCACGACACAAAAGGTTATTCGCTTCCAAAAAAGAAGTTAGATTTTGTTTTAATATAATCTCAAAAATTTTTCCAAATATAGGAACTATAGAAATCGGTCGGTAATCAGAAGCATTATCAATGTTACCCTTTTTAAATACAGGGATAACTCTAGTCAACTTGAATGGCTCAGGGAAAATGCCGCCGCACAAACATAAATTGAAGATGTGCACTAAAGGCTTAACTAAGATCTGTGCATATTCCTTCACAAAGAAACTGCTGCAGTCAAACATATCAACACTGCCCGAGTTTTTTAAGTGGGGAATGGTCTCCAGGACCTCAAACTCCGAGATAGGCAACATAAAAAAGGAGCTAGGCTGCATCGGTATCCGATTTAACATATGCACCCGCTCATCAAGATCCACAGACATGGCCTCAGTAATTTTATTAGCAACAGATACAAAAAACTGTTAAACTCGGAAGGTGTAAGCCGAGTACTAACTGGCATTGTACAATAGTTTCTTTCACTATTAATTATTCTCCAGATATCACGTGGTTTATTAGTGGAGCTAGCTATATATCTCTCGTAGGCCATATTTTTATGGTCAACAATAGTCTTCCTTTAATCTGCATGCAACGAGTTATACAGGGTCCGATGAGAAGCGTCGCCTGTTGACTCACAAACTATCTTAATGGCCATGAGCTTGTCCCTTTTCTCTCGAAGCTCCGATGTAAACCAGTTAACTGGCGTTCTACGATTCTGATGTTTCTTGATCGGAAAATATGTATTAATACTTTGTTGGAAAATACCCAACAGGTAAGATGACAGAAAATCAACATCATTGGAACAAAAAAATTGATCCCAATCCGTCGCCTTCAGGGCTTCTATCAATCAGAGAGACCCGCTTGAGTAACCGTTCGTCGAGAACTACTGTTAACCTTAACATAACGGTGCGCCAATTATATTTTATAGGTTTACTAACGCAATGTTCGATTAATTGGAGAAATACAAAAAGTAACATAACTATTTAACCCTCAACAATTGGATAAGAACTAATCGACATCTGGGACACCCTGTATTCACCTGCAACCCTAATACACTTGTCAGAGCTAACAATTTGTTTAGATCTTTATAAAAAAATGGTGAATCTTTTCCCGAATCTGGTTTACTTCTTCATCACTAGTAAAATTCTATATTTTTTTGAGTAAATATTCACTTTCGGCTAGGTTGGGACTATAGGGTCGATGATTTCGAATATCGAAGTCCACCTTCTCTAACGACTATCCACTAATCAATTGGGGCAAAAAAACCTCTTCTATTTATTTATAATATACTTTAATTACCAACAATAACAGCTTAAACAAGTCTCATACAAAGTTAAACGATTTGGCATTATCAAAATTATTTCTAATTAGAGCTTTTAATTATTATTACCTAATTTACGACCAATTACAGTAAATTCACCTATTTAATTAGTTAAATGCTTTAATAAAAGCTGAAATAATTCGTAAACTAATTTATTACTATTTCTTTGTTCTACACGAAATAATTTTGTGGTAGCAGGGGAATGATTCAATTTCGTACGACTGAAACAACACAATAAACCATATAACGGGTGGTCCAACCATAATGCACGATTTTAATTGTGAGTCACACCTTAGCGTCAAGTTTTTTGCCCAACTTAATTTGACAGTGTTTGACAAATTCAACCATGGAGAGGTACACAATTGAGTAGCCCGTTAAGATTGTTGAAGCCTTTTACGAAAATAGGCGTTCAAATCAAAATGTACTTCGTGATTTTTTTGGTCAGCATAACGACCACATGTATCCACAATCGGGAGAATTGTGCGCGAACCGAGTCTGTAGGAAATGTGTAAACACTTGTGCATGCTCGCCCAGTTCGTTCTGCGGAAAACATTGCTGTTGTTCGCGATAGTGTGGCAGAAGAACCGTCTCACGAACATCACTGATGCCAATTTTGAATTTACACGCTTACAAGGTTCAATTGACTCAAGAGCTGCAGCCTACTGACCATTTCAAGTGTCGTCAATACGCCGAATGGTTGGTTGAACAGACCAAAGTGAATGGTGACTATACAAAGAAAATCATCTTCAGCGATGAGGCACATTTTCACCTCAGTGGATTCGTTAACAAGCAGAATTGCCGCATTTAGGCAAATGAGAATCCACGAGTGATTGTTGAAAAGCCGATGCATCCACAAAGAGTGGTGACTGTTTGGTGCGGTTTATGGGCTGGCGGCGGTGTACTTCTTTGAAAATGAGGTCGTCCAAGCAGTTACCGTGACTGGTGTTGGCTATCGCGAGATGATACCGGGTTTCTTGTGGCCAGAAATTGAGGATCTGGACAGCATGGTGCCACACAGCCAACGAAACAATGACTCTTTTTCGCGAGAAATTCAATGGCCGTTATCTCATGCCGTGGCGATGTTAATTGGAGGCCACGATTATGTGATTTGACACCGTTGGACTTCTTTCTTTGGGGATATTTAAAAGAAAAAGTGTACGTCAATAAGCCAAAAACAATTCAAGAGCTAAAGGATGAGATAATTCGCCACATTAACGACATTGAACCTCAATTATGTCTCAGAGTCATTGAAAATATCGACCATCGGGTATGCCACCGAAGCTGTGGCGACCAGATGACCGATATTTTGCTTCACACGTAATTGTCATAAATCCTTCTATCATAATAAAAAATATTAAGCTAATTCTCGGAAAACTTTTTGTTTTATTTACAATTAACATCGCGTTTTGGTTGGACCACCCTTTATAATATATTTTTTAAGAATTAATAAGTCTTAAAACCTATACCCTACCTAGTAGTTAAATACAATAAAATTATTCAGTTCTTTCACCATTTTAATTAAACCTAATGACTTCCATGATCAGATTCGTTTTGATCTTCAATTGCCTAGCATTAATATTTCTATTCCTACTACAAAATATCCGACCCAGATGATCCCACCTCTGAAACTTTACCTTTATTACTATTATCTTCTATTTTACTATTAACTAATGGCCTATTATCTACATCACTAATCTGACTAGTAATCACTTTCTTCACATTATCGTCCGTATTCTCGAATATCTGAATATCCCCAAAACTCACACGTTTCGTATGAGTTTTATGACCATCATTACTAGTAGTATTCCCATTTTGAAATACTCGGGGCACTGGTACTTGTTCCATATTACTTACTATCGGTCGATTTTTACTGATTACCAAATAGTTTAACGGTACTACGCCCGATTTACCATTGGACACCGCAAATGCCCAACCAGAATTCTTCAAATTCATTTCCTCTTGGACGTGCGTCGGTGCTAAAAGAATTATATCGTTGGTATGGAGAGTTAGTTCAGCTGGAGAGGTACCAATAAAGTCGAAACACGCTTTGGCGCGTACACCCGGGGATTTCCACGTAGCCGGATCGCTCTTATCTGGAATAAACTTCAAATTTTCAATATCGGCCCTTCGAGCTGTGATATTGTATGGACATTACCTTCATATTTCGGTAAGAATTTGCTGATAATATATGGTGCCGAGACTAGGACACCCAGAAATGCTAATGTAGGCCACCTAGACCCTTGTGGACCTGCACCGGCATCTGGTAAGCTAGGATTCTGTGCTGTTGCTTCAGTCCATGCTAATGAAGTAGCACTTTTACTCACTTTCAAACCTAGCATCATTCGTAGTTTCCTGTACAACCATGTAATAAACCTGAATATGTTAATTGAATACCTGCAAAATAATGAGTTAAAGACACAACGGAATTTAGTTGAGGTCTTGGACTAACCATATATGACCAAACATTGTTCGTAACCGGCCGAAATTCTCCGCGACACTTAATACAGCTCTAAAAGAACTTGTCATTGCGAAAAACGTGTTATCCAACATCATGGCGATGCTATTAAATGCTCTTACAATACTTTCCACACTCGCAAAAGTATTCCGCGAACTTTCTTCGGCGTATTGTATGAATCTTCGTTCGGAATCATCCGGAGCATACATACTGCCGAAGGCACCACCGTATCCGCTGTTAAACGATCCGTAACTTCCATACGAATTGTACATGGAACTGCGGTAGGGCATGTTGTAGGAGCCGTAGGATCCATAAGGACTATATCCACCTGCTGCACACACAGTCGAACAAGAAGTCATTAACACATATCAAAATTAGTTAGATTCAACTTACCAGAATGCAAATAAGAATTTCCATACGGCGATCCACCGAGAAGACTTCCTCCCGCTGAGGATGCTAAAGAATTCGGTGGTCTAGGTGGTAAGATTGGTACATTACTTCGTCCAGGAATCTGTGATATACCACTTGAAATAGCGCTACTATTTCGTAATATTTGTGAAGAGTTTTGCAATCCACTACTATTACTTTCCCAAGGTACATTATTTGAAGATGTCATTGTGAATAATTAGGTATATTTGTATGTTAATGATTTATTTTCTTAAGTAGAAAGTGTTATTACCCAATTACCTACATCAAATTTGCACTTAACAGTTTACATTTATTGTTATTAATGAAATATTTAGAATGTCTACACATGGATCAATATAAAAAACTGTTCAAAGTTAAATAACATCGAACGATACGATAAAAGATAATAAATAATTATTGGGATAAAGTTCAGAAAATAAAAATACTTGATATCAATAATAAAGAAATGACGTCTGCCTCTTATGACATTTGTTCTGACATCATAAGTAGAGGTGAGCGATGTTTCACTAACTGTGATTTTTTCACTGATATTAAAAAATCACAGTCGTGGTTTAATAAAAGCGTGATCTTCTGTACATTAATCTGTGGTAATATCATTGTCTTTATAAGGGCAATGGTAATGTAATATGAAATGAAATAAAATACGTCCAACCCTACAAAATCTATTATTTGATTAAATCATTGTCTTTATAAACAGAGACAATGATTAAATATATATCAGGAATAATATTCTGTTGACTGTTTCCCATCTCTGCTTTTTTTGTTTATTCCAGGAAAAAACGAAGATTGGTTGGTGTTTGGTGTTGTAATAGGTTATGTTTACTATAACTCATGTCCAAGATTCTTAAAATTTAAAATACTGAAAATCGAAATTAAACTTTACGGTAGTAAGACATATATTAAAGGGACAATTTGTAAGGACAATATTAAAAATTATGGGCCGTAGAAAACCAGGGTTCCGTAAAAATCATCATTTTTCCCATCAAAAACACGTAAGCAAATATATCCAGTCAGGAATACCCATGTGTTTTAAATATCGCTAATACTTCCAGAAAACCGAAACTCCGTTACCGTCAAAAGACACACGCAAACCATATGAAAATATAATAAGAGAAAATGAAAAATTCGTGGAATACTACAGGGTGTGCTAATAATACCTAAAAATATCGTAACTATATAATTTACATTTGTTCTAATTATTTTAGACGCAAAAAGTGTGTAAAACGGAGGAATACGATGAGTTTATTCAATGCCTTAAAACCGATTTACCTGCCACTTTTAGAATAACTGGATCAAAAGGCGTTGCAAACAAAATGCTTGAAATAGTTCAAGAACAGTTAATAAAAGATTGTGTTGGACAAACGGATGAAAATGAGAAACCGCCTAACATTTATCCCTTACCATGGTATTTAACTAATTGTTAGATATTTGATAAATTAATGATTCCAAATTTTTTTTCAATCAGGTATCCAAATAAACTGGCATGGCAAATGGAGTTGACAAGAAAAGATATTCGTAGGTGCGAAGCATATTATAAACTCCATAATTTTCTAATATCGGAGACAGAACACGGTACCATTTCTAGGCAAGAGACTGTTAGTATGATACCGCCATTAGTTCTGGATGTACAGCCCGAACACAAGGTAACTAAACTAAATCATCCTGAGAAGTTCTCGGATTAAGCATATCTACACACTTCCCCAGGTATTAGATATGTGCGCGGCACCTGGCTCAAAGACAGCTCAACTTCTGGAGCTTCTTCACGCTAAAGGTGATCCTATACCTTCGGGATACGTCATAGCCAACGATGTTGATAACAAACGTTGTTACATGTTGGTGCATCAAGCGAAACGTTTAAATTCTCCCTGCGTGGCAATTATAAATCATGACAGTGCCGCTTTACCGAATCTGATGACGACTTTACCGGATGGTTCACAAGAACAAGTAAGACGACAATATTTTTTGTTATTAGAAAGAAAATATTTCATTTGGGTATGTTTAGGTGCAATTTGATAGGATTTTGTGTGATGTTCCCTGTTCTGGCGATGGAACATTAAGAAAGAATCCGGATATTTGGATGAAATGGACCCCGGCTAATGGGTTAAATCTACATGGGTAAGAATATTGATTAGACCATGTTACTTATTCAGATGTAGACTTCTTATTTATAAATCCAGCTCAAAGGACCAGTAACTTATTCAGATTTACCTGGTATATGACTATTTACAAATCCGGCTCGAAGGACCATGTAACTCTGGCTCTATTAGTGGTTTTTTCAGCGCTATAATGCAAATTTAATATTTCCTCTAATTGCTTTTAGAATTCAATACAGAATATTAAAACGGGGTGTAGAACTGCTTGCAGTAGGTGGTAAAATAGTCTATTCAACATGTTCGATAAATCCCATTGAAAATGAAGCAGTTATTCATAGAATTTTATCGGATACTGATGGTGCACTTCAACTGGTTGATGTGGCCAAAGACTTGCCTGGGTTAATCCATTCTACAGGAATGGAAGACTGGCTAGTTTCAAGTAGGAACCTGGAGTTTTATACAAGTTTCGATGAAGTTGACGAGAAATGGCAAACGACAATTCGTCCGCAAATGTTCCCACCTAAACCGGAGGATAGAGACAAGTTTAATTTAAAGAAATGGCAAGTCTTTTCGTAGAACTAATAAGACTAAAGTTTCTAACCTCTAAATCTGATTTCAGTATTCGAATCCTGCCACATCAGCAAAATACAGGTGCATTTTTCGTGGCTGTTCTTCAGAAAGTGAAACCGTTTACAGCAAAGGAAAAGGCGTTTACTAAAGTTGATGATGATCGTGATACAGAAAATCGTAAAAACAAGCGGGAAAATGAGGACAATTCGGCACAGAATCAGAGGAAAAAGCCGAGGAAGGAGGGCTATAAGGAAGATCCATTTGTTTTTTTCAAAGGTAACTAAGTATTATATTGCAGGGAAGGAAGATTCTTCCAAAAACTTTGCTGTTCTCTCATAGAATATTGGAAAGAGTTGTGCGTTGGCCAGTTTATGTCTTAATTATTGACCTATTCTGTCGACGAAAAAGAGAAAACAACCTGAAGGTGCAAAAGGTAAAGGACGTGAAGATGAAAAAGATGAGAAAACAACTCGTAGCTGCAAAAGAAAAAGACGTGAAGCTGAAAAATTAGAGATAACAACCAGAAGCTACAAAAGAAAATGAAAGAAAATAATGTGAAGCTGAAAAAGATGACAAAACAACCTGAAGGTGCAAAAGAAAAGACGTTAAGCTGAGAAATATCAGAAAACAACCTGAAGGTGCAAAAGAAAATGAAAGAAAAGGACGTGAAGCTGAAAAGATGTGAAAACAACCGGAAGCTGCAAAAGAAAAAGACGTGAAGTTGAAAAATTAGAGATAAAAACCAGAACCTACAAAACAAAAGGCCGTGGAGTAGAAAAAGATGAGAAAACAACCAGAAGCTGCAAAAATGAAAGAAACGGACATGTAGTTGAAAAAGATGAGAAAACAACCTGAAGGTGCAAAAGGAAATAAAAGAAAAAGGACGTGAAGCTGAAAAAGATGAGAAAACAACTCGTAGCTGCAATAGAAAAAGAGTTGAAGCTGAAAAATTAGAGATAACAACCAGAAGCTACAAAAGAAAATTAAAGAAAAGAATGTGAAGCTGAAAAAGATGAGAGAAAACAACCTGAAGGTGCAAAAGAAAATGAAAGAAAAAGGACGTGAAGCTGAAAAGATGAGAAAACAACCCGAAGCTGCAAAAGATTATAAAAGAAAAACACGTGAAGTTGAAAAATTAAAGATAAAAATCAGAAGCTACAAAAGAAAAGGCCGTGGAGTAGAAAAATATGAGAAAACAACCAGAAGCTGCAAAAGGAAACAAAAGAAAAGACGTAAATCTGAAAAAGATGAGAAAACAACTCGTAGCTGCAAAAGAAAAAGAGTTGACGCTGAAATATTAGAGATAAGAACCAGAAGCTACAAAAGAAAATGAAAGAAAAGAATGTGAAGCTGAAAAATATGAGAGAAAACAACTTAAAGATGCAAAAGAAAATGAAAGAAAAAGGACGTGAAGCTGAAAAAGATAAGAAAACAACACCGAAACTGCAAAAGGAAAGAAAAGACGTAAATCTGCAAAAACATGAGAAAATAACCTAAAGGTGCAAAAAGTAAAGGCCGTGAACCTGAAAAAGATGAGAAAACAACTCATAGCTGCAAAAGAAAAAGACGTGAAGCTGAAAAATTAGAGATAACAACCAGAAGCTACAAAAGAAAATGAAAGAAAAGAATGTGAAGCTGAAAAAGATAAGAAAACAACACCGAAACTGCAAAAGGAAACAAAAGAAAAGACGTAAATCTGAAAACGATGAGAAAACAATTCGTAGCTGCAAAAGAAAAAGAGTTGAAGCTGAAATATTAGAGATAACAACCAGAAGCTACAAAATACAATGAAAGAAAATAATGTGAAGCTGAAAAATATGACAAAACAACCTGAGGGTGCAAAAGAAAAGGAAAGAAAAAGGACGTGAAGCTGAAAAATTAGGGATAAAAACCAGAAGCTACAAAAGAAAAGGCCGTGCAGAAGAAAAAGATGAAAAAACAACCAGAAGCTGCAAAACAAATGAAAGAAACGGACGTGCAGTTGAAAAGCATGAGAAAACAAGAAAAAGAGTTGAAGCTGAAAAATTAGAGATAACAACCAGAAACTACAAAAGACAATGAAAGAAAAGAATGTGAAGCTGAAAAAGATGAGAGAAAACAACCTAAAGATGCAAAAGAAAATGAAAGAAAAAGGACTTGAAGCTGAAAAAGATAAGAAAACAACACCGAAACTGCAAAAGGAAACAAAAGAAAGGACGTAAATCTGAAAAAGATGAGAAAACAACCTGAAGGTGCAAAAAGTGAAGGACGTGAAGCTGAAAAGATGAGAAAACAACCTGAAGCTGCAAAAGAATACAAAAGAAAAAGACGTAAAATTGAAAAATTAGAGATAAAAACCAGAAGCTACAAAAGAAAAGGCCGTGGAATGGAAAAAGATGAGAAAACAACCTGAAGGTGCAAACGAAAAAGGACGTGGAGCTGAAAAATATGAGAAAACAACTCGTAGCTGCAAAAGAAAAAGAGTTGAAGCTGAAAAATTAGAGATAACAACTAGAAGTTATAAAAGAAAATGAAAGAAAAGAATGTGAAGCTGAAAAAGATGACAAAACAACCTGAAGGTGCAAAAGAAAAGACGTCAAGCTGAAAAATATGAGAAAACAACCTGAAGGTGCAAAAGAAAATGAAAGAAAAAAGGACGTGAAGCTGAAAAGATGAGAAAACAACCCGAAGCTGCAAAAGAAAAAGACGTGAAGTTGAAAAATTAGAGATAAAAAACAGAACCTACAAAAGAAAAGGCCGTGGAGTAGAAAAAGATGAGAAAACAACCAGAAGCTGCAAACGAAAATGAAAGAAACGGACGTGCAGTTGAAAAAGATGTGAAAACAACCAGAAGGTACAAAAGAAAACGAAAGAAAAGGATGTGGAGCAAAAAAAGATGAGAAAACAACCAGTAGCTGCAAAACAAACGAAAGAAAAAATCGAGCCAGATACGATCGATACGTTCTCTGCAAAAAAAAAATGATTTCTACATTAGACCTGAAAAGTACATACCAGTAACAAGTGGAAGCCGTGGTTTCAACTGAAAATGGACTGTAAATTGCCATTGTTGAGAACGTGGATGAAAATCAACAGGGCAGTTAAAAAAAAGAAAAACAGCTATCGAAAAAATTGGTTGTATTTCTATACAAAAAATACAAAATCGGCAGCACGCTTTATATCTCAATATAACAAAGGATTTACTTACAGTGCGGGGACTACTATATTATTTATTAGACTATGGTGAAACTATATAGTTCCTACAGGGTAACTCAAAACATTGGAATCTTGGAAATGGTAGGAGTACCTACATAGAAAAGTTGTACAATTTAAACACCTTTTAAACGGTGTTTTCAAAAACTAAACTAACTTTAGCCGTTTTCGAGAATTTTTGAAAAAACGATTTTTTGCGATTATAGTTTTTATTTATTATTTTTACATATATATAAAAAAATTAAAAGCATTTCCTCGTTGATACTTTTTGAGGACAAAAATATAGCGTTTACAAATTTTAACTACGACGTTTCGTTTTTGAAAAACCATCAACTTTTTGTGCTTTTTGAAGTTATTAAAAAAAACGCCTTTCCCAGATAAATGTTTTACGCAAAATAAGTGCCAAACTATGGCGATTTTTTTTGAATAACAGCTCAAAAACACTGAAAACTTGTAGTCAAGATAACGACCGTGTATTGGTCAGGATTGTGACTCGAGACGAAACATGGGTTCTTCAATATGAACCTGAGTTCAAGCAGGACTCCATGTCATCGAACAAAACATGTAAAACACCACCCAAAAAGTTTAAGGTCACACAGTTAGCTGAGAAACTCATGGCGACCGTATTTTGGGACTCAGAGGGAACCTTATTGCTTGATAAACAGTTAAAAAACATCAATCAGAGAAAAAAGAAGAAATTTGTCTTGGTCCTGTTCCTTTATCTTCCACCCTTATCCCTTATTTCGCGGAATTAAAATCTGACCCTCGTAGGGGTATGAACTATTAAATTTTTGATGTGGTTTTGCAGATGATGAATCAGTTTGGAATGACATAAAGTCGTTCTATGAAATATCCGATGATTTCGACTCCAAATGTTTACTAACACGTTGTCATGTCGGTAAAAAGAAAAATATTTACCTCACATCGGACGGTATACGAAATTTAGTCATAACAAATCAGGACCGTATTAAATTCATTAATACAGGCGTAAAAGCGTTCGTCAGATGTGATAATAAGAATATGAAGTGTGCGTTTAGGTAAAACCACTTAATGCTGCAAAGTTGCTTTATGACACTGTTTCCTTCTTTAATTTAATTTACTAGAATTGCAAATGATGGATTAGAAAGTATTTACCCGTATATTGGAGATGACAGAAAAATTAATATACCAAAAGAGGATCTGGTGAAACTATTACTAAACGACAATCCAGAAAAATCACCACCGATTGTGTCGCTATCAGAGGAAGTGCAGAAACAAGTGGAGCATTTGAGTAAGTATCAAGTTAGGAGTTAGGGAAGATGGGTGTTTCTAATGTTTGGAGGTGACTTGTACTTACTGTTTCCCTTAGGTCCTGGTAGTTGTGTGCTAATCTACAAGGAAGAGATAAAGAACAGTTCTGATCCACTAGTGATTAATATTAGTGGTTGGCGAGGTACTACATCGTTGAGGTGTTACATGTCTCAACACAGTACCGTGCATTTGTTGCGGCTACTTGGCGGTGATATATCGAAATTTGGTAAGTTGGAGAGTCATTAATTAAATATGTATTGCTTGGCAAACGAATCTGTGACAACGAAAGGAATGCGGACAAAAAAATACTATATTGCCAAATTTAACTACACAAAATCACTGTACAGTGTGTCCACTAGTAGTAATCTACATTTGGGTAACTTTATTATTAATTTTACAAACATATTATAAAAAAATTCGAATAAAAAATGTTTTAACTGGATGAATCCCATCCTTCCTCGTCTGAATCAACAGTCTCTTCATCATCCGTTGATGATTCCGACTGCGACTCTGTTTTCACATTAGGTGAAGACGTAAGTAACAAAGCTAGTGTTACTTTGGAAAACGGGTTACTATGCTTTTTAGGTATTGGTCTCATTCCAGTTATAATAGGATCGGAAGTAAGAAAGAGCCTATTCAACACATCCAAATTGCAAGATTCTCTTGAAAACTTTCTTGCAAAATTTTGGCGATAGATCCTGAAATGCCTATTACGTGCTTCTGATGCCTCCTCTGATAATTGACCTATCGGAAGCAGCGCATTTGGGCAGTGAATTAATATTTTGTGCATAGTGGGAGTCATTGGATGCCACGGGAAGAGCTGGATGTAGATTTCTGTAGTTTCCTTTGCATAAGCCGAAAATTTTTCTATGTTAATTTTATGTCCACACGATAATACTTCTAAAATTATTTTTAATCTGTATATAAAGTGCTTGTCAATCCCAGTAATTTCTGCCGACAATTCGTGGTTCTCAAAAAATCTTCGACTGGTATTGCCATCGTTTGTGTTACCAAATCCAGGTTTAGGTACATCTACTATTAAGCCCAGTTTTCGTCGAAAATCATCCTGTATTTGTATTTTTCTTTGCTTCACTGCAGCTTTTTCTGTGTCTCTCCTCAGTTGCCACTTTTTTATATGTAACTTGTAGGATAAATGTAAAATTGTTTCAAAAAATCGGATTCGCGCATGTAAAATAGACAGTCCGAAGTTAAGTGCCTCTGGATTAGCTAGCGTCTCTTTTTACGTTTAAATTATTAAAATCTTTGGATGTTAAACCACACACCGTCAACCATGGTGAACATCATAGTATAGTCAACACTGTAACAGTTATTATCTATCGTGACTTTTGTCTGTTGTAAATTATTTATGGTAGCTTTCACGTAATCTATTTCTTGCATTGTTATATCTCTGGTTTCTTTAACAAACCTAATTCGTATGGGGCGGCAATAACGGGGAGATGACGGAGTATGATTCTGCCATATAACCTCATTGCTTTTGGAGCTTTTTAGCTGAAGGGGTACAAAAGAACTTTGAAATAAGTTGGCGTCAGAAGCAGCATCGTTACCAAAATCTTTGTTTGAATTGAACTTGTTGTGCTCCATCACAACCCCACTTGCACATCAAAACAAACGTATCGCTTCTTTCGGTATGCAGTTTTAAAACTTCTTCTAAATGGGTCAATAATCGAGTAGCGGTATGGTCCATTAAGCTTTGCAGTTTTACTTCAGCACAAGTTTCGGTTACTAAGTATGCTGCGTTATCAGGGTAGTACTCTAGTTTAGCTTTTTGTAAAAGACTATAACAAGGAAATAACTTTTTCCGAGTGCTTCTTATTATTTCGTACTGCCTCCTGGAAAGTCCTGCTTCAACAAACATGGCAATAGCCTGCTTCGGCGACAATTGAGAGCTGACACTTTCTAACTGAATACGAGAAAAAGCTTTCTTATATTTTGTTGCTCGTTTTGGGGTACTTGTAATTTCTTTTAGAACTAAGGAAGCATCTCTTTTGCCACTTTCTACTAGCTTAGACTGCGTCGCGTAAGTGAGCACCTCTAAGTTAGTTTTGCGAAGCCCTTCGGTTTTTCTTCTTTTAGTCCTCTCACTTGATGCCTCCAACAACTTTGCGGGTCGACCGGGTCTCTTTACAACCTTTGGAATATGAAATGTTCCTTGGAGCCATTCGTTATTTTTCTTTAAGAAGTATTCTTCTTTTCTTAACGCTTTAGACCACCTGCTCTTTACTTCTGACTTAAAATGTGACAAATCGTGCTTTAGTGTACTAATTTGCTCCATTGGAAAATCTTCCGATTCGAGAAGATGGTTTTCTAGAAATTCCAACTTTTCGTTCATGGTATTCAAATTTTGTCGCTGCATAATAGAAAATAAATGTTTTCTAGTCAGTACTTGTACATTTGACGACCCTGAAAAAAAAAAAAACAACAATTAAGAACGGAAAAAGGAAATAATTAATACCAGTAGTTATTTTATCGATTTTACATGTAGTTATTTGTTTTAAATAGCAATAATTTACAAAATCGCATTTTTGCGCAAAAAAAAAAATAAATTTTTTGAAGAACAAAGCCTAAACTTTCAAAACAAACTGATATCGATTCCGGGAAATATCAGGAATTTTGTTCATACAAAGTAAAACTAGATTTTGAAAAAATCATGAAAACAAACTATCAATAGAAAAAGCTAATTTTAAAATTACTAAAATTCATTATATAACAAAGATTTGTGAAAACTAAATACACTTACCTACAATCCATAATTTATTATTTTATCAGTCTAAATAAACAATACAAATCACAACACTCTTTAACTACACATCTGCTAACTACGGCGGAAATTAATATGTCTGCCCAAGGATAGCCGAATTTCAACTGATCGTACGATTGTGAACAGTGTGCTATAAGGTGGGGAAGGGGTTTATTATATGCGTAAACTATCTCTGCTTATAAAATACACGTATTTTCTACCTGCGATAAAGTTTACGAAATCGATTTATGGCCGGCCAGATTGCTCAAATACCCCACTGTGCGACGCCGCGCTGTTACAGATCAATTTGCCAAACAATAAAGGAGTTTCTCACGAAAAGAATCAACAAGATTGATTTTCGTGGTGACAATATGGCGCATTGAATAACTGAAACCTTTGACCATGCAGTATGTTCTTGGGTTTCGGACAGTAAAGATAACAATTCGGCGTTTTGTTGCCTGTAGAATGATTCGCCATTGAGGGTTACTCTTTGCTGACCTGCTTTTAGAGAAAAATATCGCTATTCTTCACCTTGGTACACCCAAATGGAGGACTAGCGTTTATTTCCTAAGAGTAAATCAACGATTTCCACTCATAACAATGCTGTACACGTTTTCCTTTTGAAGGTGTCAATATTATTGTGATTTTCATGCGAATTACTGTTCTGATGAAGAGTATTATTGACAGTTTATTATGAATACTTTATAAGGAGTTATCGAGAGTTCGCGTTCAGTTATAAAGCATTTTACATTTTGAGAAAATGTAAATTTTATGTTATTCTTCTTGTGTTTCCCAGCGGTTTTTTGAACAAAGTTAAATACAATTTCTTTGTTTTTTTTTAGATAAAAATAAGTTCAAAAAACAGGACACAGAAGAACCAGAAAAGGTTACAGAGGAAAAGCCTGACAATAATGAAACAACTTGAACGAGGTTTTGTGCGATTTTTTTTTGTAATTTATTTATGATCAATAATTGTAGGTACTAAAAAATTTAGCATAGGTTTCTAGCTTAAATATGCTACATTTTACGTTTTTTTTTTTAATAATATAAATCATTTTACTATACCTGTTGTCAAAAAAGTACCAGAACACAAATTATTGGAGTCATTGCAAAAAAAGATTAGTAGGTATTCGGAATTACATTTTCATAGTGATCTGGACGAAATGCCACATTTCTTGATCAATTCCTAGGTTTATAGTTTTATGTTTCTTGGATAACAGCCGTTTTTAACTTGGCGATTAGTAATTTAGACTAGTTATTCAAACAAACATTTGTAAATGACTTTAGGCATCCTGTCAAGAAAATTGGTGCATCTAGTGATCTCTAAGATCCTTTGTTCCAATCTTTCTTTATTAATTTTGCCAATATTCTTGTACAATTTCATTCAATTGATAAGATTGTAGACCTTTAAAGTCGTGTCCGATTGTAAATGACTTTAGGCTTCCTGTCAAGGAAGATGGTGCATTTAGTGTTTGAATGGGATCAAAGATCCTTTGTTCCAACCTTTTTTTATTAATTTTGCCAATATTCTTGTACAATTTCATTCAATTGATAAGATTGTAGACCTTTAAAGTCGTGACAGATTGTAAATGACTTTAGGCTTCCCGTCAAGGAAGATTGGTGCATCTAGTGTTTGAATGGGATCAAAGATCCTTTGTTCCAACCTTTCTTTATTAATTTTGCCAATATTTTTGTACAATTTCATTCTATTGATAAGATTGTTGACCTTTAAAGTCGTGTTAGATTGTAAATTACTTTAGGCTTCCCGTTAAGGAAGATTGGTGCATCTAGTGTTTGAATGGGATCAAAGATCCTTTATTCCAACCTTTCTTTATTAATTTTGCCAATATTTTTGTACAATTTCATCCAATTTGTAAGATTATTGACCTTTAAAGTCGTGTCAGATTGTAAATGCCTTTAGGGTTCCCGTCAAGGAAGATTGGTACATCTAGTGTTTGAATGGGATGAAAGATACTTTGTTCCAACCTTTCTTTATTAATTTTGCCAATATTCTTGTACAATTTCATTCAATTGATAAGATTGTAGACCTTTAAAGTCGTGTCAGATTGTAAATGACTTTAGGCTTCCCGTCAAGGAAGATTGGTGCATCTAGTGTTTGAATGGGATCAAAGATCCTTTGTTCCAACCTTTCTTTATTAATTTTGCCAATATTCTTGTACAATTTCATTCAATTGATAAGATTGTTGACCTTTAAAGTCGTGTCAGATTGTAAATGACTTTAGGCTTCCCGTCAAGGAAGATTGGTGCATCTAGTGTTTGAATAGGATCAAAGATCCTTTGTTCGAACCTTTCTTTATTAATTTTGCCAATATTCTTGTACAATTTCATTCAATTGGTAAGATTGTAGACCTTTAAAGTCGTGTCCGATTGTAAATGACTTTAGGCTTCCCGTCAAGGAAGATTGGTGCATCTAGTGTTTGAATGGGATCAAAGATCCTTTGTTCCAACTTTTCTTTATTAATTTTGCCAATTTTCTTGTACAATTTCACTCAATTGATAAGATTGTTGACCTTTAAAGTCGTGTCAGATTGTAAATGACTTTAGGCTTCCCGTCAAGGAAGATTGGTGCATCTAGTGTTTGAATGGGATCAAAGATCCTTTGTTCCAACCTTTCTTTATTAATTTTGCCAATATCCTTATACAATTTTATCCAATTGATAAGATTGTTGGCCTTTATAGTCGTGTCAGATTGTAAATGACTTTAGGCTTCCCGTCAAGGAAAATTGGTGCATCTAGTGTTTGAATGGGATCAAAGACCCTTTGTTCCAACCTTTCTTTATTAGTTTTGCCAATATTCTTGTACAATTTCATTCAATTGATAAGATTGTTGACCTTTAAAGTCGTGTCAGTTTGTAAATGACTAGGCTTCCCGTCAAGGGAAATTGGTGCATCTAGTGTTTGAATGGGATCAAAGATCCTTTGTTCCAACCTTTATTTCTTAATTTTGCCAATATTCATATACAATTTCATTCAATTGATAAGATTGTAGACCTTTAAAGTCGTGTCCGATTGTATAAATGACTTTAGGCTTCCCGTCAAGAAAGATTGGTGCATCTAGTGTTTGAATTGGATCAAAGATCGTTTGTTCCAACCTTTCTTTATTAATTTTGCCAATATTCTTGTACAATTTTATTCAATTGATAAGATTGTTGACCTGTAAAGTCGTGTTAGATTGTAAATTACTTTAGGCTTCCCGTCAAGGAAGATTACCAAGTAAACATTACTTTAGGTGTTCCATTAAGGAAAATGAGTGCATCTAGTGTTGGTAATTGGATTGAATGGGGTTAGTGGGCTTTTACAGTGAATTTTCTCATACATCGAGCAGATGTAATGTGCAAATAATGCCTTGAAGGGTCATTTATGTAGAAGAGAAAATGTTTTAACAATTGTCTTAAAGCCTTCCACAGAACAACGATAAACCCCTTTGTCAATGACCCAATTCAGGCGGTTGTTGGTACTTTTCCGAAAGCCTTGTATAACATTATTAACAATAATTATTAAATATTCATAATAGTTTTTATTTTTATAACTAAGAACTACATTAAAAAGGACGAAAATAGTTGACAATAGAAAAAAGGACGTGTTGTTTTATTGAAAATTAAATCTCACTCATACGTTGTTTTATTCCTGTATTTTGACTTGTTTCTGGACATTATTTGTGCTGTTTTTGTTGCGTGAATTCTTCATGCACGCTTTGTCACCCATCAAATGGGTTTTCCAGCAAATTTCGTCGATTTCAAAGTTTTCATGGCATAATGGGCATCTGGCGAAACCGTCGGAAAGTTCTAGAAGCGAAATCAATTAAATTTATACACAATATTGTTGTATTTCGATTTAAAACAGTACCTTTGCAGCTTAAAAGGTGGCTTCCATAGTCCCCAACCTTAACTGCCTCACTACATTTCATGCACTGTTTGTACTCATGTCGATGGTCGCATTCTGTCAATAAATGTTCCGTCAATGTTGCCACCTCAATAACTTGACTACAAATATTGCATCGCACTAGCATCGGACATGCGCGCCAATAGTGGGAATTCATTGAATTACATCCTGCTAGTATTACAGATTCTGATTGGTTGCAGAAAATGCATTGCCTAAAACAATTGCATATATGAATAGCGGCTCTCGTACTACAACGTTTCCTACCTACTTTTCATCATCATCCTTCGCTGAATTATTACTTGGAGTCGAAATTCCACTAGCCGAACTCGAACTATGTTTATCAGTTTCGTTTCTACCAACACCATTACTATTCAAAACAATGTGCCCACCACTTTGACTCTTTGACAGACTGTAACCATTTTTATTGTTGTTTCCATTTGTGGTATGACCGTTAAAGTCATAATTAAAGACACTGTTGTTGGTCATGTGTTGAATATTCCCAGAACTGATGCATTTGCTCATTTCCATTTTTGATTTTGGTGGTTCAGGACTCAAACAATTATCTGGATCTGTTGTAACGGAGCATTGTTGAATTAAACGGGCTTTGTCCAACATGTCTTTTTTCCTCTGGAAGTTATTGAGTAATTATAATTCACTACCTACCCTCAAGCTAAGCTGATATACAAAGCATTCGTTCGTGTATTAAGCGAACATAGCTTTTTCATAACTATTGTACGAGGATCGTTTTTTTCAGTAAGACCGTTTTGCTATGGTGCAATTTCCTGATCTACTTTTTGTCTTAAATCTTCAGTCACTACAGTAGCCCGCCCATATCGTTCTTCATCAAATGTAAGCGTTTACGCAAATTGCTGTCCGTGAACTTCAGCATCACGAACTCTTTGGTTGGTTTTAACATAGCGAGATAAATAGAGGCTCGGCCCAAAATTTAAGAGAGTTTTTCATCTCAAGGGGGTGGTAAATGGATAGCGCGGGAAGGGTGGGTAGTTAAAATATAAGGGAGCAGCCAAGACACACACAGTATGTCGTTTGGCATACAGATAGCCCTTCATAATATCATTGTCTTGCCTAAATTTCACAACGCCATCGCGCACTTCATAATCAGCGGGATGATTGATTGGCATGACGACAAACAAAACAGTGTGGGCACATGAACGACACCATAGAATCATGTTTAACGACACTGGCAAAGACTGAAAACGTAATGGCGGGTCGTGGGGACTAGCCAAGAGTGATTGACCCTGAACAAACGTCACGTGACAGCCTGCGCAGATGCAATAACCACAGTATAATAAATAATACAGTATTCTGACTTTCCGCTTGCGAGCCGTCCTGCGCATATCGTCGCGCATGCCGCCATTATGGGTTAAAACGTCACAATAATCGCATTGACGTAGATAGATACCGTTCACTCCTGTGTTCAATATATAGTTCATTGTCGGCGTGTACGAGATAAATAAATATTGTGTTTGTAATCTAATTCTGTGTTTTTGGTATAGTGTTCGTGAGAATTAAAAGGACTTTATTTTTATTAACGTATCTTATGATTAATACAATGAACAATCAGGGAGGACATGTGTCTGCTGCAAAATGTTGTCCCAATAAGCGGTACACTTGCTCCAAACATTTTTTTCGCTTCCCCACAGATGCTGTTAGGTGAGTAATAAGTAAAAATAAAGATGAATACTAGATAATTTTACGTTTATAACAACTATTTGTATAACCGTAAAATTTATATTACGAAATGGCAGTATCTAATATGTTTTTAAATTAAATGAAAGTAAAACATAAACACAAGTTGTCTCGTGGCGAGATAGCATGATAACGCAATCAGCTCGGGTTATATTATTGACAATATATATATATGGCCCTTGTTTGACTAAAATTGCTGAGAACAGGATTCGGTTGATGCCGAATTCAGGCACACGGCTTGTATGTGGAATTCGTAGGGGTGAAAGAGGCTAGCAAGAAGATTAAGGAAATCGGCTGGTTAAGAATGAAACAACGTCGGATTTCCATTCACTAATTTTGATTAATAAAAATCATCAGATGGAAATAGGCGGAATACTTATATGAAAGATTGAAGTTCCGGGGATTGGTGTATGATGTGAATATTCCTCATAAAACTGTCATTACGCCACCGCTAGACTCAACATCAATCTTTGAGTGGTCATTTCCCTATACGGTTTCAAAATATTACAACGCTCTACCGGAGAATATAAAAAGTTTACAGGGGTTTTCGTTTAAGAGCGCTGTCTGACACGTAATAGAACAAATTAATTTGTAAACATAAGCTACCTACTTAATTTGGCCAGCGATGTAAAACTATTTTCAGATAGGTTTAAGCTAAAATATAAGTTATGTATAGGTTAAGTTAGGAAGCACTGCTTCAACTTTTATAAAAATGTCTTTTTTACTAATAAAGTCTGTATTATTGTTGTGTTTATTATTATAATTATTAAAAATCACCCAATCATGTCAACATTTAACTGATACCACCATTCAAGGCTGTTTTTAATCACTATGACACACCACAAATATTTCTGAAATTGACAGCGATATTATTATGTACTTAAATATTTTTACAAAAATGAAAATACAATACTGCGGTTAGAAACCGAAAACTATAATTATTCTTAGTCAGGACCTGACTTGTAATCCAAAATGGCGGCGGTAAACGACACAGTTTATTTCAAAGTGCCAACGTGGAGTCGGAATGCTGTAGTTATTAATGCTGTGACAGTGTGGGCACATGAACGACACCAAAGATTAATGTACACATTAATCTTTGACGACACCATAGAATCATGTTTAACGACACTGGCAAAGACTATGAAAACTGAAAACGTAATGGCGGGTCGTGGGGACTCGCCAAGAGTGATTGACCCTGAACAAACGTTACGTGACAGCCTGCGCGGATGCATAACCTATAGAAACGAAAATCAAATACCACAGTGATAAAATCCTCAAGTCTCAAAACACAACAAGTAAATTAAGAAACTTTATAAAAACATTAAAACCTAACCTAAAATTCAGATTAATCGCTGTTTGGAGCAAAAAGCTGTAATCCAAAATGTCTAGGTTAAAATATCCGAACGCAGACGAGATGAAAAAGATTTACCTCCCCTGCTTCTGTAAATATAAATAAAAGAACGATCGAGGTTAATCTGATTACTCCGATGCAATAAACGAGTGACTGCCAAATTAGTTTCTACTTAAAAAAATGATCCTCGTAAATATTCGATTTTTATTTACCTGTAAATCGATTTTGTCGAACTCATGAAACAACTGCCTATAGAGTAAGTTTCGTCGCGTAATATCATCATCAGGCGGTAGTTGTTTACGTACTAATCGTGGATTAACTTTGTATACCAGTACAAGTATACGTTCTGACACTTTACGAACAGCTTCAGCAGGATGATGTAGACCGCTTGCACCGAATTCTGATAGAGTCCTACATGTTAAACCGCTAAAAGACAATCAAATTTCAAAATAATTTTATCAATACTAATTTAATCGAGTCTAAACTAATCTAGAAGGAAAGTAACACTTCTTCGTCTAACTTTACCTCTGTTTATCCGTCGATATGCCCTGATTGATAATAAGCTGTTCAACCATTTCAGCTCTACTTAAGGCTAATCTAGGATGGGTACTGCTACTAACTGGTCTACTTAAATGTACTGGTATTAGGTGAAGGTCTCTATAAAATATTTCAATGATAGTTTGGTTAAAATATCAGTCAACTACATTTACTTATACAGGGTGAGTCGCACCCTACCCAGCTAGCAACGTACGTGATTTTGACGTGAAATATACGTCTCTAATTACGTCAAAATGACCAACATTTCGACGTAATAATGGCGGCAATATGTCACAGCTAATTGACGTCGAATAAGGACGTAATAACACGTCGAGTGATAACGTCAAAGATACGTCAATATGCGTCCCAATGTTAAACCAGTAGTTCTGAAACCGCTAAGCAATTTGATTGGTTTTATAATGATCTTCCCAAAACTAATATAAACCAATTAAATTGCAAGAAACAGTGGTAACTTCAACTAATTCTTAAAAGAATAAGAAAAAATCATACCAAAATATGCCGTACAATACTTGTATTAACATAATCACATCTTTATAAAAGAACTAAATACTAAAACAATAAAAATAAATAGAAGTTGACGTGAAAACATGTCGAAACGACGTCGATACGTGGTGATATTCGTCGCATGTCATAAATTCGACATCATGACACGTCATAATGACGTCGAACATTGGTGACATACACTAGTCAAAAATCGGTCTATGCAATGACGTTATTTTGACGTGTCGCAATCGACTTAAAAATTATAAAAAGGACTTAACATTTACTGGTCTAAATTGGACGCATACTGACGTTTTTTTGACGTTATCACTCGACGTGTTGTTACGTCCTTATTCGACGTCAATTAACTGTGACATATTGTCGTCATAATTACGTCGAAATGTTGGTCATTTTGATGTAATTAGAGACGTATATTTCACGTCAAAATCACGTGCGTTGCTGGGATATACTAAGAGTGGACAGTAAAGATATATATAGAGATTAAAATGTTCTTGCTGTTTATAGGGCGGCCACCATGTTTCTTTTTTTCTCGGAGTCAACCACTTTTTATGTACAAGTGCTATGATGGTACCACCGTCTTTAATGCCTAGGAAAGCCATATTAAGATACTTTATAAGTATTATACAGGGTGGTCCAACTTTTACCTGCATAAATTTCACAATCGATAGATAATCAACAAATAATGTGAGTTTAGTTAATAAACTATGTTCGAAAAATGCTTCGTTACAAAGTTACATGGTGTTGAAATTTAAGAAAAAAATTCGAATTTTATTAATATCTTTATAACCAATTGAGATATTTCAATGAAATTTGGCACGTGTGGAGAGGTAATCTAGCTTCATTTTTTTATGTAATAATATTTTTATTTCCTCCAGTGGCGTGCGTACGGCTACCGATTGCGACATTTTTAATGAAAAAACAGATACGCCACTGGTTTATCTCAAAATGAAAATTATATCTGCAATTCCTGTTCAATTTAAAAGAAAAAAGTACTCTTGGCTTGCTTTCGTATGACGCAACATTTTCGAGTAAAAAAATAAAAATCGTCTAAATTAAATGTATTGAAAACCAATATAAAAGTAACATATTATCATTACACGTTTTACACATATTTAACAGATTTTACAGGTTTTTTTTTGCAGAAACTGTTCAAAATGACTACCGTCATTGTCAATGCATAACTGGTAAAAGGCGCAAGGGAGTATGCACGCAGATTCCCTAATAGACGTCATTCAACGAGAAAAGTTTTCTCTCAAGGTCATCGGGCATTTCGAGAACGAGGTTTAAATACTACTTTCAACATAAAAAAACAATAGACAGCGCCCTAGAAGAAACAATTTGGCGGATGAAAGGCGTATTTTAAGAACGTTTGATCGAAATCCAAACCTAAGTTCACGAAGAACTGCTGTCATGCTTAACATATCAAGGTCAACCATTCTTAAGTCACTTCATAAAGATGGTAGAAAGGCTTGCCATTTTAGGGCTGTGCAAGATTTATTGCCTGAGGACTTGTAGACATTTTAAACTCTAGTTATGTGTAGTGTGTCTACGATCCCAGTGTTGACAAGACAGTTGACGTTGACATTGAAGGAGATACGTCAGAAATATGAAATGACAGATGAAGTCTATGTTTCTTCTTGTGTGGTTATGTTTAGAGGTTAACTTTGATTTTTGTTGTTTATGAATAAATATAGTCTTATTTTAAATTTATGTTCGACATCCTTATTTAACGAAGCCCTACAGACTATGTTAAAAGGCATAAGTATTGCAAATGGTTATTGAATAAAGTTCAAGTATCTACTTCGTATTCCTGTATAAGGTTTGCTGGACTGATGAAGCTTCATTTACAAGAACTGGTATAACGAATTACCACAACTTTCATATTTGGTCACAACACAATCCATACGAAGTGCGAGCGAGAAAGTTTCAACACCAATTCAGTGTGAACGTGTGGCTAGGAGTAATATCCAATAATCTCCTCGGACCATTCTTTTTACCAGCTAGGGTCTCAGCACAATTATTTTTAGACTTTTTACAGAATAATTTAAATGATTTAATGGATGACGTGCCACTTCATTTACGTGCGAATGGTTGGTTTCAAATGGATGGAGCACCAGCACATTTCGGGCGGAATGTGAGAAACTAGATAACAGAGCATTACGGAAATCAATGGATTAGCCGTTTCCCTGGAAAAGTCGAAAATAATCATGAGGGACCTATATCTTGGCCTTCAAGGTCGATTGACTTGACTCCACTTGATTTCTTTATTTGCGGCTACCTAGAAGAAAAAGTGTATAGGGTGCCGGTCAGAAAACGCGAAGAATTAGTCTTAAAAATCCAAGGAGCTTGTGATGCGTTGCATCGTAACAATCACATTCTATCGGCAGCATCACCAGAAGATGACAATTGTGTATTGATAATGACGATAGTCATTTTGAAATGTTGATTTTCAATACATTTGGTTTAGACGATTTTTATTTTTTTACTCGAAAATGTTGCGTCATACGAAAAAAAGACAAGAGTAGTTTTTTCTTTTAAATTGAATAAGAATTGCAGATATAATTTTTATTTTCAGATAAACCAGTGGCGTATCGGTTTTTTCATTGAAAATGTCGCAATCGGTAGCCGTACGCACGCCACTGGTGGAAATAAAAATAATATTATTACATGAAAAAATGAAGCTAGATTACCTCTCCACACCAGCCAAATCTTATTGAAATATCTCAATTGGTTATAAAGTTATTAATAAAATTCGAATTTGTTTCTTAACTTTCAAGACAGACTAAATAAAAATCATATGGAAAAAATTCTAGTAAGGCCATCTATGTGTCGTCCTACGGACTTATTGAATAACCTAATAAATTGTATGAGTTCAGTTTGCGACCTCTGACCATTTTAAAATTTTCGGTGAAATTGCAATACTTATAGATTTTCTAGATTTTGTCTAATCTAAGAAAAAAGAACAATTTAACGATTTCGTGCAACATTGAACTAGTGGTGCGCTATTTGAAATTTAAAATAAAATAGAAAAATGCCCGACAAAATTATGAAAATTACCTGACATTTTTACATTCAGCCATCGTTAGAATTGTGTGAACAGCCATATGGTGGATCCGAGCACTGGTATCACCAGACTTAGTTAACAATTCCGGTAGGAGTTTATCGACACTTCTTGCGACCTCAGCTGGTGGAACTCTAGATCAACAGACATGAAGTAGGTACTAAATTAAACACTTCACCGCACTCTTCAGGTGTCTTCACGAAGGGATTACAAAGTACTGAACCATTGTCTTTATAAACATAAAGACAATGACTAAACTAAGAGAAGGTACTTTACTCACCTCCCAGGTACAAATTGTACAAAAAACAGCCGTATAACCTCATTAGCCAAATTATACACAGAGGATACTTTGTCTCTCAATGCGCGATGCAGCAAAAATATTGCAGCACGCGCAGTTTTACTCGGCGTATGCATTCTACTACTGTCATACGTCAATAACTCTTCTTTCAATCGATTCAAACCCTCCTCCTTGTCCGTGTAGTGTTTCGAATAGAACCGTTCCACAATCTCACTGCCAAACACGAGAATCGGAAGATTCGCTTGCTTCTTTTCCCGATCTGTCAGTTTTGATGTGGTTTTGATCTCTGCTTCCAGATGGCATTCGCGTAGGAATTCGTTTGTTTGCGAACTGAAATTTTCAATAGAAATTTGTTGTAGTCCTGTACCCTGTATAACTCCACAATTTGACAATGACAGAAAAGTCTTGTTGACGTGATAAATAATAAATTGTGCAGCTTACTGTCTTAAAGCTGGTAGAGGCTTATCTTCATACATTTCATATGTAGACTTTGTTATAGCACCAGCAGATTTGTTGCGACGCCTAAATGAGCCTCTATTTTGGAAACTTGTAGGGCTGCCAGTAATGGGAGAGGAACCACGTTTCGGACTCTGATGTCTAGGAAGGTGCATTGGGGACGTGTCAGGCTAAATGAATTTAAATAAAAAAAGAAAGTTTTTAACTTCTACACTGTTGTATCTACCTATATAATTGGACTCACCTGATTCGGTGAACTTGATCTTTTTTCATTGGAGGCTTTAGCCAAAACTGGTGACAACAAATTTTTATTTAATGATTCTTGTTCGTCTGCTAATTCGTCGTTTTTAGTGCAGACCTATTTAAAATCAAATGTTCTGTCAATAAAAAAGAATTTCACAAGGAAAAGCCTACAACTTCCGATTTCTTCTAGAGTTTTAAAGACATCTCTGGAATGTTTGAAGTTATTGGAGTTCCAGAAAAACCTTCAAACAATAATTTCACAAGAGTTGGATCACAATTTTGACAAGAAATGGCCTTCAACTTTCCAGTTATTTCAGAGTTTCAAGGATATATCTGGAATGTTTGAAGTTATTAGAGTTCCAGAAAAACCTTGAAACAATAATTTCACAAGAATTGGTTCATAATAGTAGTTTAGCAGTTCCAGAAAGACATTTAAACAAGTATTTCACAAGAAATGGCCAACTTTCGAGTTCTTCCAGAGTTCCAAAGACATCTCTGGAATGTTTGAAGTTATTAGAGTTCCAGAAAAACCTTGAGACAATAATTTCACAAGAATTGGTTCACAATAGTAGTTTATCAGTTCCAGAATGACATTTAAACAAGTATTTCACAAGAAATGACCAACTTTCGAGTTCTTCCAGAGTTTCAAAGACATCTCTGGAATGTTTGAAGTTATTGGAGTTCCAGAAAAACCTTCAAACAATAATTTCACAAGAGTTGGATCACAATTTTGACAAGAAATGGTCTTCAACTTTCCAGTTATTTCAGAGTTTCAAAGACATCTCTGGAATGTTTGAAGTTATTAGAGTTCCAGAAAAACCTTGAAACAATAAATTCACAAGAATTGGTTCACAATAGTAGTTTAGCAGTTCCAGAAAGACATTTAAACAAGTATTTCACAAAAAATGGCTTTCAACTTTCGAGTTTTTCCAGAGTTTCAAGGACATATCTGGAATGTTAGAAGAAAACCTTGAAACAATAATTTCACAAGAATTGGTTCATAATAGTAGTTTAGCAGTTCCAGAAAGACATTTAAACAAGTATTTCACAAGAAATGGCCAACTTTCGAGTTCTTCCAGAGTTCCAAAGACATCTCTGGAATGTTTGAAGTTATTAGAGTTCCAGAAAAACCTTGAGACAATAATTTCACAAGAATTGGTTCACAATAGTAGTTTATCAGTTCCAGAATGACATTTAAACAAGTATTTCACAAGAAATGGACAACTTTCGAGGTCTTCCAGAGTTTCAAAGACATCTCTGGAATGTTTGAAGTTATTAGAGTTCCAGAAAAACCTTGGAACAATAATTTCACAAGAATTGGTTCACAATAGTAGTTTAGCAGTTTCAGAAAGACATTTAAACAAGTATTTCACAAGAAATGGCCTTCAACTTTCGAGTTCTTCGAGAGTTTCAAAGACATCTCTGGAATGTTTGAAGTTATTAGAGTTCCAGAAAAACCTTGAAACAATAATTTCACAAGAATTGGTTCACAATAGTAGTTTAGCAGTTCCAGAAAGACATTTTAAACAAGTATTTCACAAGAAATGGCCAACTTTCGAGTTCTTCCAGAGTTTCAAAGACATATCTGGAATGTTTGAAGTTATTAGAGTTCCAGAAAAACCTTGAAACAATAATTTCACAAGAATTGGTTCACAATAGTAGTTTAGCAGTTCCAGAAAGACATTTAAACAAGTATTTCACAAGAAATGACCAACTTTCGAGTTCTTCCAGAGTTTCAAAGACATCTCTGGAATGTTTGAAGTTATTAGAGTTCCAGAAAAACCTTGAAACAATAATTTCACAAGAATTGGTTCACAATAGTAGTTTAGCAGTTCCAGAAAGACATTTAAACAAGTATTTCACAAGAAATGGCCTTCAACTTTCGAGTTCTTCCAGAGTTTCAAGGACATCTCCGGAATATTTTAAGGTATTGGAGTTCCAGAGAAACTTTGAACCAATTGGCCCACAATTTCCGACTGGGTTTAGAGTTTCAAATCTTTTAGTGATTGCAATTCCAGAAAGACATTTAAACAAGTATTTCACAAGAAATGGCCTTCAACTTTAGAGTTTTTCCAGAGTTTGAAAGACATCTCTGAAATGTTTGAAGTTATTGGAGTTCCAGAGAAACCTTCAACCAGATATTTCACAAGAGTTGGTCCACAATTTTCGAGTTGATTTAGAGTTTTCAATATTTTGAGAGGTCATCAATTAATCCATCCATGTTCTGTGCGAAAAATAATACAAAACAGTGTAATATTGATGGAGAAGAAGCTGGTATGGTTGGTTGTAGAATATATGTAGGTACTTTGCTTACCCCATTGGTTTCTAATAGTTGTTCCACGGACAACTCAATCAGAACTTCGTTGCGATACTGATCGATTTGGGTCTTTTTATGTCCCGCCCGCTCATAATCCTCCATTTCGATAGCATGTCGTTTCTCTAGCTCATATTTTCCCAATTTTTCACCCGCATTTCGTAATTCCTGCATTGAATGCTTTAATTTTCGTGCATATTCAAAACGTTCGTCTAAAAATTAGTTCAAAGGAACTAAAGTCACTTTCTTTGAGTTTTTTAACTCAGGAAAAAAGATGAGTAAAAATGAAAAAATTTGTTATTTGTATTGCTACCATATTTTAAGTTGTTGAATTAGAACCTGCGGTTGCTATTGAATCATTTTTCAACCGGGGATTGAAGTTCCTGTGAGGAACAAAGGAAAACTGCTCTTGTATCAACGACGCAATCTTATTTGCTGATAAAAATTGTTGATACTTATTTCGCAATTGATTCACCTATGCAATGATGAATCGAAGTTTCATCCATAGTTATAAATATACGCGAAAATTGGTTAGGATTTCTGAATGAACATTAGCAACACACGCGCAAGTATTGTGTAAACATTTACTTACTTATCACAGCCAGATGCTTTTTAATTTCCATTACACGTATAATTTTAGCTATATCAGTCGCTACATACATCGCAAATGCTAAATCATCATAAGGCGAAAAGTATTCCGAACTATTTCTAATGCTATTCAATTTTGAAATATCATCTTTATTTTCTACATTAGGACCCTGTTGCTCTCCCATTGTTTCAGTCGCTTCTTCACCTAATACATTAACTGCTATCAAACTCACCTAGAACAAATTGAGTTTTTAATTTCGAGTATACAACTATTTATATTTTGAGTCTTGGCAACACTTACTGTTGAGCAATATTTGTGTTGTTCAAGGGCGTCGCCATCCCAGTAAACACACATACGTTTTTTAAACGTAAAATTAACGTGTCATTGGTTGATTAAACGTATACGTTTAAAAAATAACCGTTTTACTTTGGTACAAAATAATACCGTTTTAATTCAACGTTTTTAATACGAACATTTCTAGCCAAAATCTAACTTAAGAATACTTGTAAGTTAGTATGACGTTATTTTGAATGTTAAATTTATTATATTACAATACGTTTTTTTAACATACTTTCTAACATACTGTCTAACCATATTAACACGTTTTTTTAACGTTTTAATAGTATATTAATAGATCGCATAAAATTAACGTTCTTTATACGTTAAAACCAACGCATAACAAATTAATCTTAAGTAATAGAAATAAAAAACGTTTTATTGTCGAAAATATAACGTACTAAGCGGATCGCATGTTTGACGTTTATCAATACGGGTTTTTAACGTTTCTCGAAACCAATAAAACATGTAGGAACAAACCTTCTACTAGTGTACTCAAGTTTCCAAATTCGACAGCGTAAGTGACTGTCACTGTCAGAATCAATACGATGGTTTCCCAAAACTTGATTTTTAAACGATTTATTCAAACTTGTACATGCTAAACAAACTTCAAAAATACAAGTACACGTTTATTAAATGTTCTTTAGAAACGTTGTTTAAAAATAAATATATAACAATAAAATTCGTGTATGTATCGTTTATTTTCTACGTGTATTCGACGTATTCTGGAAACGTTTTAAAAATATTATTATCAACGTTTTTTTGACGTGTTCAAAACGCCACACAAAGTTGTTATTTATTCACCAATATAAAACGTTTTTCTTTACACGTTTAATACCGAGACATTTTTGAGTAGATACTACGTCATAAAAACACGATTTTAATAAAACGTTATTAGTAAATTAAACGTTTTTTTTTACGTACATGTGTTTATTGGGCAGAGAGGGGCAGGGGCGAGGACTGTTGCTCACCCCCTAGAGTTAGATTCGAACTAATTATTAACATAAACCTGAAAGAAAATCGCCTCAATGGCCTCGGAATGATGAGTGTGAACAGAAAGTATATATTTGAGGACTTCGAGGATTTTACTAATAAAGTGGTTGAGCAATTTCCTTAAATACGCCCTAATAGGAATTTTATATTTTTTGGATTCTACTTGTAGTTCTAAAGATAGTTCATGTGTTCAAAACGCCACACAAAGTTGTTATTTATTCACCAATATAAAACGTTTTTCTTTACACGTTTAATACCGAGACATTTTTGAGTAGATACTACGTCATAAAAACACGATTTTAATAAAACGTTATTAGTAAATTAAACGTTTTTTTTTACGTACATGTGTTTATTGGGCAGAGAGGGGCAGGGGCGAGGACTGTTGCTCACCCCCTAGAGTTAGATTCGAACTAATTATTAACATAAACCTGAAAGAAAATCGCCTCAATGGCCTCGGAATGATGAGTGTGAACAGAAAGTATATATTTGAGGACTTCGAGGATTTTACTAATAAAGTGGTTGAGCAATTTCCTTAAATACGCCCTAATAGGAATTTTATATTTTTTGGATTCTACTTGTAGTTCTAAAGATAGTTCATGTGTTCAAAACGCCACACAAAGTTGTTATTTATTCACCAATATAAAACGTTTTTCTTTACACGTTTAATACCGAGACATTTTTGAGTAGATACTACGTCATAAAAACACGATTTTAATAAAACGTTATTAGTAAATTAAACGTTTTTTTTTACGTACATGTGTTTATTGGGCAGAGAGGGGCAGGGGCGAGGACTGTTGCTCACCCCCTAGAGTTAGATTCGAACTAATTATTAACATAAACCTGAAAGAAAATCGCCTCAATGGCCTCGGAATGATGAGTGTGAACAGAAAGTATATATTTGAGGACTTCGAGGATTTTACTAATAAAGTGGTTGAGCAATTTCCTTAAATACGCCCTAATAGGAATTTTATATTTTTTGGATTCTACTTGTAGTTCTAAAGATAGTTCATGTATAATATGTTATCCCTATGTCACAGCATAAAGAACAGCATTCCGAGTCCACGTCGGCACTTTGAACTAAATAATATCAAAGATTAATCTACACTGTAGATTAATCTTTGATAATATCAAACTGTGACGTATGACGCCGCCATTTTAGGAGAGAAGTCAGGTCCTGACTAAAAACAATTATACTTTTCAGTTTTTAACCAAAGTACTGTATTTTCATTTTCGTCAAATATTTAAGTACCTACATTATAATGTCGCTGTCAATTTCAAAAATATTTGTGGTGTGTCATAGTGATTGAAAACATCCTTGAGTGGCGTAATCAGTTAAATGCTGTCATGATTGGATGATTTTTGGTCCATGATACAAAATAGCAGAATTTTATAGGCAGTTAAGACTGTCAACAAATTTCTAAGTAAATTTGATTATACAATTATATAAACAAACTAGGTAAAATAAATAATCAATGAGTAGAATCTTTGGCGTAGCACACTAAACTAAAATAAATATTACAAATTTCACCAGATAATTAATTTATTTTTATGAATTTTAAAAAAATTCTATTAAATCTATTTTTCTGGAGATTCGACTTTGATTTCGTCATTGAGAATATACAACTTCATTTAAGAATGGACTATTTTTTCAAATTACACTATAGAGAACAGACACACAACCACATATTCAGATTACAAGCAAAATATTTATTTATCTCTTATGTCGTACGCGCCGACAATGAACTCTATACTGAATACAGGAGTGAACACGCTTTCTCTCCTATAATGGCGGCATGCGCGACAAGATGCGCATGACGCCTCGTAACCGGACACTCGGAATGCTGCTTGTTTTTATGCTGTAACTATGTCGAGCCGTTTTCGAAATATTTGAAATTTTACGTCAACAATGACGTTTGCAGATTGAAGATAATTTACAATTTTTTATTATAAAGCTTTAATACATTAATTTGTTAAGATATCCTAGTATGTAGTAGGAAAATTAATTAACTTAAATAGTGTCCCTCTGTTAATGCATGCTGTTTCTAGTAAAGGTTCAATTCTTACTTGATTAAACGTATTACGAACATTCAAATGGTTCCTATGCAGTACCACTTTGACAAATGTAGCAGTTACTCTAGGTACATTAGCCGATTTCAATTCTCTACTTTTGAATTCAGTACTTTCATTATTTGACAATGTAATATAGCCTAAATATTCCCAATTGATTTTCGTTACGTCTTCCACAGTATTTGTATCATCGTTGCTCGAGTATAATTCTACTTTTGATGCTGAAAACGGTTCAAATTACATAGTTTATGAATCAGTTGTGTAACTAAGGGGGGACAGGAGTACTTAATACAAACTTGATTGCTTTTGATAAGGAAGCAAAAGACTGCGCCAAAATATAAAAACCTTTTAACGCAAAGTTATAATATTAAAATGGGTGTTGGTAAACGTAAATTTAAAGTGGGTGATTTGGTTCGAATGAGTAAGGCTTCGATAAAGGATAAAGGATATAAGTACCCCCAATTGGTCAACAGATTGTTAAAATACATATCACCAATCCTGCTTCATACTTATTGGCAGACTTGCGTGGAAATCCTATAAAAGGGGGATTTTACGAACTGGAGCTACGAAAAACTAAACAACACGATGTCTATTTGGTAGAAAAAGTGGTACCTACGGAAGAGGGATAATATAGTTTTGGTTAATTGGCTTGGATTGGATGATCATATTCAACAATTTTTGCAATTTTTTGTATTAGGTATTAATGTTAATTTTATTTACTTATTTATTTTTATCTTGCTTCGAAATATTAATGTTATTTTTAGTTTTTTTTTTTGGACTTTAGCTTTTTTCTTTGGTAATTGCACTTTGATATAATTTTTTATTCAGACTTTAGTTTTAGGCTTATACAGGGTGCAAAAATAAGAATAGTTTTTTTTACATTAAATTTGAGACACCCTGTAGGGAGCATTAGCAACAACAACGGATGGCATGGTGAAATCATACTGTAGCCTCATGTTTTCTAAACATTTTGGTTTTTTAATTTCTCTGATATCTGTAATTTTGCCAAAAAAAAAGCAAATTTCAAAAACATTCGTTACATTCTCGAAAAGGTTCTCGTTTTTTTTTATTGGGCTACCCTGTATAGGTACCTATTATACAGGGTGTTTCCGAAAGACATGGCCAAAATTTGTAAGCGAATTGGGGACATCTAAGCATGAAAAAAACCTAAATTGTAATTTTTCGAAAAGTCCTTATTTAAAGATGACTGCCTGAGGACGATTTTTTTGAAATATTTTCGAAACGAGTGAAGATGAATTAACCAAATGTAGCATATTTATTCACCTAGTTAAATGTCGTATACTGACATGAAATTGAATAAAAAAGGATGGGCATAGGCGGGTAAACGGGGGGGACCATTGCCTTAATTATAACCTAACTTTTTTTCCTTGTGATTTTTACTCATTTTGTGTCAAAAATGTGATAAAATAAAGTTTTCTACATAAAAAAGGCATACTTCTTTTTTCTCGAAAAACTTAAAGGTTTTCGAGAAATTCGAGTTTGAAAATTTTAGGATAAAACTGGTCCTTAGTTTGCTATCGAAAAGTTTTCCAAAATTTTATGAATGCTTTGTACTAAGGACCAGTTTTGTCCTAAAATTTTCAAACTCGAATTTCTCGAAAACCTTTAAGTTTTTCGAGAAAAAAGAAGTATGTCTTTTTTATGTAGAACACTTTATTTTATGACATTTTTGACACAAAATGAATAAAAATCACAAAGAAAAAAAGTTAGGTTATAATTAAGGCAAGGGTCCCCATGTCCTTCTGAAACACCCTGTATATGCAGTGCTTTTTAGAAATGGGTAAACTTACGGATTAAATATTGATGGACTAATACTTGTATTTTGTTCAATAAACATCTCGTTTCCAATTTGATTATGATCTCTTGGGGATAGTCGGAGTTTTGTTTCGAGCGCCATCCTTTTACTGTGGGTCCGTGTGAGTTTAATTCTACTGCTCGAAACGTTGAATCTTCACCTAATAAATAACAAAATAATTAATAAAATTGTAATATTTATAAGCGAATTGAAATAAATGTGAAAAATAGCACTTACTTGTTGTGTAGATTGTAGTAAATTCGACTTTCTTTGGCATTTATCTCCCGTATTTGATTTCTTTTAATAATTATTTCAACTATTTTTGTACCACGTGAATAATTTGTGTACTATTACGAAATGAAATACTTAGAGTGTTTTATTATTTTACATTTTCCTGTGCGGGTTATGTCGCATCACACAATTTCTGTGTATTGATTTTTCCGACAGCGACGTGGACTGGTTTCCCGCGCTTGCCTTTAAAATTTCCCGTTTCATGAAACATAAACTAATGCCCTCGCGGGAGTGTTGTTTTGATTTATTTTTGAAAAATTAAAGTTTATTATCATCACACCCCTCCCGATTTTTTGTACAAAGTAGGTAGGGTTGCCAGATATATTTATTTCAAAAATAGGTTAGCCCATATACAATTAACTGACTGACTGAATAAGAATATATGAGAATTTTAATGTACTGCAAAATACCTACATTTTTGAATGAATACAAATTGAAAAATAAACTCTTTATTCTATTTTTAGGTAGATATAATTAAATTAAGCATTACTTTCACAACTACAAATTAAAGAAAAACATAACTATATAACTACAAATTAACACAAATTAAACAAATAAATACAATAACTACAAATTAAAAAAAAATACAACCACTGCGGCATTATTGCAATTTTACATGAATCATGTACCTATAAACTTAGAAACATGTATCTACACAAAATAATGTGACTATTAAACCAAACAGAAATCTTGAATTATGTATAATACAAAGAAATAACCTTTTAACAATTAATTTGTTTTTTTGTATTTAAAAGAACTGCGGCAATCTGATAATAATTTAAGGTCTGTTAAAACGTAATCATAAAAGTCATTACAGCAGGAAATATCAAATTTTAGTGTTACGCTAAGTTCCCTTTTGATCAGCTCAATAGATGCTTGATTTCTTGCATCAGTTCACTTGTTTGATATTATAGAAAAAAATCCTTTCTACATATGCGGAAGTGCAAGGAATATTGAGAACAAAAAAATAATTTTAAAAATGTTAGGCAAAGGCAACTCAGACGTTTTTTCTAAAATATGCAGCCCCTTTGCGCTTTCTGATAAAGCCACAAAGTTATTATCTTGTATGGATAAGTTATACATTTTATTTGATAAAATTAATTCATCAAAAACTTCATCCAGGTACACAGAATCTGTAAAAAGTTTATTTTTAATTGCATTTAGAAAAAAAAAAATATATATTTCCTAAACTTATTCGAAATATGGAATAATGTTTCATAGTTGTGATACAATATAAGCTAAAAAATATTCCATGAAAAAATTGGTTCACACAGGCGTTCGAAAATAGTCTAAAAAAGGGTCAAAAACGAAAAAAAAATGTTTCCCAAATATACCAGAAAAATTGGCTAATTATATACATATAGCTTTGATATAAAATAACCTACAAAATGCAGCATAAAATTTTTATTTACATAGGCGTTCGTAAATAGTAGAAAACCGGGTAAAATACAAAAAATATTTAATATCTAAAAATTATATATTTAATATATTTCTATAAAAGGGTCAGAAAAAATTTGTATCCGTGATAACTCAAAAATCACTTAACGGATTTTAACTACATTTGGTACGAAAATACTACAGGATATTTATAGGTGATGATTAACATTGAGCGTAGGCAAGGGGTTTAAAAAAGGGTTAAACAATTAAAAAAATCATAGTACTTAAACTTATCCGAGATATTGAATAATTTTATATACCTGAATGTATTCGTTTTTTTTCTATATATGTCACATTCCAATTTGTTTTCACTGTTTTTGATTACAAGTGTGTCCAGGAATGGAAGTCTACGATCTTTTTCTAATTCATAAGTGAATTTGATAGATGAGAAGCAATTATTAAGTTGGGCAACAAAGTTATCAATTGTATCAACACTTGTATCAAAAACAGCAAACACATCGTCCACATATCTGATCCAAACTCTGGGAAAATATGAAAAATTGGTTTTCGCGGAGGCTTCAAAATAATTCATAAATAATTCAGCTAAAAAGGGGGATAAACAGCTACCCATAGCAGTGCCTTCATGTTGTTCATAGAATTCATTATTATATTGGAAAATATTTTGGGACATACAAAGATTTGTAAGTGAAAGATATTCTTGTATTAATTCGGATGCGACGTTATTCTTTGTAAGATAATCTTGAAGATATTCGAGAGTTTTTGGAATAGGGACACTCGGAAACAGAGAAGATACGTCAAAAGACACAAGAACTTCATTGGGATTTAGAATAATGTTTTTAACTCTCTCAATAAATTCATATGAATTTTGGACGGAGTAAGATTCTAACGGATTGGATAATTTTTTGAATTGTTCGACTAACCATTTTGATATGTTATAAGTAGGAGAAGAAATAGCAGATACAATTGGTCTAACCGATTTCCCGGGTTTATGGATTTTGGGTAGACAATATAATTTAGAGATAGTTGGATTAGATATCTGTAACCTACGCTTCAGATTAGGAGTAACAAGGTTTTTGCATTTACTAAGAATTGATTTAACTTGTGTCGTCATCTTTGGCAAGGGATTCTTATTAAGTTTTCTATATGTGACATATATAGAAAAAGTACGAATACATTCAGGTATATAACCAATGACTCTAATCATTGTTTCCAACACAAAATGGCCAGCCTAAATTTTCTTGTACATAGATTAATGAAATTTCCCCTTAATAAAAACCGTTTCGATACAGAGAAAAACACAATTAAAATGGTGGCTAGAGTTAATGGTTATGATGACAATTTAGTTGATAAATTAATTAGAAAATATAAGTTTAAAAATGCACTTCATAATGCCACAACTTTCCGAGAAAGTCAAGATAGTTCCAAATTTATTTCGATCCCTTATCTTCCAAAATTTACACGCGGTTTAAATAAGATTTTTAGTGACATTGGCTTTAAAACTGGTTTTCAATCTAGTACACGTCTAGGCAATCTGTTGGGCAATCCAAAAGATAAAGTAGAGATGACGAAAAAATCTGGCATTTATGAAATCAGCTGTAAGGATTGTGACAAAGTTTATATAGGACAAACCAAAAGAAATCTTAATGTTAGATTTAAGGAGCATATTGCTCATTTAAGATATGGTAGGTTAGATAAGTCTAGTGTAGCAGAACATATGTTTGAAAATAATCATAGAGTAGATTCTAGTAACTTAAGATTGTTGAAATCTGTTAGCAATTGGAAATATTTGGACGCTTATGAAAGTTTGGAAATTATTAAAAATAATTCAAAAGCACTAAACAAAGATAAGGGTCCAATCCCTAATAGTATTTTGTATTCTTTAGTATGTAAGTAATTAATATATGTTGACGTATGTACCGCCCTCTCATTGGTTGCGCGGCGACCAATCAGAGCGCGTATCTGTGGTATTTGAATAGTATATAAGCTGTAATATATTTAGTAGTAGTTTAGTTTTAATTCTCTCCTGAGGATGCTAACATTGTTAGCGAAACGCGCATCGAGATTTAAAAAGAAGTGTTTTGGTGAAGTGGTAAAACGACTGTCAGTTTAATAGCATAAATATTGACTAGTTATTTATAACTTTGATAGAATATAACCTATAAAATGTGTTATAAATAACTTGTTTTCATAGGCGTTCGTAAATAGTGTAAAAGGGGTCAAAATAAAAAAATAAATACTTCCTAAATGTATTCGGAATACGGAATACTTTTTCATAGTTGTGATAGATTATAACCTAAAAAATGTTACATAAATGAGCTGGTTCACACAGGCGTTCGAAAATAGTGTAAAAAAGGTCAAAAACGAAAAAAAAATGTTTTTCCCAAATATAACAGAAAAATTGGCTTATTATATTATATAGCTTTTATATAAGATAACCTACAACATGCAGCATAACAATTTTGTTTACATAGGCGTTCGTAAATAGTAGAGAAGGGGGCAAAATAAATTTTATAATAAAACTAAAAAGAATCAACTATTTTGCGTAAAAGAACTTGGCCTAGAAGATCTGAAATATAAAATATGTACGTTTAAATAGTGCCTCCAAAGAGAACAAAAAGGAACCAAACCCGATACTTATGGATATGGAGAGCTATTCGTGCCTCGATGGCTACAGTTTATTTTTTCTAATTTTTGATTAAAGTAGCTAGCTTGTTACGTTAGTTTATTGGAAATAATAATAATAATTATTAAAGTTCTGTTTCGTTACGAAAATCATATATTTTTGATTATATTATATAAAGTTTTGGGGCGACACAACCGATTTTTTTATCACATTTGGGTTGGTTTCCCTCTAGGAGTAACACTGTAGAAAAATAAAACAATTGTAATGTTGTGTTTATTATTATTATTATTTGTGTAATATTAAACATACTTGGCGTACCTTAAGTAATAATTAACATATTTATCAATTTATAAAAAACATTTAGTAATTTATAACAATAATATATTTCACTTTAGTAGAAACATCAAAGCTAGTAAGTAAAAAAAAATGTTAAACATAATACGCAGCGGCGTTTTTAATTCCGCGAAATGTTTTAATCGTAACATGTTCAGTGGGTACCCGTGATTCGTGCGTCAATCGCGCAGATCAGATGGAACCTGAAGTTTACCATCCAGACTGCCAGGCTATCGAAGAACCTACTCGTCAGACAAGCGGTCTACTACGATTTAGTGGAAGGCACAAGAAGATACAGGCGTCCAAGATGTCAATTATGACCTTGAAGAAATCAGGGAGAAGACAGTGTTTTTACCCGAGCCTTACTACAAAGATAAGGAAGCGTTTTAGTTGGTCCAAGAAGATCCTCGGCCGGGGCAACTTATTGAAGTGACGACACAGCAACAATCAAAATCGAAATTATTGATTTTATTATTTTGAGGTTGTTTAAAACTCAAAGTACAACATAACCTTACTTTAAGTTAAGAACAGTCAGAAATAAGCAATCAGAGAAAAAAGAACTCCGTGGGAAGAAATTTACGAAGGATGAAGAAGTGAAGATTCAAAATGTTTGTATGAAGGCATAAACAAATTAACGGATAGATCTTAGGGTTGCAAGCGGCGGAATTTCAAACGCCCTATCGTATATTACGTTATCTGTATTCGCGTGAAACAGCATTTAAAGTGGTTACGAAGCATTCGTAAGTGCAAATGGATTATCACAGATAAATTAAGTAGATCGACTAATAATTAAATGTAAGGCACAATATTTAAATTATAACTTTTTCGTAACTTTGTACATTTACAGAAAAATATTAAGTAGGTATAATTAGCACCATTTTTCGTGGTGGATTCTTAGGGAATAAGAACTGTAGAAAATGCTAATAGCTTTTGTTCATTCAAGCGACGTTTCGCCATATATTTACTGGCTTTATCATGCTAAAAACCGAAGGTAGGAAGAGGATTTTACGTTACAATTCATTTTCTAGCTTATTCAGAAAGGTATGGCAGTGAGAAAGATTTGGTATTAATAAATGTGTAGTATCATCTGTTAAATTCTTGTTTTATAGATGTTACTACATATGTGTGTTTGTTTTTGTTGTACTACTTGTTAGTATAAGAGGCGAATTGTTTTTTGTTTGATATTTGGAGCATTTTCAGTCCTAAGAACCCACCACTAATAAATATTGTTAGGACAAGAAATTATATACAATAATTGATAGCATCATTTTGTTTGTTTAATTTCTATTTATGTTGTAATTTATCGTAATTGTCGTTGTTCACACAATTATCATCGAACGGTAGAGATTCATATTCATTTTCTTTAGCAGATTCCGATGGTTTTCTTATTATCCTTCGTTTGAGAAAATATCTGGAAGACATAAATGATGATAATATACAATACAAATCACTTAACTTAGGGTGACCAGACGTCCTCTTTTTAACATGATTATTTTTTATGTTAATTCTGTTTTTTATTTGTTTTTATTATTCTAAAGTAAAGAATGTTATGTATTTTGGTTTGTTATTTATTATTATGTACCGGGTATTCCATTAAGGGTGGACAGGTAGCATATCTCTGGAAATAATAGTCGTAGGACAATGGGAAAAAAATTCTTTTAGGGAAATCGGTAATAGGAAATCGCTGGAAATAGTTTTTTAGTTCGTAACTATACCGCTAGGGGGCGTAATATATACAGTAATGCGAAAAATGCATTTTTATTGAAAATTTCGCAATATAAGTTAGAAAAACAATACTACCACGGTAATGCTACTGAGATTCGGCATCTTTTTGGTGTATCACTTTTTATTGTAAGGCTTGAAATAAAGGCAGCAGGGAAGGACGAAATTTTACCTATAATAATGTCTATAACTTTTGTTTGGCTTAACCGAATTTATCAATCTAATTTTTGTTTAAGAACTCAAGCCTTGCTGATGAAGAAAAAAAATATTTTAAACCATAATTGTTTTTTGGGGCTCCGCTAGATGGCGATATTTGCATCGCCTAAGGTTTTTTTGATTTTTCTTTAAAAACTTAAATGGAATGATACAAATATTTTATCAAAAATGAAAAGTAATTCAATTTGCAAAGTCCCAAACCGCACAGGAAAATCTTTATTCGTTTGAGAGTTATGGCCAAAAGAATGTTCACCAAAATTCGTTGAAAAATCATGTATCTTTAATTTTCCGTGATCAAGAATGCCATGGGAAATAAAGAAATAGGTTTAAACATTATTAAACTGATAGTTTAACAAATAAAAATAATGAAAGAGCCATTAAAATTACCAAAATGCAGAGCTTTCATAAAATTTGTTAAAAGAGGTAGATCTAGATACCCATGAAACAAAATTGGGAAGTTTCCATGCATGGAGACCAATAAATAAACGCGAATGTGCTGCTAAATACCCTGACTACGATTCCACACCACACGTTTACACTCCATCTACTTTGATGGTCAACTTCCGGCATCCAATGAGGATTTGTTTGTGACCAATAATGCGTATTGTGTAAATTAACACTACCACAACTAGAAAAAATGGCTCAGTCCATAATATCTGTGAGAGAAATTGCGGGTTTTCCGTGCACATATCTCTCAGCCAATAACAAAAGTCTATAGGCGCATCTTGTCAATATCAGCATCTGAAAGTGCCTGATGTAAAACCATGCTGTAAGGATGCAGTTTAAAAGATTTTAAAATCCAATATGCTGAAGTGCGATTTATTCCTAAGTCTAAAGAAATGTCACTGACGCTTACATGAGGATTCGCTTCCACATACGCAAGAACGCTTATAATATTATCTTCACTGCTAACTGGACGTCTTCTGAGCGGGACTGGATCAACTCTTACACTTCCCGTTTCTCGTAAACAGACTGCTAACCGACGGAACACTTTTCTGCTATGGTGTCTTCGGTCAGGGTATTTAGCAGCATATTCGCGTTTATTTATTTGTCTCCATGCATGGAAACTTCCCAATTTTGTTTCATGGGTATCTAGATCTACCTCTTTTAACAAATTTTATGAAAGCTCTGCATTTTGGTAATTTTAATGGATCTTTCATTATTTTTATTTGTTAAACTATCAGTTTAATAAAGTTTAAATCTATTTCTTTATTTCCCATGGCATTCATGATCACGAAAAATTAAAGATACATGATTTTTCAACGAATTTTGGTGAACAACATTCTTTTGGCCATAACTCTCAAACGAATAAAGATTTTCCTGTGCGGTTTGGGACTTTTTTGTTGCAAATTCAATTTACTTTTCATTTTTCATAAAATATTTGTATCATTTCATTTAAGTTTTTAAAGAAAAATCAAAAAAACCTTAGGCGATGCAAATATCGCCGTCTAGCGGAGCCCCAAAAAACAATTATAATTTGAAATCTTTTTTTTCCTCATCAGCAAGGCTTGAGTTCTTAAACAAAAATAAGATTGATAAATTCGTCAAACCAAAGTTATACACATTATCATAGATAAAATTTCGTCCTTTCCTGCTGCCTTTATTTCAAGCCGCACAATAAAAAGTGATACACCAAAAAGATGCCGAATCTCAGTAGCATTACCGTAGTAGTATTGTTTTTCTAACTTATATTGCGAAATTTTCAATAAAAATGCATTTTTCGCATTACTGTATCTATTACGCCTCCTAGCGGTATAGTTAGGAACTAAAAAACTATTTCCAGCGATTTCCCATTGTCGATTTCCCTAAAAGAATTTTTTTCCCATTGTCCTACCACTATTATTTCCAGAGATATGCTACCTGTCCACCCTTAATGGAATACCCGGTATATTATTTTATTCTTGGTGTTATTTTTCGTTTTAGTTAGTTTTTTAGTTTAGGAAAGGCAATTTTTTTCCAGCAAAATAATATTACTTTTTTGTTTTTTTTTTTATTTTTTTTTCATGTTATTTTTTGCTGTTTTATTATTTTATTAATGGAATAAAAGCCACTTAAAAGCATATTATTTTGCACTTCGATTTTCAATTTCTTTCCTGGGGGTATGAAATATACCAGACCCCCAGTTGACCCCCGTTGGCAGCATCGTCCTCTTTTGTTTGTGCTAAGAAATCGGTAGCTTTATGCTTCGGTAGCGATAGGCAAAGAAATTTTGTCTTGCAGAATTTTAATCTTGCTATAAATAACGAAAATATCGCATGGGTAGAGAAGTCGCGAAATCTTGGTTTGATTATGGATAATAATTTAAAGTTCAGCGATCATTGTAATGTCGTCTATCGGAATTCTTTCTTTAAGCTTAAGTGCCTTTATCATTTGAAAAATTTACTTGATGAGTCTACGAAATTGAGGCTGATCAAGGCGCTTATTTATCCAAATATAGATTATTGCTCGCAGGTCTACTATCATTTTTTGATGCATTACAATAAAAACAAAATACAGAGGGTGCAGAATGCCTGTGTTAGGTTTATTTGTGACGTCCCATACAGACACCATATTACTCAATTTTTGGAACGGTTGCACGAACCTAAGATACATTTCCGTTTAGAATAAATGTTCCTAGTTTTACTTCATAAAATCTATAATAGTCATACACCTTTGTATTTGTTATATTTATATAATAGGAGAATATTGACAAGTATCCTGTACCTATATAAGATTATGAATAACATGACATACGACCGCAGATCACCAATCATTTCTCATAACAACACCAAGAACAAACTACCAGTACAAGGCTCCTATCATTATGATGATTAGGAACTACAATTAGCTACAGGAAAGTGGTGATATATTCGGAACCAGTTACAGGCAGTTTAATTTAAAGATAATTTGTCACCTCAGTAACATATAGAAAGCTACTACTTAAGTAAATGTAAATTATGTGATATAATCGTAAATTTGTGATAAGCTAGATTAAATATAAATTTAAAGTTAGATTATAAGTTAAGTTAGGTTAAGTTAAGTTATAAGTTATACAAAGCAGTGTAATTGGGTTACCACCTATATCTGTTTTCTCCAAATAAATAAATAAATTTGTTAAGTAGGAGGTCAGCTGTGCACAGTGTTAATGTTCGTACAGATTCATTTAACATACCTCAACATGCCACTGTTAAATTCGAGGGATCTTTTTCATATGTAGCACCCTCACTGTTAAATAGAGTGCAGGACCAACTTGATGTACCGTTAGCAGCTTTAAGCGACATTTAAGATTGTTGTTTTTCAATCATGCTTAGTGGATTGTGTTATAGTTGCGTAGAAATAATAATAAATTAAGTAACATTTTTTTTTCTTCATAATTGTTAAGGTAGAGTGGAAGAATGGAATTTGCCAAATCTCTGTCTTTTTGTGCAAATGTAATAACTTATATTTCAAAATAAATCATTTATTTTGCTTCATACCAAATCTGGTCACCCTATCTTGACTACATAAATTAGATTGCCAGAATTTGAGGTAATTTACTGACCTCACATCATTAAAAACATTGTTATTTATCTTAGCTATACTTAAAACAAAATCTAAATCACTAGATATACAGGGTCAGTCTCCACAGACGGTGACTCACCCTGTAGAACTAATAGGGTGAAAGCAGTTTTTAGGTGAAAAGTGAAAACAATTACACAAATAAAGTGTCTTACCTATAGAGCAGGAACCCCAGAGGCACCAAAAGTATCAACAATAACAACATGTAGAGATGGTTGTTATTATAATCGCTGTTTCCTGCTGATTTCGGAGCTGCTGGTGTAGCAGGTGTTTCCAATTTCTCATAGTAAACCACATCGTGTTCGGAACCTTTATACGTATTGGTGATAATGAATATGATACAGTATTTGGTTAACGGTTGAATGCGCTCTTTGCCATCTAAACTTGTTGCTATTGTCATAGTTTGAGTCTCGTTGTCTTTCACCTTCAACACAAGGATTCACATAAGGGTCTATTTTGACTCATACATACTCATTTTTCGTCATTTAGGGCTGGATAGAGGCTTGGACAATCGAACTGAAATGTTAGGTTAGGGTATTGCCCATTGTGGAAACACTGGTGTTGTGTAATGTGGACCCTCATCAAAGAGACGTGATTAATAATAATAATAATCTCTATATTGTCTAACAGGTATTGCTACCCAATAACAAGACAAAATATTACATTAACAAAAACAATTGTTTAGCATTAGCATACAAAAATACCCAACTTAGAACTAACTTAAAACTAACTGAAAAATACAAAAAAAGGAAATAAACGCATCAAAACGAAAGAAAATTGGGAGGATTAATTACAACAAACAAACAATTAATAATAACAATAAATAATTAACACATGAACATAATTCATCAAAACAAATCCAAATCAGTAGCCCGCAAACATGTCTCTAAACTTTTCTTAAAAGAATCAAGCGATACATTACAAAAATCAACGTTTTCACTAATAACTAATCGGTTGCTGTATTTACAAGCCAGAAATAGCGGTGCTTTAGATTCATAATTAGAACGAATCTGTGGCACCCAAAATAAACTAGCGTTTCTACAGTGAACCCTAGGGACCAGAAACCATAGCTGCTGAAGCAACCGAGGACAATCCCAACATATTGTTGATCAACTTAAAAAGAAAGATCTGAGACGCGAAGATGCGTCTCTCGGCTAATGGCCGAAATCCGAACCCTGCCAGTAACAGGCCGTGGTCACACCCACGAGGAGGAAAATATCCATCAATTTTAAATGACAAATATTTTAAAAACTTACGTTGGATACTCTCCAATCTCTGTATATAAACACGGTAGATGGGCGACCAAATGATTGTAGCGAATTCCAAAATAGACACAACAAAGGCGAAATAGAGACTTTTCAGGCAGTCCATGTTGTTCAATTCTCTGGTCTGTCTAAAAATAAATCCTAACATTCGCAAAGCATTCGCAGAAACTTGCTCAATGTGGTAGTTGAAAGATAAATTAAGCTTGGAGTATGTTATGTTGGACCTTTATTGCAAACCACCTGCATAAATCAGTTTCGGACAGGTGCGATATAAGCAATCAAGAAGTTCAATAAAGGAAATGAAGATTTGATACTATGTTACTGCTTCGTGGAAGGCTATCTGAAGTCGAAGATCTACAGTGGAGGGTTTAAAGGCAAATATGGGTGAAACAGCTGCCAAACAAAATTATAAATGATTATTATTAAAAAAATAGTATGCATCAATGAACTTACTTGCACTACTTCAGATGTCCACGTATTACCAAAATTGTGACATAAATTATCGTTAATCTTCCTGTTCTTCCGTACACTATCGGTAATCTGCTTCTTTACATCAAAATCTTGAACAGCTACAGTTAACTTGTATTCATCTAATCGTCGGTCTAAATGTGGCAATCGGAAAATCAATGCGCTATCACTTTTTCCTAATAATTTCGGGCTTTGATCGATATGTTCACCAATTTCATCAGTTTTCACAGTGGTTTGCACGAAATCACTATGGTATTTCATGTTGTTTGATTGAATGTAGAGGTCGTAGTTGGCACTGTATGGAACGTATTTTATCTGGAAATCCATGAAAAATCTCTCGGTATTTTACCTCTTCATACCAGGTTGTGGTTGTATTTGAACGAGAAGATTCTACGCTTAGAAAGCTCTTGCGAACTGATGAATTTCGATATGGAACGTGAACCGTTAAATGGCTTAGTTGCCTAGATCAAGGTTGGTGACCGATATAAGGCACGTTTTTTTAGTAAGTACCGTTAGCGCTACGGTCGGCGTTCCGCGCATGCGCGCTGGTCACCTATATCTCTTGTCTACGCACTGACGCCATTACAGTCTGATTCCTCATTGTATACGTTGTTTACTGAGTGTTTAAGGTGCCTCCGACAATCGTGAGTCCCGCCGAATGTGAAGTACGGGCTGTTATATAATTTCTTAGTGCTAAAGGCGTAAAACCGATCGATATTCATCGTGAGATCTGTGAAGTTTACGGACAAAACATTATGAGTGATGGAATGGTAAGGAAATGGGTGAGAGCATTTAAAGATGGCCGCACAAATGTGCATGATGAAGAACGGAGTGGGCGTCCTTCGGTCGTTAATGAAGATTTGGTGCAGAAAGTGGAGGAAAAGGTGAGAGAAAACAGACGCTTTACAATTTCATCAATTTGCGACTGCTTTCCTCAATATTCTCGTAGTGTTTTGTATCGCATTGTGACCGAGAACTTGAATTACCGGAAATTGTGTTCACGTTGGGTTCCAAAAATGTTGACGGATTTGCACAAAACCCAACGTTTAGGCAGTGCATTGACATTCCTTGAGCGGTACCACAATGAAGGTGAAGATTTTTTAGACCAAATTGTTACTGGTGACGAAACATGGGTGGCCTACGTCACACCAGAATCGAAACAACAATCCATGGAATGGCGACATTCATCATCACCCAAATGTACACAGTTTTTTGGGACAGAAAAGGAGTTTCTGCCTCGTAATGAGACAATCAATGCAGCGACGTGGCAAGTTGAGTAAGGGTATCGTTTTGCTGCATGACAATGCCCGTCCACATGTGGCTAATCGGACCAAAGATCTCATCAAATCTTTTAAATGGGAAACTCTAGATCATCCTCCATACAGCCCTGATCTGACGCCCAGCGACTACCATTTGTTCCTGCACTTGAAGAAACACCTGGGTGGTCAGCGTCTTCAAGACGATAACGAAGTCAAAACATTTGTGATACAGTGGTTAACAAGTCACGCGGCAGAATTTTATGAGGAGGGTATTCAAAAACTGGTGCCACGTTATGACAAGTGCCTCAATATTCACGGAAATTATGTAGAAAAGTAGATTAAGGTACAGGCTTTCATGTAAAAATAAAATTATTGCGATATCTTTGCACGTCTTTTTTTAATTCCAAAACGGTACTTACTTAAAAAACATGCCTCGTAGTTTTTAAAAAAGGAAAATTTTGACATAAAATTTAACGAGAGGGGTTAATGGCCCCTTTTATTCCCCCATATTTATAAAAATTTGTTTCTAAACAAAAGTCTGCAAGCCTAGGTACCTGTTTAATATGATTTAGAGCTGTTGCCCTATTCTAACGCCTAATTAAAATTAAAAAAAAGGCGTGTTGTTTTACACTTAGACTAAAGTCAAGCGCACTGATGGTGACGTCACAACTGGTCCGTTATCCCTTTGCGTACATTTACAAATATGGGCAGAAAGAAATTTTATTAACTCTATCTAATTCGACGATATTAAAACTCAAATAATGGAATAGAATGCATCTGATTATTCTTTGAGAAAGGTTTTTTAAAAGGGTCGAAGTGTAACAAAAATGAAAATTCATACTAACTCCTGTGTACTGTGGAAATAAAGCATTAAAAAGTCCAATCAGCATGCCTCCTATGTTGCTTCATGATGGAATGAAAATTTTAAGTTCTAAAGGGTGTACAAAATTGAGGTATCATTTTAATTTTGCTGCCATTTCTTTTCATCTTGTAATTTTTACTCGAAATTTTTAAATTCAGATTCTAAATACATCCGGGTTAGTTAATATGGAAGGTTACACAAAGGAGCAACGTATTTTTATTATTAAAACATTATTTGAAAATGGCAAAAGTTTTCAAGTTGTAATGAGGAAATTTAGAACAACAACGGTAGAGAAAATGCTCTAACAAATCGTGCCATCAAGCTGATGGTTGAGAAATTTGAAGAAACTGCATCTCTTCATGATAACAGAAACAGAATTTATCAACTTAGTGATCGTTCACCCGAGAATATAGGAGGTATGAGCAGAAGTATTGAAGAAGATCCAAAACCATCCATTCATCATCGTTCGCAGCAATTAAACTTCAAACGATCCACATTATTCAACATTTTGCATCGTGATCTCCATTTAAAGACTTAAGTATAAGATCCAGCTGATCCAAGAATTAAAACCAGCGGACCTGACCACGCATTACGTCGGCAATTCGTTTGTTGGGCCATGGAAAAACAAGAAGAAAATGATAATTTTTTTAACAAAATAATCTTCACCGACGAAGTCCATTTGCAGCTCAATGGCTACGTCAACAAGCATAATTGCAGCATTTGGGGTGAAGAGAATCCAAGAGTTACCTTAGGGCAATTATTACATCCACAAAAAGTTACGGTTTGGTGTGGTTTGTGGTCCAGTGGAATCATCGGACCATATTTTTTTGAAAACGACAATGGAAATGTGATTACGCTCAATGGAAATCGCGATTGGGAGATAATCCGAGGCTTTTTGTGGCAGAAAATTGATGATTTAGACGTAGAGAATATGTGGTATCAACAGGATGGTGCCACTTGTCGCACAGCAAGAGAAACAATGGATCTTTTGAAAGAAAAACATGATTTCTCGTAGAGGAGGAGAAATTGGCCCCCAAGATCGTGCCATTTGACACCTTTAGATTTTTTTGAAAATGAAAGTGTACAGCAAAAAGTTCACGAGCTTAAAACAAACATTATCGAGCAGATATCAACCATTGACAATAATTTATTGCAAAACGTGAATGATAATTGTGGTGAAAGATTGCGAGCCTGCCTCAGAGGCGATTTATAGGAGTTCTTACCTGGTAAGTATATATCGGTAAGTAGGTAAAGTTCGGTGTAACCCTATACATCTCATGTATATTCTTATATTCCTCCGAATTCATTTCAACATCAGTACTATTCAGGATAATGTTAAACGCAGTTATTGTACCATTCTGAATCAACGGATGCGACCAGGTAATATTCAAATGGCAATAATCTGTGGTTTGTTGGCAATCCACAATTTTATATGTCACATTTCCAGGTGGAGCAGGAACTAAAATAACAAATTGAATATCAATATCACTTCAGCGAGAGAAAACAAACCATCACTAACCATGTTCTACTGTCTCTCCATTAATAGTCACTTCTTTCCCAAACAATGTCGTATCTCTATTCCTCAGACTGACTCTAAAAGTATATTCCTGATTCGATACTAACGGTTTGACCTCCACACAATATCGTTGGGGCCACAAATAACAACGTTGCACTGGGGCTGTGAAGACTTTACACTTTTTGAACGACAACGCGTTGCATTTACTCACTTGGATATCAGCAGTATATCCATTGGTACTGTTGGGTAAATCATAACGCAGTGAAGCATAATCACTGCCCATGGCGTATATTTCCAAGTTCCGAACTTCACCAGCCACTGAAATAAAATTATCATCATCTTGGACCTGGATTTTGTAGCCTTACAAGAGACGAAGATTGACTTTTTAGTTGTGCAGGGCTGAAAAAACAGTAGAGTAGTCTCTTCCACATTTGTTAAAATGATCTTCCGTCCGCGTTTATTATTTTTCTCTCTAACAAGTTTCTTTTGAACTGTGTATCATATCTCCGCGATGATGGCGATGCCCAATATAGCCAGTCCGTGTTCGTATGGAAGATGTGGATTGCGTTGGTTTGGTTTCGTTTGGGTCTGGTTTGGATTGGTTTGGGGTGAGGTTAGTTTGGTTTGGGTCGGGTCTGGTTTGGGTGTGGGTGGGTTTGTTTTGGGTTGCATTGGTTTGGGTCTGGTTTGGATTGGTTTTGAGTGTGTATCAAATCTCCGCGATGATGGCGATGCCCAATATAGCCAGTCCGTGTTCGTATGGAAGATGTTTTAAACCGGTGGACTTTTTAAGACGCGCACGATTATGTCTATGACAATCGCTAAATGCATAAGTCCAAAAGGTTGGTTTGGGTCTGGGTTGGGCGGGTTTGGTTTGGGTTCGATTGGATTGCGTTGGTTTGGTTTCGTTTGGGTTTGGTTTGGGGTGGATAGCGTTGGTTTGGTTTCGTTTGGGTTGGTTTGGGGTGAAGTTAGTTTGGTTTGAGTCGGGTCTGGTTTGGGTATAGGTTGGGTGGGTTTGGTTTGGGTTGCGTTGGTGTGGGTCTGGTATGGATTGGTTTGGGTTTCGTTTGGTTTGGATTGCGTTGGTTTGGTTTCGTTTGGACCAGATGTTTTAAACTGGTGGACTTTTTCAGATGCGCACGATCATATCTATGTCAATCGTTAAATGCATAAGTTCAAAAGGTTGGTTTGGGTTGGTTTGAGTCTGGTTTGGGTGGGTTTGGTTTGATTTGGGTTGGATTGCGTTGGTTTGGTTTCGTTTGGGTTAATTTGTGGTAAGGTTAGTTTGGTTTGCGTCGGGTCTGGTTTGGGTGGGTTTGGTTTGGGTTGCGTTGGTTTGGGTCTGGTTTAGTTTGGATTGCGTTGGTTTGGTTTTGTTTGGACCAGATGTTTTAAACTGGTGGACTTTTTGAGGCGCGCACGATCATATCTATGTCAATCGCTAAATGCATAAGTCCAAAAGGTTGGTTTGGGTTGGTTTGGGTTGGTTTGCGCTGGGTTTGTTTGGGTTTGGTTTGGGTTGGTGTTATATATGTCAATCGCTAAATGCATAACACCAAAAGGTTGGTTTCGTTTGGGTCGGGGTTGGGTGGGCTTGGTTTGGATTGCGTTGGTTTGGTTTCGTTTGGGTTTGGGTTGGTTTGGGGTGAGGTTAGTTTGGTTTGGGTCGGGTCTGGTTTGGGTGTGGGTTGGGTGGGTTTGGTTTGGGTTGCGTTGGTTTGGGTCTGTTTGGTTTGGATTGCGTTGGTTTGGTTTTGTTTGGACCAGATGTTTTAAACTGGTGGACTCTTTGAGACGCGCACGATCATATCTATGTCTATCGCTAAATGCATAAGTCCAAAAGGTTGGTTTGGGTTGGTTTGCGCTGGGTTTGTTTGGGTTTGGTTTGGGTTGGTTTGAGTGGGTTTGGTTTGATTTGGGTTGGATTGTGTTGGTTGGGTCTGGTTTGGATTGGTTTGGGTTTAATACGATTGACTATTTAATCATACAGTTATTTTACTTTAACTCTGGCTCGTAACAAAAATACATAAGGATAGTAGTAATATTTGTTACGACCATAGCATAAGTTTACTGTATTATTATATGGTCGATGATTGTAACCTACAGTACAAGGTTGAATTGGGTTGGGCTAGTAAATAGTTTGAGAATACTCCAAAATTGGTGGCGCTAATATGGCCGTCTGGCTAACAGAGTGAGTCGCAATGTCGCACTTTCGCCTTGTAGAGCCTGAGTATAAAAATAACAGAATTGCCGAAGAACGCTTATTGTATGAGAAAGAGCATTGCTAAATATTTAAGGCATATTTGGTATGAATAAAATTTGTTCAAGTATATCCAAACGCCTGTTGGAAAAGCCCTAACGTGGATCTTCTTCAAGTACAGACAGCATTCCAATCCAAGATGCCAGTCATCTCATTGAGTTTAGCTGTAGAACCTCAAACCAACTTCGGAATTATCAAGTTCGAACAACGAACTGGCTCTGCAAACTGAACCCTGTGGGACACCATAGGTTAGTCGCAAGGTCTCGAATCTATCAACCGTATCCTATAATTTTGTAATAAGTTTATCGTTAGATAATAATTAATCAAAGGTCAAGAGACATGTGCAGAACATACTCATCATGATTGAGGCTGTTAGAAAAGCGCATGATGATCTGGATGGGATAAAGAGCTCCTCTACTGGTAAGCGAGTCTTTGTAGCCTTCGCAAGGGTATTTTTGTCTGTTCTATGATGCAATTCGGCTTCCCACAGGAGACGTCTGTAGATTTAGGTCAAATAAAGGTGGAGGTTAATTGTTAGTAAGTAGTAGATTAGTGGCGTCAGTTTGCACAACTAAAAAGGTAGTCCTCATATATGAAGCAACGCAATCCTTTGCAGGATATTGATTAGTAGCAGTAGCAGTACCTACATCTCACCTCCAGGTTTAGTAGTAAAATTCAACTCGATAGAATTGGTGTGAATTCCCTTAGTTAGTTTACGAGCATTTCTCGCTGTTAAAATCGTCAAAGTGTATGGCGTAAATGGTGTTAAACCATCAATTTTATAACTGTTCTCTGTTTGTAGTTCAATCTTTTTAGTAAAGTTCGCTTTTTCATTTGCTACTATCAATGTGTAGATCAAACGGCCATATCGCCAAACGCATGATGGTTTCTCCCATGATACGTAGAGTTCAGTGTCTGATGGTCGCATCTGGATTTTTGTTGGGTATTCCCCCAGTTCAAGCTCATCTAAAATCAAATGAATAACAGTTAAGAACCATAGTGTGCGTTGTATATTGATTCGTGATTTACTCAATTAAAGAAAACTTGGAGAAGCTAAGAATTGTTGTTCAGGTCTCCAAAACTCTGACAAGCTCAATTTTATATGCATTAAATTCCTTAATGAAATCGGTGATGATAGGCCCTTATAATTTACAACTGAAGGCATCATCTGGTAAATGCACCCACTTATCATCTTACTGAAGGTGTTAAAAGGATGAAAATCCTTGAAAAACTCATCGGATAAGGTCGGGCGCACAAATAACGTGACGTAATACTTTTGAGCAAAAATACTTAAGAATAAGACTGCACTAGCATATTTTTCTTGGCTCGAATGTTGCATCAGAATCTTCTTCCTTTTCTTTCGAAAATATCAGTGCAGGATCGTCCTGATTACCCGAGAGAGATCTCGCAATCAGAGAACTTTGTTCTAAACTTACCAGACTCCAGTGTATATACTGATAGTACTCGATCGTATTCATGGAGTACAGTCGATACTGTTACGTTGTAGAAGGTGAACGGCACCAAGTTCCTGATAACGATTTCATTAAATTTAGTCGAGACAAAACCATTCGACTTTAATCGATGTAAATTTGGCGAATTCTCTGGACAGATGTCGTTCGCCTAAAAATAAATTTATTTGGTTTCTCAAATTCTCATTTCCTTACGAAGTGCGACTCTAAAACCATGAGACTGCAAATGTACATTGGGGATTCTCTTTCAGTTTGTCCCTTCATGACTCACGCCACTTTTTCTTTCATAACATTCACGCTTAATTAGTTGATCGATGGAGATTACAGACTTTTTCAATTAGACGTTAAAGGGCGACCCAGGCGAGAACGATCCTCAAAGTCTTCATGGCCAGTGCAGACAAGGAAGATGATAGAGATAGGATTTACGTTACGCTACGTCTGTGATATATATGAGTGGTTTTTTGGAGTCGCACCTCTGTACCTATTTGTTAATAATAATAATAATATTTGCTTTATTGCTCAACAGAAAATTCCATTTACAGAGCAATCTTAAGAACTAATATTAACATAAGAGATATAGAAATAAATATGTATTACATAACATACATGAAACATAAATGAGACAGAAACAGTGGCACTACATCTGAAAAAATACAGATTGCCCTTCTTAATTCCAGACTCTTAATTCCAGACTCTTAATTCCAGACTCTTAATATCGAAGCGTTCAATAAAATACTGGTATTGCATACCCTGTTGTGGGTACACTCCATCCACTTTAAAACAAAGATATTTAAGAAATTTTCGCTACACTCTCTCTATCATGGTAATATAATACCCATAGTAAGGAAACCACACTGGACAACAGTATTCCAACTTGGATCGCACATAAGCATAATAAAGAACCCTCAACGTACCACAGTCCTGGAAATATCCAGAATTTCTCACGATAAAACTATACATTTTATATTCATCTTTCACAATATTTGTTATATGATCAGCAAAAGACAGAGACTTGTCAAAAGTGACTCCCAGATCCTTTACAGTTCCACACCGACCCAGAATAGTATTTCTAATTGCATATTCAAAAGCCACCACAGACATTTTGCGTGAGAAGGTCATTACTTTACACTTGTCAGGATTTAAGGATATTTTGTTAGTGTCGCACCATTCCTTAATGATGTCAAGATCATTTTGAAGAACAGCACAGTCCTCAACTCGTCTCACTCTGGCAAAGATCTTTAGGTCATCCGCGAAAATCAATCTCTCAGACATGATGAAAGAGCTCAGGTCATTTATAAAAAGTAAAAAATAATAAAGCGCCTAAGTTGGAACCCTGGGGAACTCCCGATGTTACAGAATAGTTGACCGATTTGAACCCAGCGTAAGAGACAAACTGACTTCTGTTGTTGATATATGACTTAATAAGATTAATAACACTTTCACTCAGATCGAATGGTCTATTCTATCAAATGCCTTGGCAAAATCAGTGTAAATTGCATCCACTTGGCCACGGTTATCCAGGTTATCATATACATTTTGAGAGAAGACAGTTAAATTTGACAAAGTGGAACGGCCCGTCACAAAACCATGTTGGTGTGTTGTCAATTGACCTCTCACCCGTTTTGAAATTCTCTGGTGCAAAATGATCTCAAACAACTTGGAAATGGATATCGGTCGGTAATTCTTTATACAACAACGATCATCGTTTTTAAATACTGGACATACTTTCGCAGACTTCCAAAGAGACGGAAAACTTTGCTGTTTATATATTAAATTAAAAAAAATTTGCAGAGGAGTCGCTGATATAGAGATCGTGTCCTTTACAAAAAATGAAGGAATTCCATCAGGTCCAGATGTAAATTTGTTTTTCAGTTTCAGCTTAAATAATGTTAGAATTTTCTTTTACCTGATAATGTATGAAATAGTTGATTTCATGTTGAGGATCTTCTTCATTCCATGATAGCTTAAGAGATGTAGAACTACTTAATACGTTTATCTCTGGAAAATCTACAAAATCATTTTCATTAGTAGTAGAAACACAATAAGTTTGTCGTTGCATTTTGTGATCTTTAAAAATAACGGAGAGTCATCAACGATTTTGCATTAAGTTTTGCTTTAAAATTAAAAAAGCTGTGTGAAAACTATTGACATGATCTTCTCGAATTCCCAAGGCTTTTGGGAAGCGGCTCAAAAATTGGTTACAGATAAGCAGAGAACGCTTCGGTGTGAAGTCGTTCAGGAACTTGTCAGCCGTAGGATAAGTAAGAAGAAAATCGTTCAAAACCAATAGAGTTATACCTATTTTTAAAAAAAGGAGACATGACTGACCTATTTCAGTCTTTCCTTCTATCCTTGAGTAGATCTTCAGGCTGTGTCTGAGGTGTGGATACAATTGTTGAAGGTCTTGAAGTCAAACAGTATACGGAACTCACATTTAATTGCGTGTCGCATAAACTACTGTGAAGGAAATTACAGATCTATGATATGCGAGGCATTGCATAGTGGTGTACCTCAGGGCTCGGTTTTGGGACCCTTGCCGTTTGTTATATACCGTGTTTTACGAAGTCTTTTCGCGGACCACACTAGCTTCATAAATCAGTGCAGGGAGATTTAGCTGCAATGAATTTGTCAATCGCTGCAGCTCAGGAGTTATTTTAAAAGTTACAAACTTCATCTAAATATTCAATGTGTTCACGGATAGAGTTTGGAAGAGGAAAAACTTTTTTTGTCTGATTCTGAAGCACATCTCATTAGATTTAAGAGCTCCCGACTTGCACCAATGAAATTAGTCCCGCAATCCGAGTATAAATGCGTACAGCGACCACGACGTGATACCAGACGTCTTAGAGCAGCTAAAACACAATCGGAAGTCAACTCTGAAGCTAACTCGAGATGTAACGCCCTTGTCGCCATACAAACGAATAATCAGACGTACGCTTTCTGACATTTTATTCCTCTATGCTTTCCTAGCGTAATATTGAAAGGTCCAGCGAAGTCGACACCTACATATTGAAAAGCCTTTACTTGATTGACCCTTACAGGGGGTAAGTTACCCATAGGGGGTTGAAATGGAATTGGTTTAGCACGAAAGCAGCGAAAACATTTAGAAATGACGTGACGAATAGCACGTTTTGGACATAATATCCAGAAATTTTGAGCTAATAGAAATTGGAGTGTCTGAGCACCAGGATGGAGATTTTCACGATGAACATCCTCAATGATCAGAGTGGTTAGTCTATGTTTGCTAAGTAAAAGAGCGGGGTATTTTTTATCATATAAAAGTCCTGACTGATGAAGACGACCGTCTACCCTGAGAATACCATCTCTCTCGCAAATAAACGGATTTTACGAAAATATTTTCAAAATCGTGATATATTACACCAATTGTGCAAAAAACACTAATAAATTTTTTTCTCAAAGTGGTCGATTTCATAGCTACTATTAAAATAATAAAATTAAAAAAAAAAACAAGGAAATAAAAATCATTAAAAATATTATTTTTGATATACCCTGTATAGTAATCGTAAATTTGGTATTTGAATTTGTAGTTTTGACACAAGCAGACGTTTTTATAAAGAACGACTTTTTCTTCTAAATCTACAAATAAAAAAGTTTTTCTTCTTCCAAACTCTGGACAGATTGGATAGAGTTTGGAAGAAGAAAAACTTTTTTATTTGTAGATTTAGAAGAAAAAGTCATTCTTTATAAAAACGTCTGCTTGTATCCAAACTACAATTTCGAGTACGAAATTTACGATTACTATACAGGGTATATCAAAAATAACATTTTTAATGATTTTGATTTCCTTTTTTTTTTTAATTTTATTATTTTAATAGTAGCTATGAAATCAACCATTTTGAGAAACAAGTGTATTAGTGTTTTTTGCACAATTGGTGTAATAAATCACGATTTTGAAAATATTTTCATAAAATTAAAAAAAAACAAAAAAATCAAAATCATTAAAAATGTTATTTTTGATATATCCTGTATAGTAATCGTAAATTTGGTATTTGAATTTGTAGTTTTGACACAAGCAGACGTTTTTATAAAGAACGACTTTTTCTTCTAAATCTACATATAAAAAAGTTTTTCTTCTTCCAAACTCTATTCAATATGTCCACAGATAGAGTTTGGAAGAGCAAAAACTTTTTTATTTGTAGATTTAGCAGAAAAAGTCATTCTTTATAAAAACGTCTGCTTGTGTCCAAACTACAATTTCGAGTACGAAATTTACGATTACTATACAGGGTATATCAAAAATAACATTTTTAATGATTTTGATTTCCTTTTTTTTTTAATTTTATTATTTTAATAGTAGCTATGAAATCAACCATTTTGAGAAACAAGTGTATTAGTGTTTTTTGCACAATTGGTGTAATAAATCACGATTTTGAAAATATTTTCATAAAAATTAAAAAAAAACAAAAAATAAAAATCATTAAAAATGTTATTTTTGATATACCCTGTATAGTAATCGTAAATTTGGCATTTGAAATTGTACTTTCGACACAAGCAGACGTTTTTATAAAGAATGACTTTTTCTTCTAAATCTACAAATAAAAAAGTTTCTCCTCTTCCAAACTCTATTCGGGGTCTTAAAATGAATGATTGGTAGAGAATTTTTTATTTTAAATAATATACCACCTTTGATTTGGTTGTAAGTTAATTTCGTGGGTCTCCAATTTGGTTTACTGATCAATTGACACGAAATATTCTCATCTGTTATATCATCACTACTTTTGTACGTCTCATTGAGTTTCAGATAAGACACTCTAACCTCTAGAAAAAAAACCACAAATTAATTAATTTACACTTCCCTACAATAATTTTAACGGTTTTTGAAAAAATTAATTGTGGGACCAAATAATACGATGCCTACCATTCTCATTACAAACTCTGACATTATCTATCGCCCAAAATAGTTCAGTGTCATGTGTCCCATTGTTATCACTGCTAACATCACTGGATAACTTCGTCTCTACAAAAATATTTACTTTCTCAAAATTCACATTTTCTTCTTTCAATTTAATCTCCAACCATTCTTCTTTCTATATAAAAAAGAAGAACAATTATTTAAATATCACTTTGATGCTACTCTCACTTACAGTTGATTGGACGTGTTTCAATAATTTCCTTTCACTACCATTTAGATAGAAGAATTGCAACTCACACTTGGTGCATGTGGATACAATCAGCGATACGCATAGGTCTTTGTTGAATATGGACAGTTGTGGGCCTAGCCTGGATATCTGTGTTGTATTGGTGTAAATGAAATTATCTGGAAAGGAGATTTCAAATAAAAATGATCTGCTGGTGATATAATTTTTTTAAATTTTTCGTTAGCAAACTGTATTTTAATAATTTTATTAATGCTGTTTACTAAGGACCAGTTTTGTCCTAAAATTTTCAAACTCGAATTTCTCGAAAACCTTCAAGTTTTTCAAGAAAAAAGAAGTATGCATTTTTTATGTAGAACACTTTATTTTATCACATTTTTGACACAAAATGAATAAAAATCACAAGGAAAAAAAGTTAGGTTATAATTAAGGCAAGGGTCCCCCCGTTCACCCGCCTATGGTCATCCTTTTTTATTCAATTTCATGTCAGTTTACGACATTTAACTCGGTGAATAAACATGCTACATTTGGTTAATTCATCTTTACTCGTTTCGAAAATATTTCAAAAAAATCGTCCTCAGGCAGTCATCTTTAAATAAGGACTTTTCGAAAAATTACAATTTTGGTTTTTTTCATGATTAGATGTCCCCAATTCGCTCACAAATTTTGGCCATGTCTTTCTGAAACACCCTGTATATCTTCGGTGTAAAGTGTTCATGAAATTAGTGTTATACAGGGTGGCCCATTAGTGTGTGGGCGGAAGATATCTCCAGATCTATGAGCAATATACAAAAAAATCCTTTACAAACCTTTTAGGAACTGAAGAGATCTACAACCAAAAAATGTTTTTCACTATACAGGGTAGTTCACAAATGAGCTACAGAGCAAACTTCAATGTTCTTAATGCGACACCCTGTATATTTTAAGATAAGTAAATGCCGCTCTAAAAGACAAGAAAAATGACATAAGGTTGACATGCCTACGTCTAGTAGTTTTGTAAATAAGGGTTAATTTTAACATAAATTTAAGGCGCTCGCTGTGGATACTACAAAAACAAGAAACCAACCAATGTTAAATGGGACACCCTGTAAATCTGGTTAAATTTGAGAAGTCCCTTTCCCATACTTTTGATTGTTATCATATTCCATGAGCTTAAAGCTAAGTTTACATGCATACGTTTATCCGGCGATACGATAACACGAAAACATTTGCATTGGTGGATCAACTTTTGTTTTATTGGTTCATAGATTTCAAAAATTGGGCATACACATGCATCCGTCAACCGATGAGACGATGATCCAACAATTATATTTCACGGGGCTTCTGGTTTTCCCTACGAACATTATTACCATTGTCTTTATAAATTTTGTATACAATATTAACACTATCTAAACCTTCATTTTTTTATTTATTAGCAAAATTAATTTAAAGAAAAACAATGGCTATAAAATAAATCACTACATAATATATATAAATTCTCCACCTTGTTGCCAAAATATCAAAAGCATTTTCAAATGTTCCCCGAGCAATATATTAAAAAAAAGTAATGTTAAAAAACGTACGATAACAGAAAAAGTTAAAATATTTTTGTAATAAAACGGACGGGCACTGGAATTTACTGTTGTCCGGCCCTCTGGTTATGTCTGAGTATTATGGTTTATATTAGTTTGGGAATATTATTTAAGTAGATTGTATACAAATGTTCTAAACTCAGTCATAAAATTCAAGGGTATGTTTTCTATTTATCTTATCTTCCTTTGATATGGGTTTTACAACATCTGCAAGTAATACAAGTATTATCTTTGCCTAAAGGAATTGTTAGGTACCTAAAAAAACAACCTTTTTTCTTATTCGAAGAATGACATGTTGGAAACACCGGGTCTAAACACTCAAAACCATCGATATATCTTCATGCAAATTAAATGTCGAACATTTTTTATTATATACAAAAAGCTAGTTGGAAGGCGTTACGGTTTCAAAATAATATATATAACGGGGGCATAAAAAAATATGGGTTTTTGTCCAGTTGCGAACTCCAAACTAAGAATCTTTATTAAAGTCGACATACAAATAAAAATGTAACTTATTTTGTAATGTTCTCACCCTGTAAATGTATTTGGGTATATATTGTAAAATGCCTTTTTTTCTGATTGGTTTATTTTCATTTTGTATTACCTACTATGTAACTTTTATGAGGCAATTCTAGAAAGGCAAAAGGACTTTGAGATTAGAATCGTTCTAGCATTGATTGAGTAAAGAATTGTTTTCTAAATTGTATAAAGTTAAATTAATATTTTAATTTGTTTTTGAACTTAGTAGATTTTTCAGTTAAGAATTATTTTCTAGTTTTTTTGTTTAAAGACTAAGTTCATTTCTCATTTTATTCTGAAGTAGTGAATTGTATAAAGTTCCGTAAGTTTTGATATTCTTTTAATTGAAGGTCTTTTTGTTTAATCAGTTTTTTTTTTTATATAAAGTTTAAAGTTATTTCTTTTAGTAATTGAAATAAATTCCGTTTTCAATAGTATATTAAAGTCTCATACAGGAATTAATATAATTATTCGAATTATATTAATTTTCCTATTTTTAAGTAGTACAAGTAATGATTAAGATTTCTTTTAAATTCTCATTATCGCTTAATTGTTTTATTCTTTTTCTTTATTTATACATATTTATTTCTTGTTGTTATTCATTTTCTTTAATTAGTTTTAAATGTTAAATTAGTTGATTTTAGCCCACAAACTTTGTGTTTCATTTCTAATAAAGTTTCGATAAATTATTGACAAAAGGGTCAACCAATTAAATATTTTCTTTTAAATTAAAGTAATCCAAGATTATAATGGTAAGTCATTTTGCATTACTTCAATACAGATTAATAAAGCTTATTTTAGTTGTTTGTTTATTTCATATAATAATTTGATTCTGTTATTATTCAAGTTGATATTCTTTGTTTGTTCTTCTTTATTTGAAACCGCTCGTAAAACATTGGATCGAACCCGTAACAATTTGAATAGCATATTGGGGTTCACTCGGATTGAGCTTTAACATTAGTATTCTTTCTGAATGTATATAACACCGGCTAATTTCAAAATGGTTACAGAATAAAAGTTGGCGCCAAAATATTTCGACCAATAGGAGCTTTGTCGGTTCGTCGTGGCGTCGTATAAGGGATGCTTGTAAACTCACCTTAAGGCTAACAGTTTTTTCATAAAAAAATGTTTCCAAAGAAACAATTTGTAAACAAAAATCGCAATTTTTGGCATTTTATTTATTTTTTTTATGTTAAAACAAAAAAGTTACATTACAGCTTTATTTTAATAATTTACAAATAGACGCTCTTAAGAAATAAAAATATTTTTTTTTCCACCAATTGCGAATGTTGTCGGGAGTTTTTCTTTTTTTAATAATTTTTTATGAAAAAACGGCCTTAAAGGGTTAGCCTTAAGCTTATGAAATGATATCAATAAAAAGTATAGGAAAAAGACTTCTCGAATCTAAGCAGGTATACAGGGTGTTCCATTTAATTTGGAATGGGCTTGTTTAACAAAACAAGACTTAAAATCCGAGAGTTTGTCTGTCAACCACTATACTTTCACCAGACGGCCGTTTCGTCGATCCACGACTCATCAGTGGTGATCGGTCAGTAGTTGACAGCCAAACTCTCGTAAATAATGTGGTATATACCACAAACGGTACGGAGATGTAAAAGGATGTGTTTGGCGACATCTAGTTTTATTGTTGGTAGTACGCCGAGTGAACACAGTTCCTATATCGACTGCCTGGGAGGTCTCTGACCCCATAAAGCAACTACCAACACATAGACGCGCCGATACTCCCTTAAGCGGGATCGCATATATTTGGAATGGGCTTGTTTAACACCACTGATGAGTCGTGGATCGACGAAACGGCCGTCTGGTGAAAGTATAGTGGTTGACAGACAAACTCTCGGATTTTAAGTCTTGTTTTGTTAAACAAGCCCATTCCAAATATATGCGATCCCGCTTAAGGGAGTATCGGCGCGTCTATGTGTTGGTAGTTGCTTTATGGGGTCAGAGACCTCCCAGGCAGTCGATATAGGAACTGTGTTCACTCGGCGTACTACCAACAATAAAAACTAGATGTCGCCAAACACATCCTTTTACATCTCTGTTCCATTTAACATTTTCCCATAAAAATACAATTTAGAAAATGTGACCACCCTGAAAAATTACAAATGATATGATAATAAAATCCCTTAAAACGGAGAAAAGCAGAGAATTCAAATGGACCTGCCACGAAAAATTGGTTGGTTTTTTGTTTCTGTAGTAACCACAGCGAGCACCTTAAATTTATTTTAAAATTAACCCTTATTTACAAATATTTCAAAAACTACTGAACGGAGGCATGTCAACCTTATGTCATTTTTCGTGTCGTTTAGAGCGGCATTTACTTATATTAAAATTTACAGGGTGTCGCACTAAGAAAATTGAAGTTTGCTCTGTAGCGCATTTGTGAACTACCCTGTATAATGAAAAACATTTTTGGGTTGTAGATCTCTTCAGTTCCTAAAAGTTTTGTAAAGGATTTTTTTGTCTATCGCTTACAGAGCTTGAGATATCTTCCGCCCACACACTAATGGGCCACCCTGTATATCTGTTTGTATTATACACTCTGTCCAAGATAAGAATGGGATCGCATTTGAATCTTGGAAACGGTACAATGTCGGTTAAATTAGAGAAAAGTTGTACAATTTAAACACCTTTTAAATGGTGTTTTCAAAAGTAAATTAACTTTCGAGGTTTTCGAGAATTTTTGAAAAAACGATTTTTCGGGATTTTAGTTTTTATTTATTTCTGACATTATTTTTACAGATAGAAAAAAATGAAAAGCACTTTCTCATTGTTACTTTTTCAGGAGAATAAGATAGCGTTTACAAATTTTCACTACGACGTTTCGTTTTTGAAAAACCATCATCAATGTAGTCAAATGGAAAACGCTCTAAATCGCGCATTACAACCACAAAAGTGATTGACAGTTAAGTAAGCAATGTACCCCCTTCCAAAACGAATGACAATTTTGACAATACGGTGAGTAGCAGCTGATCAAGTAACCAAAACGGTGACGCGTAACAATTTGAAAAGGTACTTACTTTGGCTAATCTTCCATAAGCCAAAATTTTGGCTACGTATTAACAAATATGTTGGTACAATATCTTCATCTCCACCTGCATCAATTAAAACTTTTTTTGAGTGTAAATCAACCAAATTAATAGTTCCATTAACGAAATTGACGATAAAATTTCGCCATTCATATGGTGATAAAAGATGTTCTTTGAAAATCTACACAGAAATAAAAAAAAATGTTCATGAAAGTATTTCTACTACCTGGCAACTATACCTCATATTTCACTGCGTTTTCTGATTTCATTTCATCACTTTCTTTGGTTAAATGAGGCAATTTAAAAAGCAGTGTCTCATTAATACTGATGCGGAGACAATAACAAGGATAATTATACGGATTCCATCCAGTACATAGGAATATTTCCACAGGTCCAGCTGAACGCACTGAAAACCCAATGCGATTAACACCTTCAATATCGATTCGTTCCTCAAATTCCTTCGACGAATTTGATGTAACTAATGTTGGCAGATCTGGAACAAACAGTTAAATTAGTCAACAGGCTGAGCAACCAAATCAAAGTAAGTACCTTGCCAACGTTCATCATCAAGAAAATCTCGTGTCATAGACGAACTGTCATCAATTTTCCAGTCTTTATTCAACCAACGTATATTGCAAATGTCGTTTTTCGAGAATTTGCAGTTGAAGTCGTTGTGGATTGACGGGAGGAATTTTTCAGCTGTAAATATAAAGAAACAAAACAATTTCTCCTGGTACAATGGAACTGATAGGTAGTTGGTTACTTACTGATGTTTGGTAACTGTTCTTGGGTACTCGGCAACGGATATATCCAACCGATCCCAGCATACCTTTGTAATTCCTCAGCAATACAACTCAGCATTAACTTATTCTCACGATCTTTCTTCACGATATATGTTAGATTTATTGTGGCATTCACATGTTCGGGGAGGAATGGCATAAATATTAGAAACAAAACTAACATTAACATTTTCCGTCGTCTAAAAAAAAGTTTTACACAACTATTAGATACGTACCTACAAAATTACAACATCATAATGAAATAATTCGGTAATTATTGATAGTAATAGTTTTGTTATCATAGCAGTAAATATATTAGTACGTAAATAAAATCAATCGAAAGTTTATGGATTCAATAACGAGATATTTTTAAAAGGCAGATGAACTGAATCAATGTGGGTACTTGAGAATAATTTTAAACGGGAGTATATTTATGGTTGGTTAAATAATATGGACGGCAAAAGTGTTGTATAGACACTTATTTAAATAACGTTTGATAAAGATGATTTCATGTAAATACGAGGGTTCCCTTTTATATTTCGGGAGAGAGTTTTCATACTCCAGAAAGGAGCAATTAGGTGTATTTTCAATATACCTTACAGACCCACCTGTAGGGATGCTTTTAAAAGTAATGGTCTTCTTACAGTTACATCTATCTACCTATACAAGTTATTGTCTTATATTTTTAAAAATAAAAATCATATCCCTCCATGTGGGTACAACCATGAGTACTCTACTAGAGGAAGGGACCAACTGCATTTGCCTCGCCCGGGGCATGAATTCCTTGAGAGATCGCCAGCATATGCTGGTTGCCTTTAGTACAATCTTCTCCCCGTAGACATAAGGAGCTGCCAATCAGAGACTGTATTTAAAAAAATTCTTTTTGACGAGCAACGCATTCTACAATTTGCTGCTGTGGCTCAATAATTTTAGTTCTTGTGTTTTCCATTTATGTGATATTGGCTGTCTTATCTGTGTTATATTGTGTGTTTCATATTGTAGATTATATTGACGCGTTTATGTAGAATTGAATGTGAAATTATTGTTGTTCTCATTATTTTAATTCAGTTTTGTATGTATCTTTCTTTGTTGTGTTATTTTAGTTTTACTTGACGTGCCAATGTACTTGTTAATGTACCAATTTATGGTTAATAAATATATTATTATTATTTCTCAGCTTTATCTACTGGTTGTTTTCCTTATCCACCCGGGAAACTATCCGGTTTCCAAAGGGTGGTTGGTTTTACGATAATATTTTGCGCACTATATGAGAGGTTCCTAGAATTGCTGTTTTTTGAAGTTCTAAAATGGAGTGTTTACCTGGTATTTCGTCTATGAATTTTTGGAGTGAACAGGATACAGTGCCAGTAGCACCCAGTACCACGGGCAAGATTTTAGTTTTTGTGTTCCACATTCGTTTTATTTCTATCTCTTATTATTATTATTATTATTTGGCAACCCTGCTGTTGCAATCTGGCAACTGACAACTCTATCGTAAAGTTGGTTTGAGGTTATACTTACGTACTCAGAACGTTTTGACATACGAACGCTGTTTGTGTTGTTTACAGTAACTTAAAAATTCATCTCAGCTCAAAAATGGAATTAAATCGTGAACATTTTCGTGCGACTATTTTTTACAACTTTCCACGTGTATTAACTCAGCAACAGTGCATGGATAAACTCAATTCAATTTTTGGCGATGAAGCTCCATCAAGGACCAGTTTTTATCGATGGTATCGTGAATTCAATCGTAGTCGTAGTTCACACCAAGACGAATTTCGTGAAGGTCGTCCAAAATCAGTTGTTGTTCCGAAAACCATTGATGCTGTTCGCGAACTAATATTGCAAGATCGTCATGTGACCTATCAGAGATTGAGACAACCTTAGGCATTAGTGGGACCAGCATACATTCAATATTGCATAAACATTTGATTGTCAAAAAAATTTGTTCGTGTTGGATCCCACACAATTTGTCAATAGCTCAAAAAAAGGATCGTGTCGATTGGTCGAAAGAAATGCTCAAAAAATAAGATCGCGGTGCTTCGAAACACGTCTATGACATCGTGACAGGTGATGAATCGTGGATTTACGCGTATGAGTCCGAAAGTAAACAGCAGTCGACTGTATGGGTGTTTCAAGATGAGCCTAATCCAACAAAAGTTGTTCGCGCACGAAGCACTTCCAAGCAAATGGTCGGAACAACTGGACATGTCGCAACCGTACCACTAGAACAACGCAGAACAGTCAATTCTGAGTGGTACACAACCATTTCTTTGCCAGTTGTCTTCCAAGAAATCAGGAAAACCAACCGCCGAAGACGGATCACAAAAATACGAAGACAAGACAGAATTTATACATTCTGTCTTGTCTTCGTATTTTTCTCTTGACAACAGCAAAGTCACGGTCACAGGCATTAAAAGAATGTCCTCTTAGAGGGAAAATGTGGTGAATGCTTGTGAAACGCCCTGAAGCTGCTAACGCGATAAGGAAGCGGACGACCGTATGGTTCCGATTTTGACCGGAGCATCCATCAGAGAATATGTATAGCTCTCGTGCACCCACGTCTTTTCCAGCGTGATTTTTGTGGGGCAAACCTGTGATTTTTGCCTTCTTAATAATGTTTGCTTTATACAACTGTGGGTTAATAACACCCTTCTTTCTTTTCGCTTTGATATCTTTATCAACAGTTTCTGTACTACTATCCGTTTTAGACATCGTTACAAATTCAAAATGTAAACAATAAACAATCCTTTCCCGCAGATGAAATTGGCCTAAATCATTGCTACACATAGGACATATTTAAATATGAGAACACTAGCGCCACAGTTAGTTCGTAAGGTTCGAAACTTTTTCCAACCGAACGCAGAAATAACGTCATTACTAACAATATAGTAAATCGACGTATTTACCCTTAAAAATTGATTTTGGCCGAAAATAGTGAAATAACAAAAATATGGACATGTACCCTTTTCCAAATAACCGATTCATTTATATAAATGATTTTGTAGAGTATAGACGTGTTTTTGTTCATAGAAACATGTCTTTGTAGATGCTAATTATTATTGTTTTTATACTTTTTTTAATGACAATATTGTTTTTGATAAAAAGATAAAGGTTCATTCTATGCTTTTATAAAAGTAGAAGTTCGGTATCTTTATCTACAAAGCGTACAATACCTCTTTTATCTAAGGGATTTTGTATTTTGTTAAACTAATAAATTGTTAATAATAATTTTTTTTCATCTCTATATAAACATTTGTTAAATTGTTATTTCTATGCTCAAAGAAAAATTTTTCACATTGTTTAAAAAATAAGTTCACAATTATGCATTTCTTTGTATTTGGGGCTTGATCAAACAGGGGAATTAAAAACGCACCCTCGTATTTGTTCTAACATTTGATTTCAACTGGGCTTTAACTTTATTGTCATAAAAGAATCACAAAAGTTCTTGTAGACAAAGTCATACTTAAAATAATATATAACAAAGACGTATACAAGTACAAAAGATTAATGTAATTAATCGTTTGAAACACAATATAACAAAAATATTTTGAAAACATACGTAAACCTACTACATTATGTTGTCAGTGTTAGTAGGAAGGCAAGAGTAAAATCTCAAATCCCCCAAACATTCATGAAGTAAAATATGTAAATAACAACACAACATAAATATATATATAAATGCAAGAAGCAGAACAGAAAAGACATAATACATTATAATACATTAAAATCATCAAACCAAGCCAAAAGCGGATCATCACAACAAAATCAAAACAAACACTACCACGCATCAGCAAAGTAGTCCTCCAGTGAGTATTAGGCCTTCTCAAGAAGAACGCGCTTAACAGCCTCCCGAAATTGCTTGGGATTTTTTACAGCCGTCAAGTTTGGCGGCAAATGATTGTACATTCTGCGACTGTCATAAAGGAGTGATTTCTTTACCAAGGCAGACCTCGGTATAGGCAAGTGCACCCGCTGAACTAGTCTCGTGGGATAAGGGTGACTAGGTGGAGCTGAGCTGTTAATGTTTCTTACATTTTTATGAATAAGACATACAGTTTCTAAAATGAAAAGTGATGTAAGAGTCAATATTCGATGTTTTTTGAATAATTCTCTACAGCTTGCAGTAAAATCTGTCTTACACATATAACGAACAGCCCGCTTCTGCAGTGTAAATACACTCTTAAACAAAGTTTGGCTACAAGTACCCCAGAACGCTATTCCATATCGAAGATACGCCTCCACTAAAGAAAAATACACATTTCGTGCAACTTTCAGTCCAAGAGCCCCTGACACAACTCTCAAAGCATAACAGCCAGATGAAACCTTCCTGCCCAACAGTTTAACATGTTCATCAAACTTAAGCTTTAAATCAATTTGGAGTCCCAAAAATTTAACACAATTAGGACTATTAATATGGTTATTTTCAAATAGCAAATCATCAAATTTAAAATTAAAAGATAATACATGTGTTTTTGATAAATTAAATGAGAGATAATTCGAATCGCACCATTCCTTTAACTTTCCCAAATCACTTCGAATGTTTTCTTTGACAACATCAGCATCTCTATCATGCCAAAGGAGTGTCGTATCATCCGCAAACAGCGTAAAGCTTCCCGTTAGTCCAATAGTGGTAATGTCGTTAATATAAAGAAGAAAAAGAACAGGACCCAAAACAGACCACTGTGGCACTCCGCAAGGCACACACATACTATCAGACATACCACTCCCAAACCTGACCAGTTGCCTTCGGTCAGTCAAATAAGAAAGAAACCAGTCCAAAGGTGCACCCCTAACACCGTAAAACTCAAGCTTCCTGAGAAGGGTGCTGTGATCTACACAATCAAACGCCTTTGAAAAATCGCAAAATACTCCGGCAACTGCTCTATTCTCATTGAGCTGGGAATAAACATTCTCGAGAAAAGAAAATATGGCATACGAAGTACTCCTGGCGCTCTGGAAGCCAAACTGCTCCGATGTTATTATATTATTGGCTCTGAGGAGTCGCTTTTTGACTAGCTTTTCGATTATTTTGGAAAAAGTTGACAGTAAAGATATGGGCCTGAAATTTGATGGATTATCAGTTTCACCACTCTTATGTAATGGTATAACCAATGCGGTTTTTAGGCATGCAGGAAATACACCTCGTAAAAAAGATAAGTTTATAGCATCGATTAAGGCTCTATAAGAGCAGACAATGGTAAGTTTTTAATTACTGTAATCGCAATTTCACAAGAGTCTCTCTTCCTGATCTCAGCAACAACCTCTGCCTAAATAGTGGTAAATTTGAAACAATTTACGAACGCAAGGGTTTTACTGCAGCCAAGAAAGAAACGGTATATTGTTGAACCTACTATACCAAAAGCGACGTTGTGTTGGTGCCAGAAAATAATAATTGCAAACTGTAATTTTACAAGAAATTTGCAACACTTTTGTCGAACACTCTACCCGGATTATGTGTCTGTATAAAGAATCTGTCTACCTATTGAACATTTCGTGATAAATACTGATTATTATTAAACATACCACAGAGTGTGGTGATTTACGAGTGTGATAATACAAATTACTTTTATCAGCCGGTAGAAATTGTTTATATGGCCTTGTTTTCGATTCGTTTCATTTTTGTGCCATGGAGATTTCCTTTATCAAACAAACCTATAGTGTAGACAGAGACAGAGGCGGATCCAGGATATATTTTTTGGGTTTGAACTCCAGCAGCATCATCTCCCGGGAAGTTAGATGCAAAGTTGTGCAACTTTAGACTTATAAAACTTTGGTATATGTATTGCCAGATATGGTCTATTCAAATATCATAATGCCAACCGCTTAGCACTTCCGGTTATACCGGAAGTTGAGGTGACTTTGTTATTTTAAATAGAACACCCTATATATTATAACATTTTTGGATTCCACATAAGATTCTAGACATGTTTCATGTATCATGTTCTATACCTAAGTCCAGCCGTTTTTGACGTATATCAAGATTTATGTCAAAACTGACATTTTAAGGCTCAATAATAATCACAGATTTTTCTTATATTTTGCAGGCGTTTTCTTATTAAATAAGGTCTCCTTTTTCCGATACGTACGACATTTTCTGATTTATTCATACAGGGTGGTCAAAAAATTATATAAATATAGATAGATATAGATATATTTATTCACCATCTTATGTTACAAAACATCTATAGTACGTCTAAAAAGAACAAAAATTAATCAATCAAAGTTACAGCAACAAAGAAAGGCTTACAAACAAATTAAAATAGCAACAGCATAAAACAAACTAAAATCTAGAAAAATCTTACAATATCGCTTCTGAAATAGTCCTCAAAGGTATAAAAAGCTTGAGATTTAATACTTTTGGTAAACTGGACTTCACCAAAGTTCTTTATGTGAGACGGCAGCTTATTATAAAATTTAACACAATAATAGTCAGAACCTTTCCTAGTCCTCAATAGGCGGTGAAATTCAGGCAATATGTCATTGCGATTTCGCGTACCATAATTATGCATATCAGAGTGAAGAGTGAAATGCGAGGCATTGGTTCGAATGTAGCCAAGACAGTTTAAGATGTACAAGGAAGGCAAAGTAAGTAGTCCGTGTTCAACAAAATACTTTTTACAGCAATCACGCCAACCGAGCCCCAACATTGTACGTAAACAACTCCTCTGTAGCTTGAAGATTTTCGTGCATGGGAACTATGTCCCTAGTTCAAACCATACGACATACGGGAAACAAAATAACCGTGGTATACCGTCAACAGACTGGCGATTGAAACACTCTGCGCAAGCCTTCTGATGAGATATAGGACCCTGGACAGCGAGCACCCAAGTTCTCGAACATGACTCTCCCAGGTTAATTTAGGATCAAGATGAACCCCAAGGAACTTCACGCGAACATCGCTCTGAAAATCGATAGGCGCAGAACGCAATGTAAAGTTCATGCTCTGAGTTTTAGCCTGATTCAAGCTCAGTTCATTTGCCAGAAACCAATTGCCTATGTCAGTCTCAACAGCATTAACCAACTCCCCTAAAGGGTCGTTTGGTCGATATCTAATCAGACTAGTTGTGTCGTCAGCAAAGCGGATTATATTTGACTCTTCTTGAAATTTGTATAAATCATTTACGTATATTAAAAACAATAAAGGTCCCAAAACCGACCCCTGGGGCACACCCCGTCCAACTCTTCGTCTCTCCGAGTATCGTCCCCCATACAAAACGTGCTGAAAACGATCGCTGAGATAAGAGCCAACCAAGACAACACTGTCAACATCAAAGTTATAGTAAGAGAGTTTCTGAAGAAAAGCCTTAGTGAGGTCATAAAAGGAAGCAAAGGTGTCACAGCCCCGCTCCATGCCATCCGAAACATATTCCAAAAGGTTATTAATTGCAAGAGTAGTAGATCTCTTATTACGAAAGCCATATTGACTTTGCATAAAGAGATTATTTGCTTCAAAATATTCAGTTATTTGATTTTTAATAATAGACTCAAAGATTTTCGAAAAAATTGGCAAGATCGATATAGGTCGATAGTTACTGGGATCATCAACCGATTTTTTATTTTTGTAGATTGGAATAACCCTAGTCTCCTTCAAGACCGCTGGAAATACAGCGTCACCAATGCAATGGTTTATCAACTTAGTAAGCGGCACCACTAGCAGATTCTTTAAAGTCCCAATAATCCTAACATTAAGCTCATAACAATCCGAGCTTTTTGTGTTTTTCATACCTGATAGTTTTTCACGTACTTCATTAAAGGTTACCGTTCTCAAACTAAATACATGAAACATGTCTAGAATCTTATGTGGAATCCAAAACTGTCATAATATATAGGGTGTTCCATTTAAAATAACAAACTCACTATTAACTTCCGGTATAACCGGAAGTGCTAAGCGGTTGGTATTATGATATTTGAATAGACCATATTTGACAATACATATACCAATATTTTCCAAATTCAATTCAAAGTAGTCTCAGAAATATTTTAAAGGGCCGTCACCATAGGACATCTCTGTATACGGGCATTGTACTATTCGATGACCTGCAACTTGTTTATTTTACCACAATTCATATTATACTTAATGTGTTATTAGTTATATTTCAATCATTATATCATATGACGCAAGATTCCTAAACAGTGAGGACACGGCCCTTTCTGTTTGGTTTTTGTTTATGTTATAACTCTCTAAACATGTCAACGACTGCTATTTTAAATTCAATTATTTGCATTACTATCGGGTTTTATTTTAATTTATTGTTATTATCCATAGACAACATTTAAAAACACTAAAAAAGATAAACAAATATTCCTTACTTTTGTTGTACCATCTGCCCAAATTCGTTTGTAAATCTAAACATTTTTAATGAAATGGCTGTCTATATTATATATGTACCCATTATTTAAGTCAAACTGTAGTCAACATTTCTACGTTGTTATTCTTATTAAATTCGTTTGGATCTGTAACAACCAACAACAATCCATTATTATTCATTATAAATAGAACAATTATGCGTGAACGCCTGAATTTAATATGCCAAACGCTTCATCTGGTTGCCGAGACAGTTTTACTCGCTTTTTTTGTTTTAATTCATCATTATTATTTATAGAATTATGTTATTATTCTTGTATTGATTGACTTTATGAAATAAAGAACGTCGACCTAAAATAACTTATCAATGTAAATTGATAAGGTACTACGGTACAAAATTCCGCAGCTTTAAAATTTTGACTAAGGCTTGTTTTTTTTTTATTTTCTATGCGATTTTTTTTATCAATTTGTAAATCGATTTAATGTAATTAATTGTTTTATTATGTTTGAATATTGTTTTATTAACAAATAAATTAAAGTCATGATAAAGTAGTTTTTGAATATATTCTGGAGACGTTGACTGTGCTTTAATTTATTTATTTCTTAATCTCCACTTATTTTTATGCGGGATATTATACAGGGGCATCTCAACATTTTGGTGGTAACTTCAAAACGCTCTACAGTGGAAATTGAAATGTTTTAGGCATTTGCTTTTACGCTTAATTACTTTTTCGGATTCGTAATTGGAACAAATAAAAACAACAATTAAATTTTAAAAACATTTAAAGAGAAATTGTACTATAAAAGTTGAATAATAAAATCGAGTTTTATCAAAATTTTGTTTTTTTCTTATTTATTCTACGAACTTATTGAATGACTTAAGAATATCTTGCTGCAGTGGTCAACGTTATTAAAAGAATGTTTATAGATGTCGACGTATGCCAAAAAAATAATAATCAGGAGGTACCATAGAAATCTTATATATCTACTCTAGAATGCTAATTAAATCCAGCCGAATACCAAAAAGTGTAACGGGTATGCAGAGTTTTCACGATCTACGCATGCTCCTCAGTATCTTATTTTCAGTACAGAGCTGCCATATTTAAAACTATTTTGTCGTTCGCCTTACAGAATTTATGCGACATATATGTTTTATAAATAAATCCATATGTTGCGTCATACGAAACTGCTTGACAAAATCAAATAATTAAATGTTATCGGTAAAATTGCATACTGTTTAGTTTTCAGCAATATGAACGAAACATTTTTTTCCAAATCTTATTAAATTTAGGAGATTTCGCAACAGCGTCTGTTTTCGCAAATGACGTTTTTCGTAGTGGGAATATCTGTCAGAGTTGGCTTCACAACAATTCAGATAAGTTTTATAATTGAGTTATGGTTTTATTCGTTTATTTAACAAACAATGAGGTGTATAGTGTTGTAGTGTAAAAATGAAGGTCTTATTCCTGGTATTAAATATTTTCAGTAAGTTCTTGTTTCGGGTTTCTAACAGTCTGAGTTTGAGTCAATATGATATCATTGACATGATACTCATTTTTAGCTTGACAAAAAAAAGACATGATGTTTGGATGCGGGCATTGGGAAGCGATCCTAGTACAGAAAATTTATGTGATGGGAATGTCATATGCAGTAAGCATTTCGCTGCAGAAGATATCATTTGTAGAGAAGACGGCAAGAGGATCGCCCTCGTACCCGATGCAGTTCCCAAACTTTTGTTGAAAAGAAGAGATTATGTAAATGAGAGTGGAAGTTAAATTCTTAATCATTTGATATCAAGACACTGGTTACTTAAAAGCAGTCTGTCAAAAATGCATGATATGTATGTCAAGAATATATTTCCTACGTTGTGTACGTATACAAAGTTCGTTTGAATTATGTTGTTAAACTGGAATATACTTAATTATAGAATCCTCCCTGAAATTGCTGAGAATACAAGTTCTACCAACCATGTTGTCACAAAATACTATTGCGAGTAGTACGGATGATATGGAAGTGGTTTACATGGACACGGAAAATATTTGTGAAGTCACTGTTTCTTGCACCCCTTCTTTGAAGGCTGTAGAGAGGTAAGACGCCTAAGGTGGTTGTATAAACAAACAAATATTATATAATAATAAAATAAATAATTAGAATGCTCATGTCCTTAAGATATTTTCCAGTATTAGAATTTTTACTTATTTCTCGTTTCTGCCTAGATTTATTATTATTGGGTTGTACCTGTTAGACAATAAAGTATTTAGATATTTAATGTAATTTTTTATTTCTTAAATTCCTTTATTCCATTTTTTTATTTGAATGTTACCAAATGGTAAAATTTAATTTTAAATATACCTATAACATAACAGTAATATTACATTTAATCAAAGCCGGTCCTGTTGAAAAATAAGATACTGATGATCATGCGCATTATGGACAGCTCTACACTTTTGGTCACATTTTTGTACTACGGGATTATCATTCTAGAGTATATATATATATATATAATATAAGATTTCTGTGGGAGGTACTGATCACCAGGTTTTGCTCACTGTTTTTTTCGTGAGTTCTTGCCAGAAAGTCGTACGGTCAAACAGAAATATCACCTTGAAGTTATGCGCAGTTTAGGTAATACGAAGAACACGCTCGAACCAGGGCCCCCGTGTGCGTCATAAAATTGGCAGTGTTAAAGTAAATATTCAAATTGACTAAAGATATTGCTTTTTAGAAGATGAATTCATTTGGTCTCGAGCCTAAAAAGTCTAAGGTTTTGTGCAGAGAAGAGATCGATACATTTTTGGCCACTGCTAGTGATAAAACTTATTTACTTACTAAGGTTAGTTTGCGAGTTTTTAGTAGACTAATATCAAAAGAACGGTGGCAATTTTTGGGAGCGTATAACAAATAATGAAGTCACTTTTGTAACTATCCTCGTATTTTAGAAATTTAAATTAAACTTACCAAATTGCTTCCTTAAAATTATATTAAAACTTAATAGCGTTGGCATATTTAAAATTAAAAGTATCACTAGAACTTAACTATTAGTATTTATTTAATAACAAACTAGAAATAGTTTTGATGTTCACTATTATTACTTACTAGTATTTGTTTATATTATTCTTTCGTTACCTAACAAGATCGCTTCGAGCAGTACCAACAGAGGTCATCCATAGGTAGGTATAGCTACTTATTTATATTTTGATACCTATAATGCATTCCCAAAAGCACCACCTGCTCATTTTAATGAAGTACCACGTTGATTTTTATTAGGTACCTCCAGGTAGATCGGAAATTCAAGAACACACAGGTAAATAATTAAGGAACGTACCGCCGACGACGACGCTAACCGAGATTTACTATCTCGTTTAGAGTAGGAAAACAACTGCGTTAGGAAAAATAGAAAAGATATTAATAGGTACCTAGTAATATTATATATGTAGATATTAACCTATAGCTATGTGTTATTTATTATGTAAAACTAGTCCCCGCCGCTTTAATTCAAATATGTCATACAGTTGGGATATACAGGGTGTTTTTAAAGTAATTATAAGAAATACGGAGACACGTAGGTACGTCAGTTTCGATGTATGGTCACAGTATAATAAATAATACAGTATTCTGACTCTCCGCTTGCGAGGCGTCCTGCGCATCTCGTCGCGCATGCCACCATTATGGGTTAAAACGTCACATAATCGCATAGATAGAAAGCGTTCACTCCTGTGTTCAATATATAGTTCATTGTCGGCGTGTACGAGATAATTAAATATTGTGTTTGTAATCTAATTCTGTTTTTGGTATAGTGTTCGTGAGAATTAAAAGGATTTTATTTTTATTAACGTGTCTTGTTATTAATACAATGAACAATTAGGGAGGACATGTGTGTGCTACAAAATGTTGTCCCAATAAGCGGTACACTTGCTCTAAACATTTTTTTCCCCAGAGATCCTGTTAGGTGAGTAATAAGTAAAAATACAGATGAATACTAGATAATTTTATGTTTATAACAACTATTTGTATAACCGTAAAATTTATTTTACGAAATGACAGTATCTAATATGCTTTTAAACTAAATGCAAGTGAAACATAAACACAAGCTGTCGCGTGGCGAGATATCATAATAACGCAAGGGGTTATATTACTGACAATATATATATATATGGCCCTTGTTTGACTAAAATTGCTGAGAACAGGGTTCAGTTGATGCAGAATTCAGGCACACGGCTTGTATGTGGAATTCGTAGGGATGAAAGAGGCTAGCGCTAAGATTAAGGAAATCGGCTGGTTAAGAATGAAACAACGTCGGATTTTCATTCACTAATTTTGATTAATAAAATCATCAGATGGAAAATGGCGGAATATTTATATGAGAGATTGAGGTTCCGGGGATCTGTATATGATGTGAATATTCCTCATAAAACTGTCATTATGCCACCGCTACACCCAACATCAATCTTTGAGCCGTCATTTTCCTATACCTATAGGCTGCAAAATTACTAAACATAAATCAAAACTAACGTATCTCGGCTTTTTTTTTTTGGAAAAATCTACCATTTTGAAAATAATCGCCCGTTCCGTTACTTCACGGACACCCTGTATATTGTAGTTTGTGGTGTGGGCTGTAAATTTTCATAAATTTTATTACCAGAGTTGCAAGCATTGCTATTTTCATAATGATGATTTCGTAGCGCGCGATTTCATAGAATTGTACACTAGGCTCAAATTATTTCTCAGAGAGAGGACTATTAGAAAAAAACCAAAAAAAAAAACAGTATACGGGGGTTGTTTCAAACAAAATATCAGGCCATGTATGTTAAAATTTCAAGGGTTATAGCTCGTAACAAAAGGTGCCAGGAGGACGATTAGAACATCAAGTTCCTCTAGTATTGATTCCGCGGAAGACAATATTTCATTCAGAGAATCAAAAAATCACACTGATCATTAACCCAATTAAATTGCCGGCACATAGTATAAATCGGAGATTTTAATATAACATTTGTTCTGGCTCGCTCATTATAAAATGCAATAGAACTTCTAGCATTGATACGCGGAACCAACAAAGATCCCTTTTCCAGTAGCTCAGGGCACACTACATCACTATTGAATATCTTATATAGAAAACTTATACTAAACAAATTTCTCCTTAAACTTAAAGTTTGAAATTGAAATCGGTCAATAAGATATCTGTAAGGTATTCCGCGATCCGGGTAAGTTCCATCAATTTTAAAGCACAAACATTTTAAAAATTTACGCTGAACTTTCTCAATCATTTGAATATCACAGTCATAACAGGGGTACCAGACCAAAGAGCAATACTCAAGCTTGGATCTTACATATGCAAAATATAGAGCATTCAAAGTAACGACACTCTCGAAATATTTGCTGTTTCTAACAATAAAGTCATAAGCTTTGGTCGCACCAGCCACCATATCTGTAATATGTTCCTTGAAAGTGAAATGCATGTCAAAAGTAGCTCCAAAATCTTTAATAGACTCCTTTCGATTAAGAATTACTCCATTTACATTATAATAAAAGATGGTCGGGGAGGTTTTGCGGGTATAAGAAACAACATTGCATTTCTTAGGATTGAGGGAGTCTGTTTTGTTCACACCAAGCATTCACCAATTGAAGACTGCCTTGTAGCGAAATACAATCCTCTGGCGTACTTATCGTTGTAAAAATCTTTAAGTCATCTGCATAAATCAGTTTACTACAAATCATTAATGAATAATAAAAATAATAGAGGTCCCAGATTTGAACCCTGAGGTACTCCAGATAGAGCTGTATAATATGTCGATGTATATCCATTGTATGACACAAACTGAACTCTATCAGTAATATAAGATTGGAGAAGACAGACGGCATCAGCGCTAAAGCCAAAATGCGGAAGCTTTTGTATAAGGATTGATTGTAACATGTTTCGGAATTCAGTTCCATCATCAGTGGCGAAAAGAGAAACTTACAAAATGAATCCTTCAAATTTCTGTTCTTTCGATGCTGTCTCTTCGCATCCTCAGCAGTCGGTCGTTCAGGATCTGCTCCCAGTTGTTTTTGACAACAAAGCCACACTTCTTCATGTTGGTCTTGAGAACATCCTTGCACCCCTTTTGCGGTCCCTGATTTCGTGAGCCGACCTTAAGCTGTGAATAAAGATTATCTTTCCGTTGGCATGGGGATTACGTGGCCAGTCCACCGCAGCTCGTTGGTGCCTGACAATCATCGCTTCAGCTTCCTACTGGAGGTACTGTATTACATTCTGTGGTATTTAGGGAATTTCAAATAAAACAACCCTAATATTATGAATGTTACGTTTTATTAGCAAAATCAAACAAATGATCGAAAATACAGTGTTAAATGCACAACTCTTCAACATGACAAAAGTGAATATGACAAAACTATATTATTAATAATTAATTATTATTAGAATAAAATTAATAAAGCACTTCCTTCACCTACTCCTGCATACCCTGCGGTTCGCCTTGCGCCAATTGTGACGGTGTCGGTCCCTCTTTATCCCTCTTCTTCGATCCGGACACAATATCGTCGATACGCAACAACAAAATCGCCGTTTCAATTGCCGTTTTATACGTTTGCAATTTCACTGCTAGAGGTTCCCATAACCCTATCAACTTCTCCTGCTCTACCAATTCACCAGTTTCCCCGTCAATACCCCAAGTACACGGTGTGTTAGCATCGGAATGACTGGCGTGTTTCGCTCTTAAAGCAGTCAGGGTACGGATTGTGTTGGCGCCACAATTCTGGGCCAGCGTACGGGGAATGATTTCTGGAATGGAAAAGTATAACGCACACTATCTGCGCATGTAGCGGTGCGACTTACCTAAAGCGTGTGCTAAAGCCCTGTATGGTCCATGCGTGGCTTTCTGAAGCAAGCGTTGCGCTACAGCCATTTCAATAGCTCCACCACCAGGCACTAACCGTGGCAACAACATGATATTCCTTGCCACTTGCAAGGCATCTTGTAGATTCCTTTCCGTCTCGTTGAGGATATCTTTGGAAGCACCACGTAAGATAATCGTACAGGCCTAAACAATTCAATTATTAGTAGTTTTAAAAAATAATTCAAAACCCTTAACTGAATTACCTTTGGATTCTTACAGTTAGTGACATAACAGAAATATTCATCGCCTAATTTTTTTATTTCGAATAATCCCGCTTCGGTTCCCACATCGGATTCCTGTAGCTCTTCGGTTCTGTTGACGATGGTGGCGCCACAAGCTCGTGCTATTCTGAGGAGAAACACAAGCATAAAAACATTTTATCAATTACTGCTTTTTTTTTTTGGGTATCAGGTTCGAATTTTGAAATGAAGATTCCTTAATTCATTCTTGTAAATAATTTGGTTTAATTTGTCATTTATTTTTTTCCCTTTTCAATTCTACCATTCGACGTTTCGGCAATGGTCATTGTCTTCTTCACGGAACATATTATATTGTTTTCTTAATATGTTTAAGGGCTGTATCAATAGGCAGATTGCTGTCAAATTTATACACGTATCGTTTGAAAGTTAGTTCTAAATAAAAATCATATGGAAAAAATTGTAGTAACGCCATCTAATCTAAACAATACCAACCTATTATTATCAGATTTCCGTAAACGACGTACAGCAGTGATACCAGCTTTCAGAAGGAAGTGTTGTGCTAAATCGGAAACACCTTTTTCGGTAAACACTACGTCCGGTTTTATGGCGATGATTTCATCGCATTGCCGACGAACGTGCTCTTCTTCTAATTCCAACATCCTAGTAAAGTCCTATAATGTAGATAAGATAAATTAACATAAAACCACACCAAATTTCTTTATATACTCACAGTTTCTCCACTGATTTCTACATTTGTTTGAGATTCGCCTTTTTTGTATTCCAATGAACAGTCCAAAAGAATGATTCGTGGATTCTGCAAGAATGAAATACGGTTTTAAGCCAAATAGGATGTTATGATCGTTTCTTAATTACATAATGAACCTTCGACAATTCGATATGGAAACGAATGAAACACTCAAAACTGTGGACCTCCTATACGTAACGAATAAATACCAGAAATGGGATGGGCTAGAAACGATGAATGAATGAAGTATTCACGCCCAATAATGACGATCCTATCAGCGATGGCTGCCACCACATCGCCAATAAAATCGTTCTCCATAAATGAGGCCCAAAACGAAATAAAATTTCTAAATATGCGAAAAAGCTTACGGATCCGGCAAAATAACACCAAAAATGGTAAGAGAATTGCCAAGAGAAGCTGTAAGGCTTCTAACTACATTTAAAAATGCTGAAATAATTCTTACACTCAAACCTGGAAAAAATCCAAACAAGGTTTCCTCATACAGGCCAATCAGTTTACTATCAATCATATCAAAAATACTGGAAAGGCTCTTGATCAGTAGAATAAACAACGACTCAAAAAATACAGCGTTGCTGCATTTCACAAACTTTGGCACTTAGGTTTACTTTACAAAATTAAAAGATTCCTTCCGACAGCGTATTTCAAAATACTAAAATCTTATCTTAATGACAGACAATTCAAAACTCGAGTGAATGATAAAGTATCAACAAATCAAATCATAAAATCGGGAGTACCACAAGGCAGTGCCATTGGTACATTGTTGTATATACTATTTACATCGGATCTACCAGAAAATGAAGACACTAATTTGCTGACGATACAGTGATCCCTGCAAGTCCAGTCACTTTTACTACAAAATCACCTAAATCAAATTCAGCACTGGCTTCATAAATGGCGAATTAAAATCAATGAATACAAACATGGTACAAGTAAACTTCACTTTAGTTCAACACAAAATCAAAATACAGATTTCATGGACGACATCACCAAATTTAATTTATTGCAAAATCATTCAAATCAAATACAAACAAAAACACTAAAAAAACAATCTACGATGTCTCCATAATAGTTGTAAATTCATGAAAGCTATAGATCGTGTTAGAATTAAGGAGAGCCTTTAGTTTTGTTTTAAATTTACCCTCTGTCCGACAAACTCTTATGTCTTCCGGAAGAAGATTATAAAAATATCGCCCAGAGTAATGCGGTGATTTCTTATAAAACTCATGATTGGGTCTGGGCAGATACAGGCGATCTCGTCCACGTGTAAAATGTTGATGATTAATGCCACAAGTAGGCGTGATGTTTCTGTTTTTGAATGTGTAACACAGTAGTTTGTACAAATATATTGAAGTGACTGTAAGCAACTTATGTTTTGTAAAGGTATCTCTACATGTTCCTAGAAACGGGATATTAAAGATGCATCTCACCGCTCGCTTCTGCAGCAAAGACCCTGTCAATTTCAACACTTCTACCTCAAATAACAATATTGTATGCAATCACTGAATAGATTAAAGCATAATAAACAGAAATAAGAGATGGGGTATCCATGAATCCTCTTAGAGATCGAAGTAAGTATAGATTCTTATTCAGTTTACTGCAAACGGCGTCGATATGCATTACCCAGTCCAGTCTGTCATCCACAAGCACCCTCAGCAGTTTCGCCGACCTTGATAATGGCAAAAGAACGTGATTGAATTTAATTTCGATATTCGATGATTTACATTTATTAAAGGGCCACGGTCTTACCATAGTTTATGATCAGTTTGTTTTTCCTGCACCACACCTGGAACTCATAGAGTGTAGCATTGATCTTCCGCTCCAGAATCTCAGAATCCTTGGCGGACAACAATATGGTTGTGTCATTTGCATACAGATAAAGGGAACCGTGTGTGATATTAGCTGAAAGATCATTGATAAAAAGCAGAAAGCAGAAAGGTCCAAGCACACTGCCCTGATGCGTTCCCAAACCGATGCTCCGCGATTCTGACACTACCGACTCAACCCTAACCGCTATTCGTCTATTTGTTAAATATGATCGAATCCATCTGTTAATCGACCCACGTAACCCAAGAGTCTCCAATTTTGTACACAGGAAATCTCTGTCGACAACATCGAACGCATTCGACAGGTCAAACAGGAACGCCACAACATAAAAACCTCCATCCATAAGATCGTGCACTCTCTGAATGAACTGAAGTGTACAGGTTTCCGTTGAAAAACCCTCCCTGAAGCCGTGTTGACATTCACTCAAAACGTTAGTAAATTTTAAAAATTCAAATATTCTGTCTGCTACAATATTTTCAATAATCTTAGATAAAGTACTTAGCAGGGCTATAGGCCTGTAATTCTCCAGCGCTAGTTCAATGAGGGGACTTTTTAATTGATCTGGAAATATCCCGCATTGTATCGACATGTTTAGTACCTCAGCTATTACAGGGGAGAGCATATCTAAGGAATGTTTAAATATTTTAATAGGGATACAATCATACCAGTGGACCCTTTGTTTGGAAAGTTCTTGATTGCTCTAGCCACATCATGCGAAGACACCCGAGAGAAAAACATACCCCGAGGATTAAACGGACACACAGTACATGATGCTGAAAAGCCTCCGCCAAAACGAGAGGTCAATCTAGCCTGAATGACCGTAGAAAAATACTAACAGAAGGCCGATACAACTTCAGTGGGATTATTGATTATTTTGTCATTCTGAGATATTGTCAAGTTCCGCCGCTGTTTCGCCTGTCTACCTGTATATTCACTCAATATATTCCATACAGTCTTTGATTTGTTCCTTGCCTCGGCCAAACAGCGAATAAACCGATTGCTCTTCTCGATCGAAATCATTCGCCTGACCCCACCTCTACGCTCCCTATAAGTTTGATGCAAGTTGTCATCCTGAATGTGCTGTCTTAGCCAATTCATATATTGGAGCTCATCATATTCATGTTGAAGCTCATCAGAAAACACCACTCTGAATGTCCTGGGCCTATCAAAACCGGAACGTCTAAGGGGAAATGCGGCCCTAAAACACCATTCCAGTCGCTGCCAAAAACCCCGAAAAGCATCCTCAAAAGGCTGGTCCAAGAATTCGCTCATATCACGACTACCAATCAAAAATCGAAACTCACTTAAACCAGCATTGGAAAAACCCCTAACATAGGAGTGACATTTGTTAGCAGAATCAGGAGGGCTCGCAGCATATGTGACATCAGAAAGCTGGGCATTATGATCAGAGAAACCAATGTTGAAATTAGAAACTCTTGTTGACAGAGGATTATTTGTTAGAACATAATTAATTCTAGACGACACCGTTCTTGCGGAAATTTGTGCTATTCGCGTAGGCGAGTCAACTAGAGACGACAGGCCAAACGAACTAATAACATCATATAGAAGCTTACAGTAGGTTGTAGAATATATTGTATTCTGATTGCTTAATAAATTTAAATAAAAAAATAGAATTTTCTGTATTTTTATCAAACATTAGCATATTTGGACTGAGCCCAATAAGAGTAAACATGGTATTTAATAACACATTTATTTCAAGACCCTCTAAAAAAATATTGGATTGCTTACCTCAATATAACGTCGCATTTTAGGGTGCGTAACATCTTTATTAACCATAACACCACGTAAAATCTGTGAATCATCCACAGATCCACCTGGAATCTTCTCCACTTTGGCATAACGTTTAATATCCACTTCCGTTCTACCATTTTCCTCAATTAATACTGTACTGACAGCGTCTAGAGCTATTTTAACAGCAAGATCGCCCCATTTACCAATGAATTTGGTACCGACACAACCTCTTACCTAATTGGATAAGAATAAGTAAATAAAAACAGGACACATTAGACTGCTTAATCACAAAACCTGAATATGCAACACTTACCACATTAGCTAAGGCCTCCTTATCATTCCTATCGATTGGAATGCTTAAGGGACCTTCCAACAGCACAACAATATCTTCTAACGCATTGCGGTATTGTCTAATAAGCACTGTAGGGTGCATTTGTTGTTCTAGGAATTGCTCAGCAACAGCTAACATTTCACCAGCTAGAACTATCACGGAAGTAGTACCGTCCCCTACCTAGAAAAATGTTCAAATTCAACAAGGTTGAGCATTTAAATCAGCCCAAGTCTGACACTAGAAGTGCTATTGGATCAAGAAAGATGTAATTCTTAACCCAAATATCATTAGTTTCTGTAAATTTAAAATTTAAACAAAGACGTAGGTACCTACGGGATACTACAGTGTGTGTTATAAGGTACTTTAACAATATAATACGGCTTACCTCTTCATCTTGAGTTCTGGCAATTTCTATCATACTTTTAGCAGCTGGATGTTGCACAGTAATTTCCCGAAGTATTGCATTACCATCATTAGTCATTACAATACCACCCATTGGGTCCATCAACATTTTCAACATAGCTTGTGGCCCCAAACATGTTCGAATTACATCTGCTACTTGCTAAAGAAACAATATCAATTCAATAGTGGTTAAATTTGCATGAAATTTTGCTACCGCCTACCTTTCCAGCATTTATGTTGTCCACCTGCACTTTTCTACCCGATTCTCGTTTAGTGTTTTGACCTAAAACCATGTAAAAAGTCATTTTGAATGTTTAATTATGTTTAAATTCAACAATAGACTTACTTAGAACAATTATTGGTGCACGGCCGCCTCCAAACATTTTAATTTTCTTTTTTCAACAAATACCGCAACAAGACCACACCAAAAAGTCACGGATACTTAACCAAAAATATTTCTACTTCTTTTTATCTTTCACATACGGCGCACGCAACTATAACAGAAATTGTACGCGCAATGATTCATGTGATTTTATTATGTCAATTGATCAAATTAAATAGTTATAATTATATTGTTTTTGCTCAATACCTAATTGTTTATAAAGGCAACGTAATTATCTTTTGCTAACTTTTTCCTGTTTTCATATGTTTGTGCTGCTCATCTCATGATAACCAGCGTAAGTATGGACCTACAGCTTAGCGTAGAATCCGAACCACGGTCCTCGACTGCCATCCGCCAGCACCACATAACAATGTGGCTAGCACCCACGACTATGTAGTCAATCTCAATAACTATTAGGCATAGACCCAGATAAAATTATCTGGAGCATAGGCAAGTCGACCGACTCGGCTGAAAGCACCGTCCACCCATCCAATGTCTATTCGCGCGACCAGGTACTTGACTCCCATGATAGCACCGACAGGTGTTTGAACATGTGGGCATCTCCCGCCCCTTTTGCTAACTTCTAACTTCACTTTTTATATAAAGATGTGATGTTGCACCAGCGGTGGCAGGTGGCAGTAGCTAATTATACGTTCCTACGTTTATTTATTTTTTTATATTTATATCAATTAATTACGGTCATAAATATCTCTATCATGCCTATCGATATAAATCCTAACAAATTTGTACACAAACGCATTAATAGTTAATTCACCGTAAATGTAGTATTTTCGTAAACAAATATAAAGAACAAAAATGTATCTATCCCATCCCTACTAGAAAGGCCTCTTTCGGGTTTTATTGGGCCCCCTGTATGTTAGTTGTATATACATTGTCTTTATAAATAAACCAAGCATGGGGATTATATATAAATATAAAACCGACTTTACCACCTCCGTGTATCAAGAAAACATAAGATTGCAAAGATTTATTACATGGTATAGGTTGTTTTAGGACCAAAGGATGAGGAATCTGTATTAGGGCAACATAAATAAATAACATAAGAATTAATTTGGAAATATAAAACCGACTTACCACTTCCGTGTATCAAGAAAACATAAGTAAGATTGCAAATATTTATTTACTTGACAAGTTGTATAGCAATCTGTATTAGGTCAACATAAATAAATAAGAATTAATTTTGTGTGGAAATATGTGCACACCACATAAAAAGATCAGATAATATTAGGTAATCATAAGTATTAGAAACAAAATTACTTACAAACAGACATAATAATGTATTATGTGCTTATAAAATAATTCTTTTCAAGTTGTAACATGTGGTTTAAGCTCTAGGTGTTATTGGTTGTAAGTTGTAAGCTCGCTCTCTTTTCTTCCTGTTGTAGAATGGTAGCTTTCTGCTATTTTAATTTCAATATCAACTATCAGCATTTTAAGGCGGGTTTAGTCAACTAATAATGCATAATGCATAATTTTAGTGCATAATGGATAATTTTTAAAACATGGTACTTACATGTACCTGTTTATACAACGAATAGTGTATAATTCATAATTTTCGTTGATAATGCATAAGGTTGGGAACTTTCAACTTTATGCACTAAATTATGCAAAAAATATCACTACGCATGCGCCGCAAATAAATTATAAACACTTACATAACCTCAATTTACAAAATAAATAAATAATAATTGAAAATGTGATAATTAACAGAATTTTTAATTTGAAAGCTATTAAAACATAAATAAGTCCAACACAAAGTAAAAGCATTATCTTTAAAGACAATGGTAATATGTTAACCTGCTGTCTAGTCAATTGTCACTTTTCGTTTTATGCATAAAAGTTATGAGTTGTATAAACACCTATATTTTGTTGTGAATTATCGATTATGCACTATGTATTAAGCATTATTCTTTATGCATTATGCAGTATCCATTATTAGTTGGCTAAACCCGCCTTTACACGCACTAATCGCAAGTTCCTTTTATAAAATTAGTGGGAAATAATGCCTAATGAGATGAGATGTATTTTATAAAAGCTTAATGATAAATTTGACAGTTTGAGAGGTGATCATGTCACATCAGAGCTCAGGCGTAAAATGAAATGTATTACGCACGAAAATTATGGAGGCACCTTGTTTATGTTGGTGTTCATGGAATTTACGGATGCAACAGCAACGCGTAGGCATTTCAAAAGCGATTAGTAAATACTTAATACCTACCTATTTAGAATTTCGCACTTATTACGTTCATAATCTAATTTTAGATTCTGATTGAATTTCTTAGGCGCAACAAACGTTGATATTGAACTTGGAATAGGTAGGTACCTATAGTGTAAGTAGGTAGGTAATGTATTGTGCCCAAATGCATTAAATTTTAAAAACCGAAAAAAAAACAATGATAGTTTAATTTCTGAAAAAACATAGAACAAAATAACTATTCCGTATGTCTTTAGTCTTTTTTACATCCAATACAAGATAATATGATTCATTTTTGGGACTAGGTGCATAGTTTTAAATTACCTACGTAACCTATAAACCTTCGTTGAATACCTACCTACCTAATTTAATACCTACCTACCTATGTGTATTACATAAAAAATGTCTAAGTGCAATACCTATATCCAGTTAAATAACTAACAATAATTACGTAGATTATTATAGACTTTGGCCTGAGATCGTACGATGACGATATACCTACAATAAAATAAATATTAAAAATACAACAAACAAACCGAATCAAGATTATCACTGTACAGTGTTGTCAAGTCGTTGAAACATTGTAGTAGTTAAATGTAGTTGTCAAAAAAAAAAAAGAATTGAAACGAATTCAAGTGTAAAAAGACACTTCAAAAAGTATATTTTATCAAATAATTTATCTCTGCATTTCCGTCTTATTATTTCAACAATGTCTTAAAATTCTTACTAGTTTTGTATCCGTTATTCAGGTACTTATAATATTATGAAATCTTCCCAAATTTGGCTACATGGTACGTTAATAAGGAACTATACGTGATAGACAAGGACAGCGATATCATTATACGTGTTTATGGAGGAGAATCCATGTGCAGAGAGAGATGGCAATAGAAAAGCAACAACAATGATGTGAATGTGCGACCGCGAGAGGCAAGTAGTCACTTTGTTGCTTCGGGGGTTTGCTTTGCTTGGTGTGGAACAGGTTTGTGTTGAAAGTTTTTCGAGGAAAGAGGTAGAATAAAACACTGAAAAAGGTTGATGTGTGTATGTATAATCTACTCGGTTTGTGCATGAGGGACAGGGGGGTGGGCGATTCCAACACTAGAGAGAGAGAGAAATACGTATCATACGTGCGGGGTTGTCAGTTTTTGCAGAATTTAGCGAAAGATTATTGCGACCTAAAATAATGAGCTCAGTAAATTCAACCAAAGGAATTCTATTTTATTTTTTTTTTAGCTTCATTTACAGGATATTATACACAAATCAAATTTAGAGGAGGGACAATGAATATTCAGGAAGATAGAAAATTAAAATTTTGCAGAAGAATTAATAATTTTGGCGCGCATATAACTGTAAATATTTGTTTAGGTTTTTTAACTCCTCCAATTCACATCCAGGACGACGATTTATGTAAACGAAGCGACGCAACGCCTATAATTTCTCGAAATGATTTTATTTATTTATTAGTGTATTAGACTCCAACACGTGTTTATTATTGATAATAGCTTATAAGCAGCCCATTTGAGATCGATATTTAGAGGTTTTTAGAAAATTATTTAGAGGCAGACAACATATTATGTGGTTCACGCAGAATATATCACTTATAACATTGAGAGTTGAAAAGAAATTCCATCGAAACAATTTGGCAACAGCGACTGGAAATGAATCGGCATTCAGCAAAAACGAGAAGCGCCAGAAGCCCCTTAGTCATTGCGTACAAGCGAGACAGAGATTAAACCATTTAAAATATTGTTATTATTTTTCAAAATAAAAAAAGACAACGTTATTATATTTAGTTGGAGTAAACATGGCGCCGTGTGACCATCATTACCATATCAAATTTAGTGTTTAGATATGTATTAAAGGATAGACATAGATATATTTATTGTAATTTAAAACTATGCACAAATTGTTAATAAACGCGTTTATTTCTATTTAAATAATAGATAACGAGGTATAATGAAGTGCGGAAATGTTCAAAAATGTGTGCCAAAATATGTGAGTGAATTTTTACTCAATATGTGAAACAAATAAGTTAATTTCATAATAATAGTAATTATTAATAATATTAGCATATGTGCCAAATCATTTATAATTTGAAAATACCTATAATATAATTTATTCTCCTAAGTACCTATAGTAGTTATTACCTAACAATTTTATACCATAAAAACACGATGTAAATAAACAATATTGAATGGATAATATTAACAACTAATATCTAACGTTTGTTATTACGTAGGCATCGAAATAATTATTATTGAGTGTTGTGTTCCACCTACACTACTGCATTGAGAAACAGATTATTGCACGTAAGACGTAAGTAACATAGGAATAAGTAATTTATATTTATTTTTTCTCATCAATATGTAGAATGTAGAGTTATTATTAGGGATGTAGGTGTTCAATAGGTACTCCTAGTTATCTTGAACCACAAGTGTAGATTTCTCTATAATATGGTGTATTGTGGTTCAATAAGTATGCTTTTTCTTTAATGCAAAAACGACTTTAGGAACTTCAACTCTGAAACAGCCACGTAAACTTTAGTTACTAGGAATCAAAATAGTATAATATTTTTTGTGTATCTATAGCATATCAGGGAAATAGGACAATGGGACATTTCTATTTATTAACTGCTTGACAATCGATTCATTAGTTTTTAAAAAATGTATATTACTCGTGAAGGAATTTGAGAACTGGTTCGAACGTATGCAAAAATGTTGTTTTATTGCCAGAATTTGTAAAAACATAAAAAAATCCTCTAGGTTTTGTTAATTTGTTACTCCTCTAAATATGTCAACGCCTTGCGAGCGACCAGTTTATAAGCTTGCTACGCTTTAAGCCTACCTAAATCAAGAGAATTATTTAAATTAAGTACTTAAACTTAATTTAAAGGAAAAATTGAATCTAACGATGAATTAATGTACTACGCAAAATATATGCGTAATATGTCATCAATGTTTGGCTTAATAATAATATTTTTGCACGGTATTGTACTTTTCTGGCGCCAGTGTGACTATCGCTTTGGCGTCATACTCGCGCTGTCTGTCTCGTATCGTGTAAAAAGCGTATGTGGAATGGAGAATGGAGTGTTGTGATGTTTTTTATTTTATATTTATTATCATTATTTCTCTCACTCTCTCTCTTTCTGTCTTATTAACTTTATAGTGTTTGATATCTGGCCTCTCTCTCGTACGGGCATCGTCAGCAACAGCACAGATTCCATGTGTGTCTATTCAATATAATTAGGTATTAGATTATGTGAATCTGTAGCAGGTATATTATGAGACTTTTATTTATTGTAATGCCAACGTGGGACCCAAGATTCGTAAATATAAATACGACAATAGGGGATACCTAATACATACACCTAGGTATTCACCTGCAACCCTTATACCTACCTACCTGTGGCTGCTCGAGGTGGTTTGGACTGGGTCGGCAGGTTTGCGTCCCTTTGAGACATTGTAGATTGTTTTTCGGAGTCGTTTAGGTGGTTTGGCCTCCCCTCACTTCGACCTGCAGAAGACTCTAATCTATGAATTGCCCAGCTGTCCCACACTTTTCATAAAGTTGATGATTTCTCTGGGGGCTAAATTCCTTGACTCGTCGGGTGTAGAAAAGTGCCATGCATTCGCAGAGCACGTGATCTGTTGTCTCTGTTGCGTCTTCGCAAAACCGACAAGTGTCGTCCTCGGTTAGGCCCATCTTTTTGAGATGGTACTTCACTGGGTGGTGTCCCGTAAAAAGGCCTGTAATTCGCTTTAGGTCGCTTCTCTCCAGTTGGATAAGCGTCCCTGCGTTGGCCTCTGAAGGTTTGATAAACCTTTTTGATTGTCTTAGGCCTGGAGTGTTTCTCCAGTAGGACTTAAGTTGTTCCTTTTCCCATCTCCGAAGTTTTTCCTTCATATGGCTTTTTGGAAGGCCAAAGATGAGTTCCAGGCCGCAGAACGGAGCGTTTGCGCCCTTTTTTGCAAGTTGGTCCGCCGCTTCGTTCCCCTCTATGCCTTCATGTCCTGGCACCCATGTCAGAGTAATCTTTTTCCCCTGAGCTGCCAGTTGCTTTAGAGTCTGTTTGCATTCCCATGCTAGCTTTGACGTGAAGGTGTAAGACCTCAGTGCTTTTAACGCAGCTTGACTGTCTGACATAATATTGATTTGCCGTTCCGGGATGCCTCTCTGCAGGCATTCTTGAGCACAACGATTAATAGCGTTCATCTCTGCTTGGAATATAGTGGGACTTTTCCCGAGAGATTCAGAGAGCCTTCAATTTGGCCCGTATACTCCCATGCCTGTGTTCCCTTCTATTCCTTTTGAACCGTCCGTATACCAGACGGATGTGTTTTCTGGGAATCGTGGTTCCCCATTTAGCCAATGACCACTTCAAATGGGATTTCAAAATCATGTTTGCGTGGCTAAGCGTCCGACGGTTTTCTTCCTGAATTCAAAGGTATTAGATTCAGGATTCCCATGTGTCCCTCTAGATCGCCAGATTTGTATTCCATTACCTGTGCCAGTTTCAGAGCGCTAATTGCTGCCTCTTTTTTGACTAGGACAGGCAAAGGTATTAGATGCAGCAACGTTTCCATCGCTGCTGTGGGGCAAGTTCGCATTGCCCCTGTTATTCCTAAACATGCAAGCCGTTGCAACTTTTGAAGACGGCATTGTGTATGCTTAATGAACGTTAACTAAATCGTAAAAATAAACAATCATGGCTCGGTTGGAACGCATTTAACGTATTGCGCATGACAGTACATTACCGGAACAAACCTGTTATAAACTCGTTCCGAAGATCTGTGATGTCATGATTCAGTTCGGATTCAGTAATGAATCGTTTCCGTGAACGAAGCTAATATGTTTCTGTAATTATATCTTATTGGGCATTACAAATAAATGTAATTTTGTTTTAGACTGTACTTATACAGTGCTTTCCTTTTAACCACCCAGAATAACTCATCATCCCCTAATACACGGAATTACAAAGGCTCCATCGTATAAAATTGGCCAAACAACTAAGTAATAATAATTGTTATTGCTGACAAAATACTTATCCTACCTACTCAGAACAAATTATGTATCATATTAAAAAATATTTCCGAGATTACTACCTATAATATGTACCTACTCCACTTAAAATAATTATTTTATTGTATCAAACGAAAATTCCTGGTATAGACAGTTGTCATCATCAAAAACAATAAAATTGCCTGTCACATCAACGTTATGGCCACGATCTTTTGGAGTATTTCTATGGTCTCAAATGAATATCAAACAAAATAACAGTTATATTAAGTGGAACCATGGCGGCAACAAAACAAACAATCGTAGAGAACGGGAGTTCCTAATTTCTTGATTGTGATCGGTAATTAATTAATAAAAATGTTAAATAGTGTTGGTGATAAACAAGCTGCCTGTGGTATTCCTTTATTTATGAAAGCTACTCTAGAACGGATACCATCAACCTTGTGTGCGTGCTTGTAGATAGCTCAGTGACGGCTGGTCGGGGTAGGCACCGACTACCTTTAAAACTTCGCCCTAAATTAAATACTCAATTTATTATTCCATAACAAGTCTTGAGAAATAAATAGAAACATTTTTGAGTTACCTCGTATATAACCTCTATGAGCTAATAGTTTCACCTCTAAAAAATCTTGAATTGAAATCTAAAAAAAATTAAAAAAATACTAAAATATTACTTTTCTGTCCTTAAAATAAACAAATACATTTTTGACTCACCCCGTATATAAATTTAAAGTGTATGCTAAAAATTTCTAAACATTTAAAATTTATTTGATTGCAATCTGGAAAATTTGTTAAATGTCGGCTAATTAATGTTTTTTTTTTGCATCCTGTACATGCTGCTTATTAATTAATGTTGTGATAATCTGATAAATACTTAATTTAAATAATAAATCCACTTGTCAACTTCAATAACCTTATAAAATTTTATACTAAATACCTACTATAAATATATTAGATAGGTATTTTAAATCTGCTAGCCTAAAAATGGCTGCCTATAACATGATTATCATCATAGGTGACGTTATTTTTTAGAACTACCATATCTCTCTATTTGAAAATCGTTGGTGTTAAATTAACGTTAATAGCGGCGGACGTTATTTTTTAGGATACCATATCTCTCTATTATGGTTCGTTGGTTTGTCATAATTTGGTAATATTTTTTTCTAACGTTGGTGTCACTTATTTTAGTTTAGTTGACACTTCTAGTTCACGTCATAATTTGGTTTTGGTCACAAACAATCAGCATTATTCGTGTTATTGTTGAAGAAAGTTCAAATCAATTTAAAAAAAAATGATCATGCAAAGGAAATATTTGGTAAAATAGTGCTGACCCTCCTGATCTTACCTAGAAGTGGCATTTTATCTAATATCTCCCATTGTATATTGTATGACGGGTAAAGAACTATTTTTAATGCGAAATAAATATGTATGCACGCAGATATACATTTTTTTTTCGCGATAACTTAACGGATATTCCTAGAATTTCGCTCGGTGTTATGTCAATTTCTATTTTTGTATTCCAATGATGAATATATTAATATTTTAACTTGAAATATTACTGGTTGGTATTGTTGATTTATTTACGTTTACACACTTATCGGCAAATACCTACGTAACAATAATAATTAATAGAATAATAATAATTCGCAGTACCTCAAATAAATTTGAGGAAATACGAGGGCGGCTTATAAAATAATTTAGTTATAATTAAATAAGATAAAAAAAAATCAAATGCGCATGCGCTCAGATGTTAGAGATAGTGTATTCGTTTTTCTAAGGGCAAATAGTGATATTTTAAACAATTTGTTGATTATTATAGATTTTAAATCAAGAATACTTTAGGGTGAAACTATCTCCTAGAGCAGTGGTCGCCAACCCGTCGATCGCGAGCTACCAGGGAATTCTGGTAGTTCGCGAAGAGATTTCTGGTACGTAGCTCCCAACATATCTGTCTACATGCCAAACGACATGCGGAGGATTCCTCATTAAGGATAGTTTCTTAGGTCTTGATTAGGTCCTGTATGATAGCGTCCTATACCAAACCAAGGCCCTAAAAAAAAAGAAATCTGTTTTCCTAATAATGGGGTCGTGAAATTTACACAGGACAATGATATTATGAAGGGCTATTTGCATGCCAAACAACATTCTTCGGAACGGTCATTAAGGATAGTTCCTTAGGTCTTGATTAGGTCCTGTATGATAGCTTCCTATACCAAACCAAGACCCCAAAAAATTGAAATATGTTTTCCTAATAATGGGGTCGTGAAATTTACGCAGGACAATGATATTATGAAGGGATATTGTCATGCCAAACGACATACGCCCAAACGGTCATTAAATATAATTTCTTAGGTCTTGATTAGGTCCTGTATGATAGCGTCCTATACCACACCAAGGCCCCAAAAACACTGTACATACAAAAAAAAAAGTAGCTCACTGTACATTCTACAATTACCGAAGGTGCTCAATACATTCAGAAGGTTGGCGACCACTGTCCTAGAGGTTATCTACGGGGTAACTCAAAAAATTTCCCATTCAACATTTTTAAAATAGTTCGGAAATCGTCAATTCTTTCATGAAAGTAAAGTCATTAGAAAAGGCTTGTCTTTCTCGCCTAAACAACATACTAATTTGCGATGTCCAACACATGCTCTGCTGTCAGACTTTTTTGAAAATTTCACCACAAACATATTCCAGCACATTTTCCTCAACCTATCCACACATTCTACAATATGCCAACAGAACGCCTTCCAAAGAGAATTCTTTATTTAAAATCAACGTGATTCTCGTGGCAAGGAAGTTTATGGGTTGTTTTAATGTCTCAAAGGGCATGGGAATCCTGAATCTAATACCTTTGGATTCAGGAAGAAAACCGTCGGACGCTTTGCCACGCAAATATGATTTTGAAATCCCATTTGAAGTGGTCATTGCAGACCGTCAAAATTGGCTAAATGGGGACCCACGATTCCCAGAAAACACATGCATGGGAGTATACGGGCCAAATGGCAGGCTCTCTGAATCTCTCGAGAAAAGTCCCACTATATTCCAAGCAGAGATGAACGCTATTAATCATTGTGCTCAAGAATGCCTGCAGAGAGGCATTCCGGAACGGCAGATCAATATTATGTCAGACAGTCAAGCTGCGTTAAAAGCACTGAGGTCTTACACCTTCACGTCAAAGCTAGCATGGGAATGCAAACAGACCCTAAAGCAACTGGCAGCTCAGGGGAAAAAGATTACTCTGACATGGGTGCCAGGACATGAAGGCATAGAGGGGAACGAAGCGGCGGATCAACTTGCAAAAGAGGGCGCAAACGCTCCGTTCTGCGGACCGGAACCGATCTTTGGTCTTCCAAAAAGCCATATGATGAAAGAACTTCGGAGATGGGAAAAGGAACAACTTAAGTCCACTGGAGAAACACTCCAGGCCTAAGACAATCAAAAAGGTTTATCAAATCTGCAGAGGCCAACGCAGGGAAGCTTATCCAACTGGAGAGAAGCGACCTAAGGCGAATTACAGGCCTTTTTACGGGACACCACCCAGTGAAGTACCATCTCAAAAAGATGAACCTAACCGAGGACGACACTTGTCGGTTTTGCGAAGACGCAACAGAGACAACAGAACACGTGCTCTGCGAATGCATGGCACTTTTCTGCAAAAGGCTAAAACACCTTGGAGGGGTGACCCTAACACCCGACGAGGCAAGGAATTTAGCCCCCAGAGAAATCATCAACTTTATGAAAAGTGTGGGACAGCTGGACAATTCATAGATTAGAGTCATTCACAAAAGGTCTGAAGTGAGGGGAGGCCAAACCGCCTAAACGACTCCGAAAAACAATCTACAATCTAGTTAACGTTCCAACCAAACCTGTGACTGTTCAAGAACTAGCTTTAGTTCGATCACGGCCAAACCAAAACATGATTAGGCCATCGTGAGTTCCACAAAAAAGTCGCGAAAACCGCATCACGCTAACTTTCACAATAACGGAGCTACACTGCAATTACAACGAAATCTGGACACCCTGTACATAGCTAAATTATATTTAGACTTTTATGGAGAAACCAAAAATATAATATATATATAATATATAAGGTGTTTCGTTTAAAATAAGCAAGTTTACATCAATTACCTCAATCTTCATAACAGGATACCATCACAGAATACACCCTGTATATCTGCATGAATGAACGGGTAACTGATAAATAATTATAGACAAACTATTTTCGAGCTATTTTGTTTTCTTTTCTATAAAATAAAACAGATTGTGCATACCTAGTTGAATATTTTTAGAATCAGTGTGAAATAATATATTACTTAAGTCTAAATCTAAAATGTTCAGTATAATTCATTGAAAATTGTTTAATGTTCACCAAATTGTATTTCTGAGTATGAATCAATCTAAAATAAATAATTTAATAACACTGGCTCAATAAAATTATAGTTCCGCTACTTACGTGATAATTATAGAGAACTGGCAACGCTGTCGTACTAATAGCTACACCAAAATAAATAATAAATAGCTTTCGTCTTTTCTTTTACCTTGGTGGAACATAATATTAAAGTACATCTGCTCTTCTGGTTATACGTACTAATTCCAAGACAGGCATCGGGGATTTCTCGGAAATGGCAGGTATATTGATACAGCTTGTTGTGTTGTTCTGTGTACAATTTTTCGTTTCTTGGAACTGGCACATCATTTTAAGTACTCACTACGTTTTAGGTACTAAAGCGATACCTATTGTGTTTATTAGGTATAGATGCAGGATAACAAAACCACTTTATGTTTAGGGATTGCCTCGCAAGTGTTTACCATATGATAATGATCCGATGCACCGGTATAATATTCCTGACACATTTTTTGTCACATTGTGCATAAGAGGAATGATCACAAATTCACTTGAGCGGCATTCTAATGATTCTTTTTAATAAAATTAGGTTAGAAAACTAAATAATTTAACGTTTCAGGCTCTGTCAAACAATTTAAACAATTTTCATGTCAACATTCCATAGGTGACTATAATTTAAACATAAATGAAACAAACAGCTATGATAAATGACAATTTTGACAGTTTGTCATCCTTTTGACAACGTAGTGAAAAAGTGAATTCGATATATTTGCAGACGTTCCCTTGTAGTATAGAAATACAATAACATAACAACCAGTATTACCAAGTTCTTAATAAATAACGATATTTAAACTGAATTAATTGAGTAGATAGGTACTTACTTATAACAAACTATTATAGCATTATGTCTGTCGATTTCTGTGCCGTGTTTTCTCAAGGACTGTTTGGTGTAAAAGGAGAACTTGTTTTAGTTAGTCTATAATAATATGTTACTAAGTACCTGACTGACTGAATACTATTATTGGAATTGTTGAATAATATCACAAGTAACAACAATAATAATGTATTAATTGACTCATTGGTTTATTATTAACATTTTTATTGTAACGTTATATTATTGCAGTAATGTGTTTATGTGCTGGCTCTACTAGGTAAGGTTAGGTGCATATTTTATGGTTATGTGTGTACCTATAAAGAAAGAATGCTTATTACATAATAAATATACAGGGTGATTAATGGTATTTTAGATCTGTATTAGAAATTTTGTCTCATTATTTTCGTAATTGTGTTGATATTACCTAGATCTTGAACCAAATGATTCTGAAGCACATCAGTTCAATTATTTATGATCGAATGTTAAAAGGAAAACACTAAGTGTGATGAATTTATGGTGATTCATTCATTGTTCAATGTTAAAATAAATTTATCTGGAAATGATAACGGCGATTGTAAGAGACTACTTATTTCTGTAGGTATCATATTTTATATTTGTTATGCATAGGATAAACCGTTGTTATCAAAGTAGTTGAGTATGTACCTACAAACAGATAGATGATAAAATTATTAAAAACCACTACTTACTGAGATAAATAAAATGTGTTAATATTCCGTACCTATTCTAAAATTATATGTCCTTGATTTTTAATGGTTTTGCTCCAATCTCATTGCTTCTATCCTCGAGGAATACATTCGATTCATCTTTGGACAGTTGCAAATTTGAAGAATGGTGTCAAAATCGTCTTCTTGCATTTCTTGCAGTGCCGGCTCGTGGGGAATTTTATTAGGTAGGTGTAAAAAATGGATGTGAAGAAAAAGGCGCAGCAGGCGATTTTTTTTTAGATTGTCAAGGTCAAGCGCCTTAGATGAAAAGTAGAAAATTATCAAGGTAAAAAAGAACACGTTTCGTAAGGTAAATCTTATTTTTGATTATTTTTAAAAATTATGCCACAAACACAGTAAACAAAAATACCTAACGTACAAATCGAAATTTGTGCAAATAGTATACCTACCTATCTACAATAGATAGAAGGCGGCCGGGGTAGGTGCCTAAGCTCAACGTAAACACGTTCCTACGCAATAGAACACGCGGTGCCTACCTTGCCTACCTCGACCAGCCGCCATTGAATTCTTGCAAAAATGAACAAACAATACGAAAGAGAAGATATTCAGAACTACATTATGATGAAAAATGATACACATTTCGAAGAAACTTTTGCAAAAAAGATGTTTTAAATGTGTTAATAGCATATAAATAACATTAAAAAAGAATTATGTTTGTGACAATGCTGCGTGAACATTTTTGTCACGAATTAAGTGCAATTTTTACGAAAGAAAACACTTCACGTACACTAAGATTGAAGTGTAGTATTCTCCAGTTATATCAGCACATTTATCTTTATAATCAATCAATAGGATTCGTTCTGAGTCCTGTTGGGACTGAGGTCCATAATATTGAACCCAAGTTTTGTCTCGAGTAACAATGTGGGCCAGCATACCAACCTTATCTTCACTAGAGAGGTTATTTATTTATTATGTTCTAATTCTAAAATATTATCTCTTGATTTCCAGATCCCTTTCAACTCCTCACCACGAAACTGTGCTATGGACAGCGGTGTTGCCAACTACTTGCACAAAAAATTCAAGAAACAACTAAGCGTCAACGAACCACGAAACCCACAACCACAACATGACGGCAAAGAAAATCACCAAATCCAACCAATCACAACATCAGCTAGTATTCTACCATCCACTTCGACCGCCTTCATCATAACCAACAAATCAACATCACCACCACCACAACATGATATCGTGCCAAACTGTGACAGTACAAATAATTTTAATACTACTAACGCCCCCTATGTTATTCAGTACAACCACAACAACAATATTCACAAGTCTTCCGTCGCCGAATATGATCACCACCATTATCATCAACAAGTGAATTCAGTGACACAACAAACTCATAATAACATATCACCAGAATATATTTTTGATACTAATAACGATTACAATTTACCTCCGGTCCAAGAAAACTTGTCTTCCAATCTCACTAGTCCAGAAGATTATTCGATCTCGAAACCAGCACCAAGTAGTTCCAATGCTAGTACAGCAGCAACAGCAGGCAAATACGTTTGTACCTATTGCAACTTAGTATGTTCGAAACCAAGTGTTTTGCAGAAACATATTCGCGCTCACACCAACGAACGTCCCTATCCATGCATCAGTTGCGGTTTCAGCTTCAAAACGCGATCAAATTTGTATAAACATTGCAGGTCACGGACGCATGCGAATAGAGTTTTGGGTAATAAAGCCGCGAATGAAGTTGCAACAGTGAATAACGAGTACCAATGTGATAACAATAACGAAATGAACATCGAAAGAAAACCGTATAAACCTCGCTTTCACTCGTCATCGTCGTGTGAAGTCGCCACTACTGAATCATGTGATTCACAACCAGATATTCTGACGCATCACATCAGTGAGATTGTGAATAAGAACGCAGAGGTCGATTTACGTCGTCGGAATCACAGTGAATCAGTTGAGTACTATGAGCAACAACGCCAAAGCTATGATGAACAACCGTTGAATCTCTCTAATAAGAACCGCAAACGGAGTATAAGTGAAGTCACTGAGCCAGTTGTTCAGAAGAGTTTGATCAAGGAATTGTTACTGAAAAATTTATCGTCTGATATGCAATGTAAATACTGTAAAATGATCTTTCAGACTGTAACAGAACTCGAACTGCATAAATTGCGGAACTGTAAAGGTAAACCGTCGGAAGTGAAGTGTACTCGTAGCAATTCGGTGAATGTTGCATCGATTTTAACGAAAAACAAGAATGCTTTTGATAATTTACCGCCACAGTATCAGAATTCCGTTGTGTTTCCCCTAAACTCCCCTGGACCGTTTTTGGGAAAGACGCGGTTAGTTGATAGTGATAAATCCAAGTCGTTTTCGTTTGATAACGGTGCTATGCCGTTAACGAGTCCTAGTAGCGACAATGCATCTCCATCATACTACCTGTTATCACCGTTGGGATTTGAGAAAGAGAAAAAGACTCCGGTAAAGCTGTTTGGAGGTGAGGTTAAGGTACATAGTTCCGGTGAAACTAAGAGCTTCCGCATCGATCATGGTGAGAACAACGATAATTATAAACTGACACAGGAAAATCGGGTGGTACAGTCAGGTTTACAGTCTGGTGGTACTGTTTTAACGAATAAAGTGAAACCGGATGCCTCAGAGAGTACTATTCGTGTGAATTCAACACCAACTATCGAAATCAATCGATTTACCTTTGATAAACCACCGAGTAGCGTTGATGAGAGTACCACTCAGGTTGTTGTTAGTGATAGTATTGATGATCAACATATTTATCCGAATATAATGGATTTTAGTCAGAAGGCTGTTAAGTTATTGACGCCAAATATCAAACAACCATATCTGCCGATAGTACCTTCGCGGATTAGTCCTGTTCCCAGGGTACTGGCTCCTTCAAAGCCAGTACATGCTGAGTTCGATAGGAAACTGATTACAACGAATGACATTTGTAGTAATAGTAGTGTTATAGTGAAATGTAGTCAAGTAAACAGTAGAGAAAGTGATAATAAAAATAGTGTCGTTCTTCCACCACAAGTACCAGAGCAACAGAGGATGATTGATCCTGGTAATGGTAATTTGTATAATCCGATGAGTTTGATTGTTAATGGGAAGTTGGTGCGATATGTGCCTGGAATGCCTGGGCCTGTTGTTGCTGAGGAACCGACGCCGTTTTATGAAAATATCCAAAGGTACTTGCACTATTTTTTGAACCCATTTGATCCCACCAAAACAGTTTTAGTAGTAGTCCGCCTAGTACTTTGTATTCCTTAACACGGTTTGTGTCCGCCTTCTGCGATTCAGTTTCCTCATTTCCATTGATTTCTTTGTGTCCTGGAGTTTCCCAGCATTCTCAAACTCTCACTGCATTTCAGTAACGCATTATTGGGAACAAATAATAGTCACTCGGGACCAGGTCTAATATTGAACCCAATTTGTGCAGGATACCCAGTGCAACACGACTCTTGTGTACTTGAGGATTGTCGTGCAGGTGCTAGACACCTTTCGTCAATTTTCCTCGTCTTTTTCTCGGATTGCTTCTTTTAACTATTCTAGGATTGAAGCTTAGTGGTCTCTAGTCTGCCTGTCTTTATAATCAATCAGCAGGATGCCTTCTGACTCCGAAAAGACGGTCGCCATGAGTTTTTTGGCTGACTGTGTGACCTTTATACTTCTTGAGTGGTGGTGTGGTTTTTTCATGCCATTCTGCTTGGACTTGGATTCATAATGATCAACACAAGATTAGTCTTCAGTGAAAAACCAAGCCAGCATACTATCCTTGACCTTCACTATCTTTAATAGAGTTTTTGCCGTGGCAGGGGCATTTGTCCTATCCCATCTTGCACTGCCTTTTGTCCTGCCAAGATGATCATGCATTTTCCAGTAAAACAGTAGCCTATCTTCAATAGGCCGAGGCCAAGATTCCCTGTAAACCTGTGACCTCTCTTCCATAATGTTTGAACAGATTTTCCTCGTTTTTTTCGCGATTTTATTTGTTACGTTAGAGATTGGTGACCCTTCGAGGTACCTTGCAAAATCATCGAATTTGAGTAACTTGTACACGTTTGACCATTTCAACCCCAGCCAATGACAAGAGGCAAAGATAGTGCCAATCTTCAAGTCGGATGGATGATTGAGCGTACATGGCTTTACATCCCACAGAGAAATTTATTTGTGATGATAGACTGATAAGAGAAATGTCCCTACTAAAACCAAAAACACTTTTTTGAATCTCCATGTCAGCAGTAGACAAGATCCTAGGGGTTTCCCGGTGGTTTAAGGCATTGTTTGAAGAAAACATGCCAAGGAAGATGAACCACGAAATAAAAATATCAAAAACTGATGTTCCTGGATGTTCTTGTCCATCTCATTCAGATCATCGATTGACCTCGATAACTTCGGTCAAACAAATGGTTGTATACCAGTTCTTTGATCAGCAGTAGACAAGATCCTAGGGTTTTTCCGATGGTTTAAGGCATTGTTTGAAGAAAACAGGCCAAGGAAGATGAACCACGAAATAAAAATATCAGAAACTGATGTTCCAGGATGTTCTTGTCCATTTCATTCAGATCATCGATTGACCTTGATAACTTCGGTCAAACAAACCAGTTCTTTGATCAGCAGTAGACAAGATCCTAGGGTTTTTCCGGTGGTTTAAGGCATTGTTTGAAGAAAACAGGCCATGGAAGATGAACCACGAAATAAAAATATCAGAAACTGATGTTCCAGGATGTTCTTGTCCATTTCATTCAGATCATCGATTGATCTCGATAACTTCGGTCAAACAAATGGTTGTATACCAGTTCTTTGATCAGCAGTAGACAAGATCCTAGGGTTTTTAGGGTGGTTTAAGGCATTGTTTGAAGAAAACAGGCCATGGAAGATGAACCACGAAATAAAATATCAGAAACTGATGTTCCAGGATGTTCTTGTCCATTTCATTCAGATCATCGATTGACCTCGATAACTTTGGTCAAACAAATGGTTGTATACCAGTTCTTTGATCAGCAGTAGACAAGATCCTAGGGTTTTTAGGGTGGTTTAAGGCATTGTTTGAAGAAAACAGGCCATGGAAGATGAACCACGAAATAAAAATATCAGAAACTGATGTTCCAGGATGTTCTTGTCAATTTCATTCAGATCATCGATTGACCTCGATAACTTCGGTCAAACAAATGGTTGTATACCAGTTCTTTGATCAGCAGTAGACAAGATCCTAGGGTTTTTCCAGTGGTTTAAGGCATTGTTTGAAGAAAACAGGCCATGGAAGATGAGCCACGGAATAAAAATATCAGAAACTGATGTTCCAGGATGTTCTTCTCCATTTCATTCAGATCATCGATTGACCTGGATAACTTCGATCAAACAAATGGTTGTATACTAGGTCTTTGATCAGCAGTAGACAAGATCCTAGGGTTTTTCCGGTGGTTTAAGGCATTGTTTGAAGAAAACAGGCCAAGGAAGATGAACCACGAAATAAAAATATCAAAAACTGATGTTCCAGGATGTTCTTGTCCATTTCATTCAGATCATCGATTGACCTCGATAACTTCGGTCAAACAAATGGTTGTATACCAGTTGTTTGATCTTGTAGAGAGTCTGTTGAGTCCAGACCATGTTTTTGTATGTTTGTTAATCAACCATCCGCAAACAATGATGAATATCAATGAATTCCATACTGTTCTTGAGGTGGATCTTGATAAGCTTAAGTCCTTTATGGCTGCTTGGTTATCAGACAAGATTTTTATTGACTTTCGAGCACACAAATCAATGGCCAAAACTTCTGCCTGGCGTGAAACTAGACAGTGTGACACCTGCGTCTTAAACGAACTCATTACCCTGGCAAAAACTATTAGAATTGTGAAGAATTTGTCTGATAAAGCTATCATGTGCATCTAATCCAATAACATAACTTCTCAATCCGACAATACTGCAGGTTCATCGTTAAGTCCTTTCTAGCCGTGTCCATTGATGCTGACAAATAGTTATTTGATCTTGTAGAGAGTCTGCCGAGTCGAGACCATATTTCTTTATGTTTTATTGTTTTTGAATTCCAGCACGATAATAGCAGTACCAACACAGAAGTCCCACAATGTGCCCACTGTTATCGTTAATCAACCATCACCAAACAATGACGAATCCAAGCAACAGCAATTAGAACACCATAACTTTACTGATAACAATTCTAATCCAGCCGTAATAAAGCCACAACAAACAATAGAGAATCAAAAAATTTCAAAACTAGAACTACCAACGCGATCAATCGAAATGCGATCACCCACAACTGAACCACGGAAATTTGCTCGCCCAAACAGTTTGGCATTGAAGCCGACAACTGCATCGATGAAACAACATCACGGATTGACTCCAACGATTTTTAATCAGATCCTGATCAGTCCGGATACACCGCGAGTAGCGAAAAAGTATGCGCAACATTTTCTGCATGGCAATTACTTCAGTTATCTGGGTTTGAAGAGTTCAACGAAGCCGGTTTATTGTACTTTGAACAAGACGCAACCGTTTTATGTGCCGCACTTTAAGAAATTGAGTATGTATTCGGAATGGAGGCAACAGGACACGAAAGCGGATAAGTTGTATGTCAGTGCGTACGATTCCAGGCAGACGACGCAGAAGTACACGATGGCTGGTCGAAGTGGGGCTGATCGAGTTGTCCATTCCAGTTATAAGGTATGAGCAATCATCAAGAAGTGTTTTTTCCAGATTCACTTTGTGTTATTGTATTGATACTTCTGGTTTTACCTCGTACAAATGATGCGTAAACGAAATAATCAATTCTGAGTTCAAAGAGGGCATATTTATTTATTGTTTCATTCGAAACCGTGGGATTTCCAAACAATAATAATGGAAATTTGAGGGCACTTTGTAATGCAAATTGTTTTTAAAATTGTAGTTTGTCATATTTTATTTTATACATTGACGACCAAAAGTCTGTTTCATTGATCCACAACTTATCAGTGGTGATTTTTTTTGTGTGGGACTCAAACTTGGGAAGGTGTCTCAGCTAATACCCACTAATACCTCTCTGATCGCAGATTTCTGGATGACTTCTATTCCTCCAGACCTCTCCTTTCGTTTCAGAAGGCTTGGAACTATGTTCTGAAGGTCTATACTTACGTCTCGTCTGCTGCTATATGTGTCTGCTAGTAGTTTGGAACTACTGACGTTTCTCCCGCATATATTGTGTATTTGGACGCCGCTAGAATCGACGTTGTCTTCGCCCTATCGAGCTTAGGGTCATAGTTGGCATCTTGGCCTCTTGAACCTCCTTGCTTGGTCCTCGGGGTCGTGGAAGTGGATTCTGATGTCGCTCTGCCCTTTCAAAGCCCGATGTTTCTCTTCCGTCAAGAAGTTGACCCCTAAATCTCTACGGATTTGGTCGTTCTTCACGAACCATGGCGCGTCTAGTGCCATTCTGATAGCCTTGTTCTTCTTTGCTTACAGTTTCCTCCGGTATGACCTCGCTGCTTGTCCTCTTGCTGTTGACGCTTACGACAAGACCGGTCGTACGACAGCCTTGATGAGGAGTAGCTTGTTTTTCCTGTTGATCAATGGGAGCAGCGCGTTGATAGCCGTCTGCAAAGCTGGTGGGCCTCAGCCTGTATGTCGCGAGTATCTGTACTGCATTTACCAAACCGAACTCGGAAAGTTCAGGTAGAATCAGTTGGATGATATCCAATGGCTATCCAAGGTGAATCATCTTGTAGATGAGACCATCATGCTAGACTGTCGAAGGCTCTTGCAACGTAAAGAAACAGTGCATCCGTGGCATGTCTCATATTTAGCCACTCAGCATTTGAATACTCAACAATCCTGAGCACCTATTGTTCCGTACTATGCGCCTTCCTGAAGCCGAACTGTTCGTCTGGAACAACAACCAGCTCTTCTGTGATATCCCTCAATCGCCAGAGTATCAGTCGCTCTTCAAATGTCTTTTCTTTTATAGAGGAAATGCATTTAGGCACGACCACCTGTTATCCGCAGGTGAGTGTGGCGGATCAAGCTTGGGAAGGTGTCCCAGCTAATACCCACTAAAACCTCTCCGGTGAAAGGAGCTATCTGATCGCAGATTTCTGGAGGGAAGACTTCTATTCCTCCAGGAGCTCTCCTTTCGTTTCAGAAGGCCTGGGACTATGTCCTGTAGGTCTATCTATCATCTCTCTTTCACGTCTGGTCTGCTACTTTATGTGTCTGCTAGTAGTTTGGAACTTCTGACGTTTCTTCCGCGAGGATTGTGTCTTTTTGTACGCCGTTCGGTCGACGTTGTCTTCATGCTGTAGAGCCTAGGGTCATAGTTGGCCTCTTGAACCTCCTTGCTTGTTCCTCGGGGTCGTAGTCCACCGCTGCTCGCAGAAGAGGATTCTGATGTCGCTCAGCCCTTTCGAAGACCGTTGTTGCTCGCTGTGCGAGATGTTCCGTCAAGGAGTCGAGACCTAAATCCCTCCGGATTCGGTCGTTCCTGACGAACCATGGTGCGTCTAGTGCTATTCTGATAGCCTTGTTCTCCTTTGCTTCCAGTTTTCTCCGGTATAACTTCGCTGTTTGTCCCCATGCTGCTGATGCGTACGACATGACCGGTCGTACAACAGCCTTGACGAGGAGCAACTTGCTTTTCAGAGGAAGGCTGCTTTTCCTGTTGATCAGCGGGAGCAGCGCGTTGATAGCCGCCTGCAATGCTGGTGTGCTTCTGGAATGTGAGGCCCCTGTCCAAAGTAACACCAAGGTACTTTGCCGAGTCCCGTCATTCGACGTCTTCCCCATCGATTTGAACATGTCCCCATGGTTCCTTTCGTCTTTTTCCATGGATAAGCAAAGCAGTACTCTTCTCAGCGTTTATTTTAATACGCCAAGTCAAACACCACTCAGTCATCCTTGGTTGAGTGCTTCTTGCAAGAAGTGCTGTATCGTCGGCATACTGTGCTATGATCGTCTGATCCGTGCGTGGTACATCACTGGTGTAGACTGTGAAGAGGTGAAGTGACAGAACGGAGCCCTGTGGTACCCCAGCCTCTATGTCGCGACTACCTGAAATGCACTTACCAAACCGAACTCGGAAAGTTCGATCCTGCTGGTAGCTGTCAATCAGTTGGATAATGCCCAGTGGATATCCAATTTGAACCATCTTGTAGAAAAGACCATCATGCCAGACTCTGTCGAAGGCTCTTCAAATGTCCAACATCTACGAAGAGCTTATACTAGCGCGAGATACCGAATGACAACGAGTTGTATGTGGTGACATCTAGTTTGATCAGGCAAACAAAGTTCACAAACAATGAGCGGACAGGAAGTAACAATTTCATTAAGTCACATTGCCAACACTAGATACGCTCAGTGTGAAGCAAATTTCCAACATAACTTAAAGTTTTGTTACATTATGTAACAAGCAATTCGTAAATAGAGCCTTGGGCTAGATAATTTGGACGTATCTAGCGTTAATAGGACTTAGAAAGTTGTTACTTCTTGTCCGGCGATCGTTTTGTGAACTTTATTTCACCGGGCATATAGCCTGCTCACACTAGATGTCGTCACATACATTTTGTTGTCATTCGGTATCTCGTACTAGTATAAGCTCTTGGTAAATGTTGAAAATTTGAATCACAGTGACTGTCGATCATTATTTCTGTATATGCTGGATCAATGAATATTATTTCTTAATGTTCTTTTAATGTAGTTTTTTTTGTTTTTGTCTTTAGTTCATCGTCTCAGAAGTGTCAAGGAACAATGATGACAAATCATGTCAAAATGATGATCAGAAAGCTGTTTCTGTTCTTGGCGGATATGAATGTAATGACGATTACACGTATATCCGAGGACGAGGTAATTATATAACATTTTTGACATTGACAACATGGTTTTGAAAGGCTTCAGTCGCCGTCCACGCATTTTTTGTTAGGAATTAAAAATTTGCTTGAATTTCAGGTAGAGGACGTTATGTTTGTGATCAGTGTGGCATTCGTTGCAAGAAACCATCAATGCTTAAGAAACATATTCGGACACACTCTAATGACCGACCATATACATGTAGTCATTGTAACTTCAGGTAAAACTCTTCAACTTAAGGATTTTATTAAGTCGATGCCATTTGCTAATTTGATTTTCAGTTTTAAAACCAAAGGCAACCTTACGAAACACATGAAGAGTAAGGCGCATACGAAAAATTCCACAGCTAGTAGTTCTGGATCTTCAACACAATTCAGCGGCACTCAAAGCTCAGAATCTGATACTGAGGATAGTGGCATGGACAGCAGTGGTATGCATTTCTATGATCCACTATTAACTTTTTCTACGGGTTTTGTTAACTTCGACGTTTCGTGATTCCTGTAACTTTTTTTTAGATGAATCTACAACTCGCCAACAAGAACACGAAGCCGCCTACGGTCTCCTATCCCTCTCACAGAAACCAGCGTCATCTAGCAGTCCACATAGACACCATAGCGCCCTCATGCGCAGTAGTAGTAATACAATCCCAGTAACTGCGAGCGACATCTTTATGACAACCGAAGAATTAGTGTACATGTCAAAAACGAATTACGCTAAAAATAAAATTCTAGACGAGACCAATAGCAATTATTACAGCAAGAAATTCACGGAGATTGCTGAGAATACCGCAAAAAGTATTGAAGTTGACAGCAAATTGGAAAAGTTGACAAGTTACTTGGGTAAATCCAGTGTTACGCGGCCGTTAACTTATCCATATCACTCCACGATAATGCCGATATCACCGGGACCGATAATAAGTGATGCGTCTCCAATAAGAAAACAAGAGGAACCGGGGGAATCCAAGGAGAATATAAAGCAATTCCATGTGATCCAGAAATACGCACCAAACGTTGTTTGTGACCAAGAAGAAGCTAAAGTTCTGAAGCTAAATGGACAACAGAAAGACAGTAATAGTGAAAGGAAGCGGAAATATTCATCATCGAGCAGTACTAGTTTAAAGTTGCAGAAAACCGATGAGTCTATAATTGATTTATCAGTTCCAAATGATAAATCTTTGAAGATCAATGGGGTAATCACTGAGAATTTGGAAAAACTGAAGAAAACCAACGATATAATGGTACCGGAGACAACGACGACCAAGAAGTATGATAACGTTCTTGAACCAACTGTTCGTTATCCAGTTCCTGCTGTGCAAAGCCCCAAACAATCGAATGATGAAGATGGAAATGAAGAAAGCGATGCAGGATCGCCACAACAAAATAACAACAATAATGTGGTTGGGTACGATAACAGTGCAATGGAGACTTTAGCAGATGTCGCAACGAAACAGGTGAAGTTGGAGAAGAATTCCGTGGCGAAGAATGTGGCATCGGAGTTTTTGAAGTTGGCTACGCAAAACGATCATTCGGATTGGAATCGGAACGCAGATTTTGTACCAATGGCCAAAGATGTGAAAGAGTTGATTGTGAAGCCGGAGGGGAACAAGAGCTGTACGATTTGCGCCAAGAGCTTCAGTAAACCCTCGCAGTTAAGGTACGATTTGGTTACAAATAAGTGCGTTGGGCATTGAAGTCAATATCTTTTTTAGGCTTCACATGAATATCCATTATTTGGAGAGGCCGTTCCGTTGTGATACATGCTCAACCAGTTTTCGTACTAAAGGACATTTGCAGAAACATGAACGTAGTGCTAGTCATCACAGTAAGGTAAGCAGTTTGCGACGACCTGTTTTGATGCAGGGATTTATTTTATTTGTGTTTTCAAGTTGTCAACGTCGCCGGCGCAGTCGTCCTCTGAGCCGAGACCGTTCAAATGTGGAGATTGCAACATTGCTTTCCGCATTCATGGCCATTTAGCCAAACATTTACGATCCAAAATGCATATAATGAAACTGGAATGTTTAGCGAAAATTCCGTTTGGTCTCTATGCGGAATTAGAACGTTCTAATAGTCTTTTAACAGAAATTAATACCTGTGATGCTGATCAGTGTTTAGAGAGCCTAAAGGTGAGTTTCATATTTGTATTTATTTACAGGCACTTCCCACATGTTAATATAAATAATAAAAAAATATCTCTCCAACCTGGATTCGAACTCGTACCCTTTACCCCGAATCCAGGGTCTTTACTTATTACTGCACTAAATGGCTAAGTACAATCAGCCAGCACTTTGCATGTTACATGTTGGGTACACAACTGGAGGAGTTTCCAAAGAACTCCTCACGACTCAGAAGAAGGAAGCTACACAAATTCCTAGGTCCGCGTCAGATACGGGCAAAGAACGGTGCTTCTTGATGCGTTTATAGCACGGTCATAGTATGGCACGGTATAATAGTGGGCAGAAACCGTTAAAATTGACTAATTTTTGATGCACGTTATTATGAATACAAAGGTCAAACGAAATCAAATCTAACGTTCTCAACAAAACGCATCTGACAGACTGCGTGTGTAAGACTGGGTCCCATATGCGTGTATAGAAATTGCCGATTCACTCAAGACTGACTCTGTAATATTAGCGATCCGAAGATCCATAGGTCGCTGGTTCTGATCCGGCTCGAAGGACCAAATGTTAATTCTTTTACTATATGGATTGTGATTATTAGTTTTTGATGAGTTGTAATTAACAGCGTGAATATAAGCAGGGTGATTCCTGTTTTTAAAAAAGGTGACAAGGATTTGCCTAAAAATTATCGTCCAATCTCGATTATTCCCCTTTTTCGGAAAGATTTTTGAATTTATCCTCAAAAGGAGTTTGATCAGTTATCTGGAGGCCAGAGAGTTGTTGTATCCGGCACAGATTGGCTTTAGAGGTTCGGCTGTACAGGCACTTGTTGAAATTGTACCTGGGGTGGTTGATGGCCTTGAGAGGGGCGATGTATTGGGAGCTACTGTTTTGGATTTAAGTAGTGCTTTTGACTCTGTATCCCATGAACTGTTGCTGCTAATGGCATTAGGGGAATCACATGGCATCTATTCTCATCCTACTTGATGGACAAGGGGCAGTGTGTGGTCATGGGTACGGACGTGTCAGATGTGCGTGACATACTTAGTGGGGTTCCACAGAGCTCAATCCTTGGACCCACGCTTTTTATCTTGTATATTAACGATCTATACTTTCATTTGTTTCCCAAAAAGTGTACATTGTATGCTGACGATGTGACTGTTTTGGATTGCGCTGAGGATGTCGGGTCTTTGGAATTGAAGGTCTCGGGGAGCGGGGTTCTGGCTGACTCTTGGTTGTGGATAAAACCCAACATATGGTTTTCTCCAGCAATAATTTGGTCTGGAGGGGAATGCAGAGGACTCATTGTCTTGGAGTAGCCATATTGCCGAGCGTATCAGGAGGCTATCCACAAGTATTTATGTGATAAGAAAACTTAAGCCATTGTTGAGTGGTGGGACTCTGATGTCGGTGTACTTCTCGCTCTTTCACTCACATTTGAGTTATGCCGTGATTTTGGGGGAAATTCTTCTAGGTCCAAGGAGGTTTTTCTGCTTCAGAAACGAGTGGTTAGAGTTCTGGCTGGGGCTGGTTTTAGAGACCATTGTAAGCCATTATTTTTGAAACTAGGTATAATGCCTTTGCTAACATTATACATTTTCTACCATCTAATTGAAATCCATAAGCCACGTAACAAAATTTGTAGAAATGGCGATTTTCATGAAAATCCGACGAGTGGATCTGGATGTTTATGTCCTCGGAAAAGGTTAACGAAATCAGCAAAAAACTCGCTGCAGATTGTCTATATAACGCACTCCCTCCTGAATATCGGAATTTAAGTGATATATTCAAGAAAGTAATAACAGCAGGTCTTCTAAAGCATGCCTTTTATGGCGCGAATGAGTATGTGCACGCATGTGCCGATATGAATCGTTTAACATTTTTTTATTTATTTATTTATTTACGGGCAAACGCCCATTTTATACAAAATGACAATAAATATAAATAGTTCTACAATAAAACACTTCAAAAGAATTAGACAGTCGAAAAATGTCAAATAAAAATCAATCACAAATAAAATGGACAATAATAATCTACACGATCAATACTTCACTATTATAAAGCAATATGGTACAACACAACGTATCAATTATCAAAGAGGTGCCCTACTGAACCCAAAAAGGTATTTCTCGGGACAAAAAAATCCAGCGTCTCTTCACTGTCATTGGCGAGACGCATTGAGCGCGCCAAAAATGAATTGCAACCATAATTTGTTCTGGAATGTGTCTGGTGAAACATACTCCTCGTGCGCGTTGTACGATATGGAACATAAATTCCAATCTTGCCCAAAAAATCAGGACAATTCAACCTTCCATTTAGAAGGTCATACAATAAAATCAAATCATGTTTCTGTCGTCAATCACCCAGCGTGTCAATGCCAAGGTAGGACTCTAAGTCGGCATATAATTCAAAACGATTCTCAAAAATAAAGTCTATGTACAGTTTGTAGGCTAGGTATCTAAGAAATTTGTGCTGTACCTGCTCAATTTTTACTAGATGCACAGTATAATGTGGAGACCAGACAGCCGACGCATACTCAAGGCACGGTCTGACCAAACTTGTGTAAAGAAGCCTCAGAGAATCGACATGTGTAAACTCCCGTGAGCAACGTTTACTGAAGCCAAGAACCTTCAGAGACCTTGAGACCATTAAAAAGAACGCACAAGAGACGAAATGTCACAAAATGTAGAGAAAAGAGCTGATTCCATTGAAAAGACATCTGAAAAAGTGAACAAGAAAACGTTAATGGCAAAACATGCGAGGCAGAAAATAAACCAAAAATGTTGGTAATCTCGTAAAACCATCATTTCTATTCCATCATCCAGTGGAACGCAAAATTCAGGCCAAGGTAATCGGAGAGGAAGGCGAGGGGCAAGTTACGTCATTACTAGCACTCCTTACAAGAACGACCTTGAAACTAGCTTAAAGAAAAAGGAAAGAAAGGAGTCGTTAAAAAATAAAAAAAGGTGTTAAGAGGGATTTAAGCTTAAGCCAGTGTAAAACAAAGAGCACAGGTAAAGCTACAATAAAAAAGCCTAAAACAGTGAAAAGTTATATGTGAAATAAAGGTCAAACCACTATCAAGCATGACTCCAAGATCCTTAACTGTAGTAACCAATTTAAGGGAAGTCTGGTTCAGTGAGTAATCGAAAAGAGTGGTCCGTCTTGATCTCGAAAAGGACATAAAACAACACTTATCAACATTCAGATGCATATCATTCCCAACACACCACTCGTGAAAAGCCCCGAGGTCAGACTGCAATCTCTCGCAATCTTCAGTTTTGTTTGACTATCGTAAATAGTTTGAGGTCATCAGCGAACAAGAGAAAATCGCTCGAAGTAAAACATCTGGCGATGTCATTAACGAAAATATTAAAAAACAGTGGTCCCAAGTGTGATCCCTGGGGGACGCCAGATAATACTTTTATCTCAGTAGAAACAAAGCCCTTGACCTTAACGTATTGAATTCTGTTATCAAGGTAGCTACTCATCCATTCGAAGTTTCTCGAATACCTTGGGAATAATGCTGATTATACTGATAGGTCTATAATTCTTAATATTATGCCTGTCTCCAGACTTGTGTATAGGGGTAATAAAGCTGGACTTCCAGATCTCAGGAAAACAACCAGTGTTTAACGACATGTTAAAAATAGCATGCAAAGGTCTTGCCAGAACAAAACTGCAATGCTTTAATAATTTTGGAGGTAACCCATCTGGCCCAGGGCCCTTATTCGCGTCCAGTGTAGAAAGTTGTTGGTATATCTCCAATATTGAAATCTTTAGACATTTATAGTTAATATCATTAACACTAAGACGCTCAGCAACATTTACGTCATTAGCTGTATAAACCGAAGAGAAATGCCTAGCAAAGAGATCAGGAGCGGACTGTCCGGAAGCAGCTCTATCTGCGTCAAGAAACAACTCAGAAGGTAAGTCGATATTTCTACGCGTGGAGTTCACAAAAGACCAAAAAGATCTTATATCACCGTGAATCTGGTCTTCAACAGATTTATATATGTGTTTGTATATTTTATGTATTATGTTTGTATTATTTGTTTTATATTTTATATCTATTTATTTTGACTTACTACAATTGTGATTTTCAAGACGTAGTCAATAAAGGTAAAGTAATTTGATTGTATGTGGTCAATTTTTGTTTTAGACTTTGTCCAAAAAAGTATTCATCAACGATCCAAATAAGCTCCAATCGTTTGTACCAATCAATCATACCGACGTAGATGTTAGTTGTAGTGGTAGTAGTAGAGGTAACATTATTAGTAATTTAGAAACGGATAGTTAGCTACTTTCAAAATACTAAAATCTATTAGATAATGTAAATTTTATAAAATTAGTTGAATATATATTTGTATATATTATACAATGTGTCCCGGGATGGATGACACTTTCGGAAAACTTACCACGCAACAATTGTTGTTGGTATAAATTTTAAATTGACTTAGGTATTTCAGTCCCGTTTGCTGTGAACGTCTAAAGTACCAGCAATCGTGATTCACCCTGTATATTTAAAGAAATATACATAACATAATATAGAATATGTCTGCGATAAAAATTGGCTCATCTACTAACTATTCATCACAAAAAAAAACTTGATTTGACCACAGATTTATCACATTACTCTGTCAATGATAACAGCATTTTTGATTATGCACTCCATTTGCTTGTTGGATGTGCACTTTATTGAAACAAATGTACAGGCTTGTTTTAACTTTAAAGTCTATCCAGAAGAAGAAGCAGATTCATTCAAGTCCGCTGGAGCTCAAGAACTGAGATCAGCCAGTTGGTTGGTTTCAATGTTTCGTGAATCTTACTTCTTCAATATTCGGATCGGATTGTTCTTTTGATGCAAAAGTAGAAGCTTGTAAGTTCATCATCAGAACCACTGCCTCTTCATCTTCGCCCAACTTCTCCGCATTTTCTTGCCTTGCTCTATTTATTATTATTATTATTAGTTCAGACAGTAAGCGGTGAAACCGATGAGACTGTCGCCCGATTTGTAAAAGATAAAACTCGGCTCAGTGTATAAAAACACGACGATTTACTATAACGAGTAGTGGATCATGCAGCTGCCCCGATCTTTAAGCGTAATGTCCAGTCTGTTCTTAAAACTATTGACTGTTGGCGCTGATAAGAACTCCTCCGACATATCATTCCACGCATATACCACTCTATTTGATAGAAAGTTTCTTCGAGCGAGCTTGGCGCATCTTTCTTTGCACAAGTTCTTGCTGTTACCACGTAGGCTCGGATTTCTATTAAGATGAAAGAGATCCAAGTTTATTGCTAAGAACCTTATACGTCTGTATCAAGTCGCCACGACGACGCCTTTCTTGAAGCGTTGTTAAGTTCAAAGCTCTTAGCCGATCTTCATATGGCAGGTGGCACAGCGCTTGTGGAAGCTTGGTAAATCTTCTCTGAACTCTCTCCAAAGCCTCAATATTCTTAACAAAATAAGGAGACCATACACTATTGGCATATTCCAGGCTCGGCCTGACAAACGACTTGTACAGCTTCAGAACCATGTCATTGGACCTTGATCTAATTGCTTTCTGGATCAAATACCACAATTTGTTGGCCTTCTTCACTACCGCCGAGACATGGATTTCCCAGGAGAGTTGGTCTTAATTCGTGTCCACCAAGGGTGTAGGATATTTCGGGGTTATTTGGTCCCAAATGGAGGACTGTACATTTGTCCAAATTCAAACTCATCAGCCAAGTTGATGACCAAGTCATCACTCTGTCGAGATCGGTCTGGAACACCTCAGCACTCTGCAGCGGATCACAAAACAGCTTAGAGTCATCAGCAAAGAAACTTGTATTTGCATTTATATTTCCCGTCAGATCCGACATGTAAACCAGGAACAACAGCGGGCCCAACACCGAACCCTGAGCCCCCCCCGCTGTGGATCGGCAGTTTACGGGAAATCGAACCATTCGCCCTAACCTGGAAGCTTCTTCCTCTAAGGAAACCCTCAATCCATGAAACATACCTACTCCTTATGTAAAGCAGTTGATCCAAATACAATTGTGACGATGTTTGGCGGCAATAAGAGAAAGGCAGCGTGATTTAAAAATTCCTTATTCGTATTTTTCATTTCTCGAAGGTGAGCTGCTCTATTTTCAGTTTTGGATTCGTGCGTGCTATGTCCACATGTTTTAACCTAAGAGCTCACTTGAAAATCTCTAGATGTAGAGTAGATAGGAACATTTTCTTGCATATATTGATCTCTTGATCATCTATTGTTAAATTATAAATCATCGAGAAGAAGTTTCTTGATGAATTTGTTAATAAGCATTTGTCAAACAGCTGTATTCTTTTATCTTCTGAAAGATCTGAACAAACAAACGAACTCTAGTGGAGTTAAGTACAGTGTTTGAGGTCGTGAATGGTGCTTAACTGTGTTGAAATTATAATAATCAAAAAATATTTTAAAGGTATATTAGGGCCGCTCATTTTTATTTTTTGGTTAACGCAACTAAGGGCCATGGCAAGTACTTGCCCTCCCCAAATGACGCCCATGACCTTGATCCATGTTTATGCTTTCTTCTGGCGCATTTCTTATGGAAAACAACATAGGAAATTGGTAATGTCCAAATCCCGCTTTTGGTTCCCTCAAGGTCACACACATGCGCCGGTCCTCTGCGCACCATGTCAAACACCATACGTCAAATGTCAAACACCATATATGACACCCCAACACGGCGATACCGCTTTTGATGTGACCTTGAGGGAACCAAAATCGGGAATTTGTCTATCTACTTAAATAGTGGTTGAGCCATATTTACTGTTGCATAATCTATATTCATTAAATTAAAGACTGACATATATTTAATATTAAAATGTGAAAAAAATCTACTACGTACGTTATTTAAGTAATTTAAATATAGTATTAATAGGTATTAGTAATTATTATTGATTTTTTTCGTATAGTAAATATAAATTAATAATTATAAGCAAAGATAAACAACTATCTTTATTTTTTTACATAATATTATATATTATAATAGAAGACAAACAAATCAAATAATACTTTAATTATTAATACAGTATCATCATCGTTTTTCTCTCTGATAAAAGTCTCTATACAGTGTGTTTCATAATAATAATGATAATGAGCAATCCGTGGGATAAACTAAAGGCGATTGACCCAAATATGTTGACGTCGTTGGTTCTTCACGCACACCATAACTTACGGCCGTATTCATCAAACTGTCAACTTGTCAGATACAACTTATCAGTCAGTTGGGGTTCTATGATGAAACGGATACACATAAAAGTAACTTCGTTACAAACCATCCCTCTGTTAGAACCTTAAACTTTTAAGTTTGCTACTTTTTTTTTAAATTATAACCTAAAATAATTTTATTTTCCAAAAATTACTAGGTATATAATATATAAATGTTTTATATGTCGGACAACATTCCAAAGAAAAGATCGACAAACCTTGCGCATCGTGAAAAAGAAACGTTGCAATTTAGGTGCACAAAACTTTCCTGACGCTCACTTCCCAGACATAAGGTTACAGTTTTATTTGGGTTTATTCTAAGGCGATTCTTAAAACACCAATCTGAAAACGCGCTCAAATCAGTATTCAGATTTGCGATAGCTGTGCGTGCCTTATCGATGCAAAAATCAGAATAAACCTGAATATCGTCAGCGTACATATGAACCTCAGAAAATTTCTTACTCGATAGAACGTAGAAGCAATATAAAGAAAAAAGAAGTGGCCCAAGAATACTGCCTTGTGGTACACCACTTGCAGTCTCCCTCATGTCTGACAGCCCATCAGGACTTAATTTAATCCTCTGCTGTCTACCAAATAGGTATCCTTGAAACCAATTCAATGCTGCCCCGTCAAAACCCAAATACTTTAATTTGGCAATAAGCAAATCAAAATTGACCAGATCAAAAGCTTTACTTTGATCCAACAAAACCAACACAACACACCGCAAATACAATATCATCCACAACTTTCAGTAAAGCAGTTGTTGTGCTATGGTGCTTACGAAACCCTGATTGAATATCGGGAATAATATGATTACTAGTTAGATATTGTTGGATCTGCAAGCTCAGAATTCGCTCGAAAAGCTTTGAGACAGCAGGTAAAATACTTATTGGTCTAAGGTCGCTAAAAGTAGTAGGATTATCTGTCTTAGGTATTGGGATAACATTAGCCGATTTCCATAGTACTGGGACAATTCCCGGTGTGATGGAATCATTAAAATTTGTTTTGACAACCTCAATACAGTAGGGCATAATGAAAGTTAACATCGTCGAGTTTATGTTGTCAATACCATAAGTCTCAGATTTTATTAGTTTAAGATTTTGTTGGTAATTTCATGAAAATTAAATGTTGATAAAATTTAACTACCAGATAATTGGGTAGTTGATTTGTCAAGCTGTTAAACGATAGTTCGGTTTGGTGAATATAAAAACGATCGAGCAGTTTAACAGTCTGATAAAAATTTATCAGGGGTTGGTGAATACGGCCGTTACAACCTTTGACGACCCTTGGTTTGTCAATAAACATTTGTTTGCACGGATTTTCGATTGTTATTGAAACAGTCTGTATGAGTATCTTGCCCATAGGTAGTAGATAACTTTTTTCATAATGAAATCGTTTAAAATGTGCCATATTTTCGTAGGGGGAGACAGTCTCACATTTTTTGGTGGAAAAATATATTAATTTACAAAATGAAACAAAATTATTGAATATCTATTGTGTCAAAATATATTGTGATATGTGATATATATCGTTTTTTCTATTTTATAAGTAAATAAGTTGTAAACAAAACTTAAGTAAATACTCTATGAATAGAATTGTAAAAAAAATATATAAATATTAACGCTTGGCAATTTTATTGTTAATTTATAAAACTCAACCAGCATCTCTAGTACATTTACGTCAATAACGGTCAGAGCATTACACAGAAAATGTCCGTTTTTACAGCATCTTCATTTTTTTGTAATTCTTGCGTATGGCTGGAAAAGGGCTAGTAGGATTCTTGGTATGACTTTGGCTTAACAATTTCTTTAGTACAAAATAAAAATATGAACGTGAAAGTTTTGTAATTAATTAGATTCTGTGTGTAAATGGATTTATAAAGTTATTTTTTCATTGGTTAATTATACAAGGTGTTCTACAAGCTCTATGACACATGATAGTTGGGTTGCTTTTAATATATTTTTATCCATGAACATGGGTACGATTAGGGACAGGAGATGGGCCACATGACCAAACACCTCTCGATGCGATCACGGTAGTAGTCAAGTACGTGATGGCGCGGAGAGTGATTGGATGGATGGACGATGCTTTCGGCCGAGTCGGTAGATTGCCTTTGCCAAGTAGTTATGGACTACATTGTAGATTGTTTTTCGGAGTCGTTTTGGCCTCCCCTGACTTCGACCTACAGAACATCTTTTGTGAATGACTCTAATCTATGAATTGCTCAGCTGTCCCACACTTTTCATAAAGTTGATGATTTCTCTGGGGGCTAAATTCCTTGCCTCGTCGGGTGTTAGGGTCACCCCTCCAAGGTGTTTTAGCCTTTTGCAGAAAAGTGCCATGCATTCACAGAGCACGTGTTCTGTTGCGTCTTCGCAAAACCAAAAAGTGTAATTCGCCTTAGGTCGCTTCTCTCCAGTTGGATAAACTTCCCTGCGTTGGCCTCTGAAGGTTTGATAAACCTTTTTAATTGTCTTAGGCCTGGAGTGTTTTTCCAGTAGGACTTAAGTTGTTCCTTTTCCCATCTCCGAAGTTCTTCCTTCATATGGCTTTTTGGAAGTCCAAAGATGGGTTTCGGGCCGCAGAACGGAGCGTTTGCGCCCTCTTTTGCAAGTTGGTCCGCCGCTTCGTTCCCCTCTATGCCTTCATGTCCTGGCACCCATGTCAGAGTAATCTTTTTTCCCTGAGCTGCCAGTTGCTTTAGGGTCTGTTTGCATTCCCATGCTAGCTTTGACGTGAAGGTGTAAGACCTCAGTGCTTTTAACGCAGCTTGACTGTCTGACATAATATTGATCTGCCGTTCAGGGATGCCTCTCTGCAGGCATTCTTGAGCACAACTACAACTACATGGTCAGGGGTGCTGGCATCGATGACAGTGGATCGGATTCCACGCTAACTGTAGGTACGCTGGATGTATGTCAAATCTATGACAAGAAGCCAATAATACAGAAAAAAAAATTGGGTCCAATTCGTTTTTGTTTAGAAGTTGCAAGAATTTAAAGAATCATATTTTCATACTTCAATCAAAAGTAGGCCAGTTGGTGTCAATTTAATTATTTATTTGACACTGCGTTTAAAAAAATCCTAGTTCCCCGATCTGATCCTCGCCTCAATCAATACCTATCAAGATGCAAATATGAAATTAGCGAACTCTCAGCCATCGAGTGACCGATTCTTTAGTTCATCGATGTGAGGCTTGCATTCAATCCGAGGGTACACATTTCGAACAATTTTTAGTCTTACGAGTTCTGTTATTTTCATTTATTTTATTGATTATTTTTTTCGTACCATTGTTACCCAATCAGAACGATTATACACCTTCAGCTGCCCAATCAAAAAATAGCCTGGAGATCATTTCCATACCAACTAGTTTGATATTTGATTATTAAAAATTCAACAATTTGGTTTTAAATGTTTTATATCAAAACATGTTGTCGTTTTTTTTCCTTATTATTTTTTCGGCTTGTTACAACGTTTCGGCATGTTCTTTGCCTTCCTCAGGTAGGATGTTCATCAAACATTCAGAAGTTATTGATATATATATTGTTTTTTCTGTGACGGGAAAAAAGTTTGACATATTTACTCTCTTGACAGGTAATAAAATGTCACTTTTTATCCCCGGGATGGGGAACAAAACTTTAGATGTACGTCTACCAAATAAGAGCAGTCTCCTTCCAGTTCGATCTTTACAGTCTAATTAGCGCGCATTTCAAAAAAGGAAGTTATAATGCCGCATCCTGTACTATTCGTACATTAGAATAATCCGGGTATAATCGATATAGTTAGTAAGTTTTAGGTTATGGGTGAACGGCATTTGATAATCACCCAGTATGCTTGTAGAATCGGTACCAGGTTCATTAATAAAAAAATTTCAGCTATCATCAATCTGTCTATCAGAGCTTGTAGAAATGAGTCTATTATTGTTGTTTGATATGTTATAGGCTAGAATAGGGTACATTTTCCTTCTAACACCTCCGCTCAGATGAACGGGTGTGACATGATCACCTTACTTGCATTTTTGCAATTTTATATTGGCGTGAATGTAAACGCTTAATATTGTTAATCAACATGACGGTTGAATAATTATTATTATTAACACGTATATATAAGAAATTAAAGAGTTTTTGTTTCAATTCGATGCTACACTATATGGCGACGCTTTCTTCTATATCATCGAATTAAGCATCTTATCTTTTGGTATTATAATGGGTTATAGTTGTAAAACATTTTATTTTGTAAACTTTGATAACGAAATGAAAAATAATTTCGTGGCATAGCGGACAAAATGACTGGTTTTACCTACACAAGGGATTTTGTTTAATGTATCAGGGCCTCAGTCTAATTCAATAGAACCAGACCGAGGCAAAAATATAAATTATCCCCTGTATTTACACAAAAATTGTACAAAAAAAATGAAAAAAAACTAATAGAAACAATGTTTCTGAATAAATCTGCGGTAAAATACTTCTTCAGAGCAACTTTACGTGATCGCGCTTAAACTGAGTTTCAGTTCATGTGACCTTTAACAATTGCATGTTCATAACCTCAAACACAGCCTGGATTGTGCAGCGACCAGCAATAAACTGTCACACATATAATGTACCTGTCCCAGATGTCTCTCTGTGAGCATTCTTGACCGCAGCGAAAATATTGTGGGACTTTTGGCATAGCATTAATAAGTACAGCATTCCGACTCCGCGTTGGCACTTTGAAATAAACTGTGACGTATGACGCCGCCATTTTGTGTTACAAGTCAGGTCCTGACTAAGAATAATTATAGTTTTCGGTTTCTAACCACAGTACTGTATTTTCATTTTTGTAAAAATATTTAAGTACATAATAATATCGCTGTCAATTTCAGAAATATTTATGGTGTGTCATAGTGATTGAAAACAGCCTTGAGTATCAGTTAAATGTTGACATGATTGGGTGATTTTTAGTAATAATAATAAACACAACAATAATACATACTTTATTAGTAAAAAAGACATTTTTATAAAAGTTGAAGCAGTGCTTCCTAACTTAACCTAAACGTAACTTATATTTTAGCTTAAACCTATCTGAAAATAGTTTTACATCGCGGGCCAAATTAAGTAGGTAGCTTATGTTTACAAATTAATTTGTTCTATTACGTGTCAGACAGCGCTCTTAAACGAAAACCCCTGTAAACTTCTTATATTCTCCGGTAGAGCGTTGTAATATTTTGAATCCGTATAGGAAAATGACCGCTCAAAGATTGATGTTGAGTCTAGCGGTGGCGTAGTGATAGTTTTATGAGGAATATTCACATCATCCACCGATCCCCGGAACTTCAATCTATCATATAAGTATTCCGCCTATTTCCATCTGATGATTTTTATTAATCAAAATTAGTGAATGAAAATCCGACGTTTCATTCTTAACCAGCCGATTTCCTTAATCTTATTGCTAGCCTCTTTCACCCCTACGAATTCCACATACAAGCCGTGTGCCTGAATTCTGCATCAACTGAATCCTGTTCTCAGCAATTTTAGTCAAACAAGGGCCATATATATATATATATTGTCAATAATATAACCCCTAGCTGATTACTATCTAGTATTCATCTTTATTTTTAATTATTACTCACCTAACAGGATCTGTGGGGAAGCGAAAAAAATGTTTAGAGCAAGTGTACCGCTTATTGGAACAACATTTTGCAGCACACACATGTCTTCCCTGATTGTTCATTGTATTAATCATAAGATACGTTAATAAAAATAAAATCCTTTTAATTCTCACTAACACTAAACCAAAAACACAGAATTAGATTACAAACACAATATTTATTTATCTCTTACACGCCGACAATGAAATATATATTGAACACAGGAGTGAACGGTATCTACGTCAATGCGATTATTGTGACGTTTTAACCCATAATGGTGGCATGCGCAGGACGGCTCGCAAGCGGACAGTCAGAATACTGTATTATTTATTATACTGTGCTTTTGGGTTCACAAAAAAGCAACACGCCTAACCTTTATATCTGTCAAAAATAAATTAAAAGACAAAATGGCTGATCTCATAACTCGTTATTAGCGGACGCACTGTGTTTTAATTAATTGTGCACTGATAACGATAATAAGCCAATGTTTTGGCAATCGGAAACGTCTACATAAAATAACCCGTTACAATTCTACAATACGCCTATTCTTTACCTCCAAAGGAGGAGAAGCTTTGTTAGCATTTTAGTGTAATTTAATTTTAAAATTTTGACATGAACTTCGTTTTTACGTATTTTTATAGATGTAACAATGCATTTGCTTTAATAATAATTTATTTAATATTATGGAAGTGAACGTTGCATGTATCTATTTTTGTTATTCATTTAAATATTAAAGGGTAGTGCAAAAATAAAAATAAGTTGAAAATAATTATTTTTCTAGGTGTAATAGAATCATTAGGTTTTTATTAATTAATTATTATATTTTTGTCTGTTTATTATTATTATTACTATTATTGTAAATATTTAGTTTAATATTAATGTGCAAAATTGTTAATTCGTTTTAATTGTTAATATGAGAATGGTGGAAAAAAATATAAATGGATATGTAAACGGAAAAAAAGTACAACAATTAATTGTTAAAATAAATATTTGTTTTAAATGCTACATACATTTTTGTTTTACTTTACATACTTAATAATAAATATTAATCAAAATTCTATCTACTGTAGACATTATGAATATTAAAATAAGTAAGTATCAAGATTAACCCCATACATCTTCAGATCTGCCGAATTTATAAATAATGGACGCAATACAAATCATTGCGTTTTGAAGGAACAGCGCGACGCCAGGATAACGATGTTCTACAATTAAAAAAATGGAAACATCAGTTAATAAGAGAACAATTAGTATTGAGAGTGAAGGATTTTATAATTATTTGGTAACTTATTGTATAGTTTTGCGACATTATAGGAAAACGAGCGTTCAAACATAGCAGTGCGGTGAGCAGGTGGAGTTATCGCCATTCTATGTCTCAAGTTTATAACAATATTGTCACCCCTGAATTGCATTTTATTGTAAAGGTAATCCGGTATCTTCTTATTTATTACTTTGTTATATAAAATCAGTGCATGCAACAACAGTCTTTCATTCATATTTAGCCATTGAAGCTCCCTCAACTTAGCGCTGACCCCACGTTCCCTGCCTCTCAATCCCGTGATTAATCGAATACAAGAATCTTGCATCAGCTGAATTCGACGCTGATCAAATCCAACAAGACAAGGACCATAGACAGCGTCACAAAAGTTAAAATGCGACAAGACCAAGGAGTCACATAATTGTTTTCTTAAAGCCGTTGTGAGAGTTTTTCTATTACTGTACAACAGTTTTAAATTGTAAAACGCTCCCTGAATCTCAGGTCGTCCGTGTCCATTATCATGCCCAAGTTCCGAGCCATAGGCACATTCTCTATCCGCATATTATCAACCCTTATTGAAACTAGGTCTCTATACCGGCTTCTTATTTGATTCGGACCAAACACCAAGACCTTGGTCTTGTCCTTGTTAATCTCTAAACAGTGCCCATTCGAAGCTTTAACCAGATTATTAATATCACCATCAAACAGGTTAACGGCCGGCTGTAGTTTTTGAGGATCGAAACACGCATACAATTGAGTATCATCTGCATATAAATGAGCTGAAGAATCCTTAACACTGCAGATAAGTTGTGATGTATAGAGGCAGTATAAAATTGGGGCAAGTATAGAGCCTTGAGGCACCCCTGCTAGAAGACTTTTTTCTAGTGATACTCTTCCCCCCTCGAGGACCACAACCTGCCTCCTACCCGATATATAGCACTGAATCAATCCCCTAGCACATCCGCCAAAGCCGAAGTACTCAAGGATCACCATCAACAAATCATGGCTGAGGTGATCGAATGCCTTCGAATAATCCAGAAGCACCAGAGCCGCCAACTGTCCACTATCCACCGCCCCAAAAATAGTTAGATCGAAAACCGGACTGAATACTAGGCAGAAGACAATGATTTTCAACATACACTTTTATCTGGTCAAATAAGATACGCTCGACGATCTTGGAGATGGCAGGCAGAATACTAATTGGTCGCAAATCCCCCACCGCTTTTGGGCAGGGTTTTTTTAGGAACTGGAATTACATGAGCAAGTTTCCATCCATCAGGAAATACAGACGATTCAATACATGAATTAACCAAGTTAGTCAAAATCGGCAATAAGAAAGGACATGCTCTCTTTAACATTTCTACAGAGATACGATTGCTACCAACAGCATTGGTTCTGATTCTAGAAAGAGCAATTTCTACCTGATCCAAGGCAACCAATTCAAACTTAAAGCTGCCAGCATTGTGTCTGCGATTATTAGCATAAAAATCAAAGAGATCCTGGTCATAAGGGACATGTGAAAGGTTAACAAAATTATTATTTATGTTATCGGGGTTATTCAGGTTATGCGCGAGACTTTCTTTGTCTTTTCCATAAATGCTCATGTCACAGAACAGCCTCCAGTTGTCCCGGGAAGTTCCATTCTCAATACTATTCTTAAGAAATTCTTTCTTTCGAGTATTGGTTTCGGATGTTACAAAATTCCCACAAACACTGTATTAATTTGAAATGTGGCCTTACCTTCTTTGATATATTTAGTAAAAAGAATTGCGCAGGAAGCGATTACACAGGCAAAACCCATGACGAATCCTAAAAATAACCACACTCTCGATCCTCGAGTACCTAAACAACCACCTTCATATGCATCTCCGCGCATCTAAAATACAATTTGCACTAATAAATATTTTATTTTGAAATGCTCTATTGGGACTTACTTGTGCATTTGATACAGAATTAACCATAATCAATGAAATTGTCCCAGCAACACCAATAAACCAATACCCAGCTGGGAGAGGGCTAGTGGTAGCAACATCAATAATAGTCCACCATCCCGCAAAGAACTATATTATAGAGGACAACAGACAAAATTGATTTTCAATGAAAAACTAATCTAATATTACCAGAAGTCCTGCTAACATGGAGGCATAAGTATTCTTTTTATCGCCTTCAAACCACACACACGGCGGCATATTTACGTTCTCGAAACAGTTACCGATACCCATAATTTATCTTATTTATAATTCTTTGTTGTTATTATTAAAAATGTTGATAATAAGATATACAAATAATAAATAATTCACAATCACTTATAACATCACCCGAAATACTTGTTTATGTAAACAGATGGTATTGGCATTTGGCATTCAGCAAATTGACATTTGACATATATATCAGTAAATGAATAAGAACACGTTAGTGTGTAGCCACAACCATCGAGAAGAATTATTGATATTCCAGTTTTTGATGAATTATTAATTCCACAAAGTATTATTTAATATTTCGAAAGTGCAGATTTCATATTATTGTGCGCCAATAATAAATAGCCGTACCAGTATAACACTGTAGAGGTAATAAGTGAAAATTGCTATTTTGCCCAATGGTGGAATAGCTGTTCAAGTAAATATCTGTTATGCACAGTTTTCTTCTTTTATTATATGGCCTTAAGCCTTAACCGTCATAGTTGTAAAAGTAAAAGTGAGGTTAATATGAAAACTGTTAGTGTTATGGCCAACCAAATTTCAAATTTTCTTAGATTAGGAAATAAATCCTTTCAAATTGAATATGGAACTAAATAATGTTGCCTGCATTAAGGCCAAAATGAAAGTACTGTCGCGAAATTTCATTGTGATATAAACCTCGTAACGTGTATACTATGGGCAGAGAGATTTTTAATGGAGATTTCATCAAAGTTCACAGATGAAAGTGTAAGCGGTGGAAGAACTAAAACACTGATTTCCAGGCGAAAATGTTCGCAGTATGCAAAATTAAATAGATTGAGGGACTTAGTGAATCAATTAATAATATGCTACGTTATCCAAGCAAGGCTTGTAAATTAGAGACGTCCGGGCATTACCAGAACAAGGACAGTGGATTGGCTGTGAAGGTTACAGGAGTGCTGAATTGGGTGGCATAAAGGTAACACTGAATTAATAGTAATAAAGTAATACTTGTCAGTCTAAAATTATATTATTGTTTTAAAATATGAACAATATAAAATAATAGGAATCAATGAAATATGTGTGTTAATCCACATTCCATTTTTGAAATCTTTCGGCAGCTTTTTTCCATTTTTGAATCATATATCTACAGTTCTGAATGTAACTCTGATCTTTACTAGGAGTAAATATTTTATCAACTTTAGTAAAGCTGTATAGTTCCTCTTGTGCATTCCAAAATCCTATAAAAAGTATTTTTATATAATAAAATACCTCATAAACAATACTTTTTAATATATTACCACATTTCAGACCAGCTAAAAATGCAACTCCTTGCACTGACATTTCACCTGACAATCTTTTCACATCGAGTCCGGTTAAATCTGCCAACAATTGACAAACAAAGTCATTTTTCGACACTCCACCATCTAAGCTAAAATAAAATCAATTCACTATTACCAATAACTAATAATAAATATCCTCCTAATCCCAGTTACCTTATAGTACCGTATTTTCTTGGACGTTCTCTTTGCAACATCTCAAAAGTCTGGACTATCCTAAACACGAGTCCTTCTAAAACGGCACGAACTAGTTGAGGCAGTTTTGTTGTGGGGGAAACACCGATAAATCCTGTTGTGGCAGTATCATCGTTTATTGGTGGCTATAAAGTTCAATTGAAACTTTAATCATTTGCGAATTCCTAACAGAACCTCAAAATTTTGGAGCGCCAAAGCATGGGCATACTATAGGAATAACTAACTATAAACTTGTTTCAATCTAATGGGCAGCCTGGTCGCGGAGGTCGTATTCTGGACTTGGTTTTGAGTCATAATCCGAATATGTGTGTTAGTGCTGCATGTGACATTATCATAGAGCCGAAGGGTTACCACCCGCCACTATCTTTCCTTGTAACCGTTGCGGATCGTCGGTCGGACTCTTCTCCTCCCCAAGTGGATAGATTTTACTACGATTTTAAATCTGCGGACATGAATCTATTAAATACCCATCTTAGTTTTATACAGTGGGAATTACTTTTTGCTCATAAATCGACAGATGATGTGGTGAATGCTTTTTATGAGACCTTGCACAACGTATTCGACATTTTTGTCCCTAGGAAAAGATGCTCTTCAAAACAATTTCCGAGATGGTTCTCTCAAGATTTGAAAGAGCTAATATTTTCTAAAAAGCGGGCTCATAAGATATACAAGTCGTCCAGATCGCATACCGATTATACGGTATTTAGTGAACTCAGAAGTGAATGTAAGCGCCTGATTGGTGAGTGTTATAGATCTTATACATCTTCTATTGAGGATGAAATACCTGCAAATATTGGGGCTTTCTGGAGATTCATAAATTCAAAGAGAGGGTCTGCCGAGTTTCCTTCACGTATGTCTTGGGGAGGTGATTCCGTTGACGGGGGTCAGGCGAGTGCTGATCTGTTTGCGGCATATTTCCAGTCGGTTTATAACGATAAGAATGTGGATTTGATCGTCGATGATCTTAATGAGGAGTTTGTGAGTGTTTCTGAGTACAGTGTCTCCGTCTCGGAGGTTTTCGATGTGTGGGATTCCTCCATTGTTCCTAAATAAGTGTCGTTTCTCTCTAGCTATACCCCTTCAAATTATTTTCAACTTATCTATTCGTTCGGGCCACTTTCCGGATGCATGGAAGTCGAGTTTTATCACCCCTATTTTCAAATCTGGTAACAGAGGTGACGTATCAAATTACCGTCCGGTTTGTATTCTCAACTCCATTCCTAAGTTTTTCGAGAGTTTAATAACAAGATATCTAACAACTATATTTAAGCCGATTATAATTGATGAACAGTTCGGTTTCCAGTCCCGACGGTCTACTGAGCTTAATCTTCTGGAATACACACATTATTTGTCACGGGCCTTGGAGGGCGGTTACCAGGTTCATGCAATCTACACCGATTTTTCCAAGGCCTTCCACTGCGTGAATCACCGGCTCCTTATTCACAAGCTGGAGTGTATTGGCATGTCGGCACCTTTGTTGAGATGGTTGGAGAGCTACCTGACTGGTAGAACTCAGATAGTCCGTTTCAGTGATTTCCTTTCTGACCCTATTTCGGTTTCTACTGGTGTTCTCCAGGGTTCTCACCTCGGGCCATTGTTGTTTAACATATTTATAAATGATATCAAGCAGTGTTTCATTCACAGTGAATTCAGGCTCTTCGCCGACGACCGGAAGTGTTACCGGAGGAGGTCCCACAGATTATCTTCTGCAGGAGGATGTTGTGAGATTTGTGTATTGGTGTGAGTTGCATGGTATGACTTTAAATGTTTCTAAGTGCTTTTGCGTAAATTTCAACCAAACCAAAAAATTCAAATCTTCGGTCAAGGATCTGGGAGTTTACCTGGACACTTCCTTGAGCTTTGTGAAACACATCACGCACTCGACTTCCAGGTCTCTGAAAGTGTTGGGCTTCATAAAGCGTTGCTCGGTTGATTTCAATAATGTGAATACTATTAGAATTTTGTTCACGACGCTCGTCAGACCACATTTGGAGTATGCCTCGGCGGTTTGGACCCCGTCTTACGGTTGCCATTCTGTCCGAGTTGAGAGCGTTCAGCGGCGTTTCCTTAGGTATGTTCACTTTAAGCTTGGTCGTCCGCGTCCTATCGATTTTGTGTTCGATTATGGAACAATGATGAGCGAGCTGGGGCTTACGACATTGAGTGATCGCAGGGTTGTCAGAGATCTATTAATACTTTATAAGCTTTTGAACAATATGGTATCGTCTTCTTATTTGTTGTCCAATATTAATTTTCATGTACCGTCTAGGAACAATAGATACTCTCACCTTTTCCATGAGGAATTTCACCGTACAAATTACGGAGGAAATAATTTTGTCCCTAGAGTGACCAGGATGGCGAATTCTTGCTTAAGCGTTGATTTCTTTGCGCCTATAGGTGAATTTATTCGCCGTTTGAAATGTGAGCGTCGTGACGGCAGTTTTGCGTAAGTCGATCGATGCCTGTTGCGTTGACGATCATGGTTTTCCTTTTATTCCTGGCGTGGTTCTTGCGAATAGCTTTAGTATAACTTGAATTATGTTTAAATTGTCTACTTATTGTGCAATTGTAAAATTGTTGAATTTGTGTAGTATTGCATGGAATTATATTTGTTATATTATATTGTATGCTGTATAAATGGACTTTGTCCGTGAATAAATAAATAAATAAATAAACATGAATGATTCCTGTGATGCATTATACCATATTATTGAGTCAATTCATGGCCCACAGGGCTCTAATCTCGGCCAAATATTATTCAAGATCTTCATATTTTATTCATGATTTAAAGATCGTGAAAACGATCACTGATAGGGATGATTATACGTATCTTCAGAGTGATTTAAGCAGTTTTAGAAAGGCTTGGTGTCATATTGAACCTTTGAATCGCTTTACAAGAAGCAAACATTCAAATATATCAATCATTTTAGCTGAAACTTTGCTCTTTTTTACTCTAAACTTACCCCAAGACCACTAAACGCTGGTACAAAATAAACTCCATCTGTAGAATTAACACTAGTCGCTAATTTACTGGATTCACCCACATCTTGGATTAATCCTATTTGAAAAAGAATTAAGGCGAATAAGTTGTGCGTAACACCTAATATCGATCAAAAAATTATTACAATTACCGGCAGTTAACATCCATTCAACCAACGAACCAGCATCCGAACATGGTACTTCTGAGAAATACACTAATTCATCCTTGATCTGCCATCCAACTAATGGATACATTCCATCCAAGCTAGGATGCAACTTTTGTGCAGTATTCACATCAAGGAACCCCCCAGTACCCAATGTGACCTTTAAATCATTGTCTTTGAAGAGACATGAACCGAACATTGCTGCCGATTGGTCTGCCATCTAGAAATTAAGGCTCCAATCAACTCTTCAATGTATCAATCAACAACTAGTCGTACCACACATCCAATATGAATGCGGCTTCCAAAAATCTCTGCCAATGTCTCACCGAAATCATAGTCATTGGCTACGATAGGCGGTAGAACCCTCTCAGGTATTTCGAACCATTTCGCTACTATACTCCATTGCAACTTAAACGGGTCATAAAAACCAGTGGCTGCGGCATTAGAAACATCTGTCACATACGTCAGACCACCTGTCAGTTTGTATATCAACCATGTGTCAACAGTGCCAAACATGACATTGTTACGCGACAGTTCTGTTTGTATATTTTCTAGATGCTTTAATATCCACAATAGACGGACAGTTACCTAGAAAATTAAGTGTGGAACATACAAACCTTCCAACGACTTGGGGAATAGAATTTACTTACGTGATTGCTAGCAAATTTTAGACGACTCACCATACCAAATCTCTTATTTCGTGTGAACATGTAAACAATAAATCCAACAAGTCTTAAAGCCTACAACAAAAATGTATTACTCATGATTATACAGGGTGAACTATCACTCAGTACAAAAATTTAACTGGAGGTAGAGAAAAATAAGATTTAACAGAATCGCCTTTCAAAAAAATTTTATTAAAGCAGAAAATAATTTTTTTGTAAATCATATTAAACTCCCTTTTTACGACGCCCAAATTAGTCATTAGTTTAAAGGTTATGATGCAGCACCATGTTGCCAAGTGTATCGATTTACCGCGCATTTAAATTAAAAAATTTATTTACAAAATGTAGATAAGTAATTATTATGTGACTACGATCATACGAAATATTAAATAATTATGTTCGCACCTACCTTTCGGATATGTCTAACATGCCATAGAATGATTTTTGAACTTCCTGGGGACCGCTTGGTTTTCCTCTTTCAGTCTTCTTGTTTAATGTCAGGTACTCGCGCGACGACCAAGGCAAGGTTGATCCCCTCCGTCAGGAAAACCCCAAAGGGTAACAAAAACACACAAATGCAAATAACACTAGCACTTCAAAGCACTACAACAGCAAATGTGCAAAGAGGCCACTGTTAACTTCACTTTATTTACACGCTTAATCACTGAACTTCGGATACGTGCAAAAACACCATGATTATTGCGGATTTGTTGATCAGCTGCCCCTCAATTTGTAGTCGTAACTGCTGTTCATTACCAATCTCCGTTTCATGTAGATGTAAAATTATTATTATTTTACATAACTCGTTCATGTTTTACAACAGGAACTTCTCGGCCATCACTCATCACAATAATACACAACAAGACCATAACCTATACCATAAATTGTTGTGAAAACGATAAGGAATGGTTCAAATTGTTTCTTAAAGTTACGCTAATTCGTTCATCACAAAATTTAAACAAACAAATCATAGATAAGTGTTTATTGAAACATATAAAAAATATGGTTAATAATCTTACGGTATAAACCTGCATTATAATATGATAAATATTTTGGGAATTTGTTTTTGCAAAGCAGCAATTTTATTATTAACAAATAAACTGTTACATCTTTACTGTTCATAGCAAAAAATAACAACTTTTGCGTAAGTTACATTGACATACAAAAGATAGTTGACAGTTCACAATATCATGAAAACTAAAACAAAGTCGAATTCACGCCATGACCTATTATAACCGGTTTAACTTTTTCCATTCACGCGACCCCGGTTATTGGCGGTTTCACTATGATGACGTCACGAAAAAGACCTTCATGACATTATCACAGTTAACATACAGATGTAAAGTATGTAATGCGCAATTTCTAACGTCTATTTTTCCACGATTTTTAATTTAATGTTAAAACAAACATAGTTACGTGAGAAATTAAGATTAAATTGTTTCGTAGCTAATGATAATTTTGACAGTTTCACGTTCCTTTTAAAAAAAAAATTCAAGTGAGGGCGAGTGGTAGGTGAGATGCCACATCAGCCAAGAAATTTGTGAGGAATTTCTTGCGAACGTGGTATACACATGCAAAGCGCATGCGGAGCTCAAGGATTAAAAGTAGCATAATATGGCTCGATACACAATACACATTGAGTTTGAATAAGTTATTTTTTTACTCAAAATAAAAAGCTTAATATGTGTGTTATAAACTTGGCAACACGTTAGGCTGTTGGTTGACAGATGACGTCGAAGTTGTCTGCACTCTGCACAATAGATCATGCAGGTGTCCCGGGCGGTTATTAACCTATTAACCGATATTTTATTATTTTTGTGTTTACATTTTCGTCCCGATTGGAAATAAGGATTTAAATAAATTAAAATTAAACAGGCATTTTACATTTTAGTACCAGATAAGTAAGTACTAGTTTTACTTATCTGGGGTTTAGTGTGCTACCGGCAATGTTTAGTTAGTGTTTGTGTGTTTAAAATGCGAAAATATCGTTTTAGAAGTTTGTAAAAACGAAGAAATTATCTACAATTTGGAGTATTCCAGATTGATTGTTATTGATCAAATATTATAAGACAGCGCCGCTACAACTGGCTATCATAGTTTAATATTTCGTTAAATTTAAAATTAATCGGCATCAGCGAATATTAAAAAAGTGTGCATTTAGTGTATCTACTTTTTGGAAATCTGTTGTGTTTATAGTGTATTCAATAAGTATGCGAAAATATCGTTTTAGGAGTTTGTTGTTTGCAAAAACGAAGAAGTAGTGTACAATTCAGCAGTAGTAAAGATGGATTTATTTATCAGGTATTATAATAATTATTTCAAAAATGTTCATTTTCACCTCTCTACAATTGGCAACGCCGCGTACTGCGGTTTGTAGGTTGGAAGCCATCGTGAAAAATAATTGTCATAGGCGCCGATTTACCAAGGAAAAACGTGGATTTGCCCCATTTTGTAAACATCGAATAAAAATTCCGAAACAAATTTGTTATGGTTTTTCATGCTTTCCTGAGCATGTGGTTAAAATTTTTGTACTGAGTGATAGTTCACCCTGTATACAAGTTGTCTCAAAAGAAAAGTTTATATACAGAGGATCAAAAGTTACGCATAAATTTGTCCTCATCGTCGACGAGATTCATCAGAGATGCAGGGAATGTCTTGTAATTGGGTGTAACCTGTTAGACATTAAATAAACAAACTTTTACATTTAATTTGTGGAGCAGACGTGTTTTATTTTTTATAATTAAGCAACTGTCCACTTCAACATGGATTAGTTTAAGGAAAAAATCAGGTACGTTTGAGGTACCGATCTATACCTTTGCTTTGAACGAACCATTGACATCTTTAACCAATTTTGTGGCTCTTAAATCCTTCCAAGTTATGAAATTGTGCAACGGTTGACCAGTGTCCCGTTTCCATGTTACAAATGTTGCTCTTTGCGTTGATATACCCAATGACCTTATTTGGTTTATATTTATATTCCCATCTATCAAAATATTAAGCGAATTATTTATTAAACTTTGAATAACAATTAGGAGTCTTACTTGTAACAGCTGTTTTCACAGTTTGGATCATATTGTGCCACAGTTCTTCTGGGACAATTTCTACATAACCTGGTAAAGGGTAGTGAAGTTTTACCTTAAAACACGGTATATTTATAGAAAAAAACAGTCTCAATTTAATTATAAAATTTCTAAGCAGTTTCAACTTACTTTGGAATATGAAGAGGCTACAGGCACTCCTAAGTTGTTAATAATTTGGCAACGTAGCGTAGTAGTTCCGATATCGATAGCTGCTATATATCCTAATGAATCCCCAGCCATTTTTTTCGAATGATATTCGACTGTCAGATGAAATGTCTAAACAGAAATTTATTTATTTATTTACGGGCAAACGCCCATTTTATACAAAATTACAATAAATATAAATAGTTCTACAATAAAACACTTCAAAAGAATTAGACAATCGCAAAATGTCAAACAAAAATCAATCACAAATAAAATGGATAATAATAATTTACACGATCAATACTTCACTATTATAAAGCAATATGGTACAACACAACGTATCAATTATCAAAGAGGTGCCCTACTGAACCCAAAAAGGTATTTCTCGGGACAAAAAAATCCAGTGTCTCTTCACTGTCATTGGCGAGACGCATTGAGCGCGCCAAAAATGAATAGCAACTATAATTTGTTCTGGAATGTGTCTGGTGAAACATACTCCTCGTACGCGTTGCACGATATGGAACATGAATTCCAATCTTGCCCAAAAGATCGGGACAATTCAACCTTCCATTTATAAGGTTATACAATAAAATCAAATCATGTCTGTGTCGTCGATCACCCAGCGTGTCAATGCCAAGGTAGGACTCTAAGTCGGCATATAATTCAAAACGATTCTCAAAAATAAAGTCTATGTGCAGTTTGTAGGCTAGGTATCTAAGAAATTTGAGCTGTACCTGCTCAATTTTTGCTAGATGCACAGTATAATGTGGAGACCAGACAGCCGACGCATACTCAAGGCACGGTCTGACCAAACTTGTGTAAAGAAGCCTCAGAGAATCGACATCAATCAACTCCCGTGAGCAACGTTTAATGAAGCCAAGAACCTTCAGAGACATTGAAGTTATATGTGGAATAAAGGTCAAACCACTATCAAGCATGACTCCAAGATCCTTAACTGTAGTAACTAATTTAAGGGAAGTCTGGTTCAGTGAGTAATCGAAAAGAGTGGTCCGTTTTGATCTCGAAAAGGACGTAAAACAACATTTATCAACATTCAGATTTCGATAATAAATTAAAATAAAATGTCCGAAATCATGTTAGCGGGAAACAAAATTCCAATATAAAGTCTTGTTACATTATGGCCTGTTGAGTGTTGGCTTGGGCGTCCACTGGCTCTTCAGCATCGAATTTAAATGTCAAACAGTAGGTTTCGAAATTTAAGAACGGTCGTACCACGTTCAGGACGCTCCGCTGAGTTCATAAGTGCCGAAATGATCGAAAACATTAATAAAATCACGAAAGACGATGGCGGACTGAAACTGAGTGGGACAGGTGGGAGGTAAAATGATGCGTATTTTGAGGAGATTAACGAATAGCCCTATAAACAGATTTCACTCAAATATAAAATGAAGAAATTCACCAAAAAAAAAATGCAAAATTAAATATATAAAAATTTTCTGAATACGCCACTGTATTCTACATGAAATTCCCTTTAACTTTTATAAAAACTATTTTTAGCTAACAGCGGAAATATCAAAGAAAATAGCAAAAAATTATAAAAATCACCCTGTATACAGGAAAATAATCAAGTGAGCCTTGATTTGATTGATGCATTAAACTGAACTCAAAAAAATAGAACGCGACTTAATTTTCCGCCACCTATTACCAAATCCATTGGAATTTGGCTATCCGGTATAATGAGATACTTTTTTGAATTTAGTAGAAACATATAGACGAAATTGCTTAACCACTATTATCATTTTTGTCGTTATGACGTTTATTTAAAAGGCAATTGGATGACCGACGAAATCCTGAGCTTGATGAATGAACGCCGACTTGTTAAAAGCCAGCATGATAAATATAAAGAACTGAACTTCCATAGAAAGGTAAAGGAAATAACTGGAGCAGGCATAAGAACAGCGTTACCGTCACTGAGAAATCAGCAGGGAAGACCGATATCAGATGCTGACGAACTGAAAGAAGTTTGGAGGAAATACGCGGAGACACTATTCAAGGACCTTCGTACAAATAACCCCACAAACACTACCGAAAATATGAGCGGTCCAAAAATTCTCGAATCTGAAGTTAAATACGCAATAAGCTGTATGAAGAATGGTAAAAGTCCGGGTCATGACGACATATCTGCAGAAGTTTTGAAACAAGTAAATATCAAACATCTTACATATCTCTTCAACGTGATATATGACTCTGGACAAATCCCCAGGGACTGGTTGAGGTCTACATTTGTTGCCATTCCAAAAAAAGCAAACCCAAGAAACTGCAAAGACTACAGGCTCATAAGCTTGATGAGCAACGCGCTCAAAGCGTTCCTTCGAGTAATTTACTCAAGAATCTACAGAAAGTGTGAAGTGTGGTGACACTCAGTTTGGATTTATCAAGGGACTTGGTACCAGAGAGGCTCTCTTCTCAATGAAATTGCTTGTTCAGAAATGCTATGACCAAAGGCAGGATGTTTTTGTCTGCTTTATCGACTATCAAAAGGCTTTTGATAACGTAAAACACGGGCCACTGTTGGAAAGATTACAAGAGATCGGTTTGGATGATAAGGATATTAGAGTGATAAAGGAACTGTACTGCCAGCAGCTGGCCGAGGTCCGTATTAATAGCGATCTAACAACGGAGACCTTTCGTATTTCGAAGGGAGTCCGTCAGGGATGTGTACTGTCCTATTCTGTTTAACATTTATGTGGAAAAAATCTTTCAACTAGCATTAGAGAATGAAGCCCGGGGTATCAAAGTCAATGGCGTCCCAATAAACAATATCCGCTACGCAGATGATACCGTGATCCTGACTAATAGTATTGAAGACCTCCAGTCAATACTAAATAAAATCAACGAATGCGGTGAAAGGTTCGGATTACATATAAATATTTAACTTTTAACTCCATGGCTCTACAACCCGGGGTGGGTCTTGGCCGACTGTACTATTCGCCTCCATTGTTGTCGATCTTCCATCAATGCTGGGTCGTACTTTATCCCAATGGTCCTTAGGTCCGTTTTGATGTTGTCCCGCCATCTCATTCGGGGGCGCCCCAAAGGTCTTCGTCCCACTGGTACTCCCTCCCAAGCCAATTTTATCATCCGTGTGTCAGGCTGTCTTTCTACGTGACCCGCCCATTGCAGTCTTCTTGTCTTTATCTCCTTCACAATATCTGGATCATTGTATAATTCTGCTATTTCTTGGTTGGTTCTTATTCGGTACTGTTGTGTTTCTGGGCTGCGCAGTGGTCCAAAAATCTTGCGCAGAACCTTCCTCTCAAAGATTCTCAATTTTCGTTCGTTGTCTTTGGTCAGGTCAGTATAATGGTCTTATAAACTGTAATTTTTGTTCTTCGCGAGATGTTCTTCGATGCTAGTACTGACTTTAGCGCATAGAGACATTTGTTTCCACTTTGAATTCGGACTTTAATTTCCTCTGTCAGGTTGTTATCTTGTGTAATTGTGGCTCCCAAATACTTAAAGGTTGCGACCCTCTCGAAATTGTAGTCCCCCACAGTAACATTTTGGCCCACCCTATCTCTACGTCCTGTTCTACTGGTGTTGCATATACTTGGTTTTGTCCTCGTTTATTCTGAGTCCCACTTGCTCAGCTTGTGTTTCTACCCTCGAAAAGAGGTCTTTCACAGTCAATACCGTATTACCCACTACGTCAATATCGTCGGCAAAGGCCAGCAATAATCTCACACATATAAATATTGCCAAGACAAAAATGATGGTGATTAGCAGAAATCAGCATATTACTCCTCTCAACATCAACGGAGAAAATATTGAGCGGGTCGCCAAATTTACCTATCTTGGCGCTTCTCTAAATGAAAAGTGGGAATATGATGAAGAGGTGAAGGGAAGAATTGGACGCGCGAAGACAACCTTCTTTAAACTTAAGAATATACTTCTTCACAGAAATATGCCACTACACACTTGAATACGTGTAGTACAGTGTTATGTATGGCCTATTGTATTGTACGGTGTTGAAACTTGGTCGCTTAAAGCCAGAACGCTAAATCGGATCGAGGCTTTTGAGATGTGGACACTCCGCCGATTGCTGCGTATTCCCTGGACAGCCCACACAACTAATGATGAAGTTCTCCGAAGAGCTGGCACGGTAAAAAAACGTAAAGTCGCATATATTGAGAGGACCTCGCTACTCCATACCAAGGCTAGTACTGCAAGGAAAGATCGAAGGTAGAAGGGGGCCAGGTCGAAAACAACACTCTTGGCTCCGCAATATAAGAAACTGGTGTGGTATACAGGATGCCGCAACCATTTTTAGACAGGCTGAGGAGGGCACCCTAGCTATTCTGTGAACATAAAATGGACAAATGATCGCCGACGTGCGGCATAGCACATGGCACCCGAAGAAGAAGAACAAAAGGCAATTAGAACTAATTTTCTATACCTATAGGGCCGGCCCGAGAGTTGTGCCCTTGGCGCCAAATTGGGAAATAAGGAAAAACGAAATTGTTTTGATTTTTCTTAGAAATATCAACAATTTTTCCAAAGGACCCAAATAGATTCCTCAAACACAAGAACCGCACATGGATGGAAGTATAACCTCGAGCCGGCCCTGGGAACTGACGTATTTTTTATCGATTGCTGAAAAGTACCAATAACAACAATATGCAGTAATGTCAATATATATTAATAAAAAAATTTATATTATTTTGAAGTTAAATAATATTTTAACAAAAATAAACATTATCTACATTATACCTACCTAAGTAGGTATATGGCAAAGATAAAGAGTACCTATTTAGTTGTTATTAATTATTGCATAATGCTGAATTAAATGAAAAATAAGAATTTTTTTATTTATACTTGATGCAAAGATGATAATTATTATAAAATTGAAAAGCGGTAGAAATACAAAATAAGCGTGTTGTAGTCTGCATGTAGATGAACAATTTTAAAATAGAATAAAACGTTTTATTAATACACCAGGCTAAGTGAAATACTTTCGGGCGGTGCAGTGTTGAGCCAACATTCTAAACCATCTGTAAGTACAATTATTTTTATTATTTATTAAAACATAATATTATATTATGTCTCGAAACATGAATTGTCGGTATAGGACAAAAATAAACAAAAGTCTAAACTTTAGCCAACGTTTCGTTTATTATACATAAACTTCTTCAGGGCTAAAACAAAATACCATGACAACAAAAGCGTACAAGAAAAATTACAAAGTAATACCTTGTCTAGTCGTTCATATTATATAAAACAATAAAGTCATTTTCAACCTAATTGAATACACATAACAAATAATTTGATCAACACAATACGAATAAATAAATAATTTTATCACATTTCAGTGGTAGAAAATTCTTAATGATATACATCGTCTTAATTTAAGTAGCCTTATAAAAAAATTACAACTAAAAAACATAAATATATCCTATCTCGGATTATACTTGTATACAGTCAGGCCAAATTTCAGTGTACATTATTTTATATTACCATTCATTCACAAACTCAAATGAACAGCAAGCAAGCAATCACAGTGCTTCTTCCCAACACAAATTCCCTGATCTGTTAATAGTATTCAATTTTAAAATTTTAATTTGTGAGTAGAGCAGAGTAAATGATGCTTAGGTTCATTGTGTCAGTTCTAAAATTGACCGATTTTTCTTTAAATTTGTTGATGTGGAGCATCTCTGATAATGCTCTCTTTTTATAATTAGTCTCGCGGTACAAAATGCTTGTGTTATCAAAGTCGAAACTTTTCCAAGGCGTTCGATAAGATTGATCACTCCCTGATTCAACGGAAGATGTGCGACATTGGCTTCGGCAGGAATTTGATATCTTTTTTTCAGTCCTATCTGGGAGCAAGGCAACAATTTGTTGAATACAATGGATTCAGTTCAAGTTCATTCACAGCCTCAAGTGGAACTCCGCAGGGCAGTACGTTGGCTCCTCTTCTCTTTGCAATATTCGTAAACCATATTGGCTCTGGTTTCAATAGCAATTATTTGTTGTTTGCGGATTATTTAAAATTGTAAATAGACTTCCTCTAAATCTGAACAAATGTAAGTCGGTGACATTTACCAGACGTCAAGATCCGTTTTTCAAATTTGGAACGCTGCGCTTTAATCAAAGATCTTGGTGTATACTTGGATGGTGATTTATCTTTCAACTACCACATTGAACAAGTTTCTGCTAATGCTTTGCGAATGTTAAGATTTATTTTTAGACAGACCAGAGAATTCAACAACATGGACTGCCTGAAAAGTCTATTGCGCCTTTGTTGTGTCTATTTTGGTCGCCCATCTACCGTATTCATATACAGAGATTGAAGAGTATCCAACGGAAGTTTTTAAAATATTTGTCATTTAAAATTGATGGATATTTTCCTCCTCGTGGGTGTGACCACGGCCTGTTACTGGCAAGGTTCGGATTTCGGCCGTTAGCCGAGAGACGCATCTTTGCGTCTCAGATCTTTCTTTTTAAGTTGATCAACACTATGTTGGATTGTCCTCGGTTGCATCAGCAGCTATGGTTTCGTGTCCCTATGGTTCACTCTAGAAGCGCTAGTTTATTTTGGGTGCCACATATTCGTTCTAATTATGAATCTAAAGCACCCATATTTCGGTCTTGTAAATACAGCAACCGATTAGTTATTAATGAAAACGTTGATTTTTTTAATGCATCGCTTGGTTCTTTTAAGAAAAGTTTAGAGACATGTTTGCGGGCTACTGATTTGGATTTGTTTTGATGAATTATGTTCATGTGTTAATTATTTATTGTTATTATTAATTGTTCTTGTAATCCTCCCAATTTTCTTTCGTTTTGATGCGTGTATTTTTTTTTGTATTTTTCTATTTTTTAGTTAGTTCTAAGTTGGGTATTTTTGTATGCTAATGCTAGGCAATTGTTTTTGTTAATGTAAGATTTTGTCTTGTTATTGGCTAGCAATACCTGTTATTATGATATTTATTCCTACTACGGCAAGCATATCCCACTTCTGTTTTCCTATTGTCTCCAAGCTGTCAAATCTTCTAAAGTTATATAATGTAAAACAGTGAAATGTATTTCGCTCTCAATTGACGTAATGTCAACTTAACTTACCTTTCCGAATCCATTTTCGTAACTATAACTAACGTTAGAACCAAAGTTTATCCAATATTAGACCGCTAACACAATATCTACACAGCAATGGAATTTCTGTTTTAAAGAAAACAAACTCAACACAGAAAGAATATTAGCAAAACACAACAATAATAAATAAACAATAAGGTGTATTGCTCCTATTGCCCGTATCGCGCATGCGCATATTATACAGATTTTGATTGGCTCGGCACTTAGGGAAATTAATGTATACTCTTAATTACACGTATGGTTTTACTGGCTACTGGAGAGCTTAAATCTCTGAAATATAAATTTCATCCTACCGCACAATTGTAGAAGTAAAACTGAAACTTAAAATTTTTCCAATATTTACTCAAATTTAAATATGTTGAAATGAATATTATATTATTCAAATTCATCGTCTTCTCAAAACAAATTGAAACATTAAAAGTTGGCTCAACACGTGAACGCCCTACTAAATTTCAAACACTAACCCTTCTCTCCCGGACAAACAACTCTCGCAGCCTCCGCCAAAAAATTTAGTCCGATCCCGTACAAAACCGTTGTACCTACGTACAATAATAAATCGAAAAATGTCCGGTTAAAACTTTTACGAAATATTTAATTCACATGCACAAATACCTATCAATAAAGTTACTAACCTTATTTTAATTATTGTTTGTTGTTGTTTCATCTGGAACACGTCAGTTACTGCCACCATGGATCCTGAGGCTTTTCTGGATGTGGCTAATCAGGTGGTGAAGCTGAAAATGTTCCCCTATTTCGATATAGCGCATTGCACGTTGTGCGCGTTATCAGTGAGAGAAGATTTGGGAACAGGTAACAATAATTATTACTTACCACTTACCTAATAGTTTGTAATAAAGTAGGTACATGGTAGTAATAATTAAAGTTTTTTTAGTATATAATTATCAGTAATTAAGCATTTAAATAATTATAACTGGCACATAAGTTGTTTTCATTAAATTATTAACCTTTAGTTATTTATTTATTATTGGAAATAATAACATATTAAGTACCTATGCCGTTAAATTTACACTTATTAATTGGCAAGTTGATGTAGGCAATTCGGTATTATATTATTATTATTTGTTGCTTTTTGAACAAATTTAAATTTATATCAACACTTCAAACTTAAACTGTTATTTTAAATTATTAAAAAGTTACATTAATTATTTTTCATTGTCGTATTTACCGTGGTTTGGTTTTTAATTATTCTTATTATACCAGATTGAGGATAGAGCTGATACAATATAAAGGCGGTGTTGTAATTTTTAGTTCTCCATACACATAGGTACAAGGTGTTTTAAATTTAATTATGGGCAATTGCAATGGCAGATTCCTCATTCACTCACACTGATTTTTGTATACCTTGTTAGCCAAGTTATATAGAGTGGTCCTTCGAAAAGTGGCATCCTAGCTTGTTCTCTTTTCGTGGCATTTAGAACCTCAACCTTAAAGTTGTGGTATTAATGGAACAGGCACGTAAATTTTAGTTGTTAGTAGTCAAAACAAATACATAATTACTTGGATTTCAATGTGTTTGTTTTAGTTTATTTGAGACCACTTTCTAACATAAAGAATATATTTTTAAATTGAACATCACCCATGTCTGTATAAAAGTGTGCAGGACAATCCGAGATAGTTAATTCTTCGTCGTGCACTCGGCGTTTCGTTGACCAAGCAAAATCGATGTATCGGAGCATTTCTGCTTTAGATTTTACCAAAGTAGGAAAAGTTAGGTAAAAGGATGCGACGACCTCTCTGTATATATTTATGTGGTTTTAACTCGCAATATTTTTTGCGACAACTGCCATCTACGCACCACACACATTTCGAAATTGTATCCGCTCTGCCACTAACTACGTTGAACTTTAACACTAAAATTTAAATGATAGAAAAAGTTAATTTACGAATCAAAAATAGTAATGAAGAATATATAATACAACAATATAAATTAGTAAAAACAGTATTTAATTTAAATTAATAAAAGTTTAGTTAATATAGTTATGTATTACGTACATCTTACCTAACCTCAAATACAGTTGTAAACACAAATTTCGGGCCAACATTGTTATCGTTGATTGAAATTTATTATAGAACTATTATTCGTAACCACATTTATTTGGAATGCTACGCGAGACAGCAATTCCTAAATACCTGATAAGTGTAGTTATTTAGCATTTAGCCTGTTGCTATTCGTTATCGATATTCTATAATTAATTTAATATTCCTACGATTTGCACAGGTTAGTACTCAAAATTTCTATATTTTAGGGGCTCAAACATTTTCACGAAAACATCCTCTAGCATGTTGGTTGTCTTATATGCTAGTAGTGTTTGCTGGTGGAATGGTGGCGAATGGTTTATTAGCTGAACCAATCCTAGGACCATTAAAGAATACACCACAGGTTTTAGTTGCAACAGCAGTATGGTAAGTCCATGTTTGTGTTTAGAAGTTAATGAGTGGAGTGGTACTATTCGAGTTATTTATATAATTCCCTAATAAATACACTTTATTGTCGAAAAAAATCCAATTACAAGACAAAACATGATATAATACAAAAGCAATTATACGAGGCACGTTTTTTTTAGTAAGTACCGTTTTGCGATTCCGCCGCCGCAGCGCTACGGTCGACGTTCCGCGCATGCGCGCTGGTTACCTACATGTCTTGTCTACGCACTGACGCCATTACAGTCTGATTCCTCATTGTATACGTTGTTTACTGAGTGTTTAAGATGCCTCCGACAATCGTGAGTCCCGCCGATTGTGAAGTACGGGCTGTTATACGATTTATTAGTGCTAAAGGCGTAAAACCGATCGATATTTATCGTGAGATCTGTGAAGTTTACGGACAAAACATTATGAGTGATGGAATGGTAAGGAAATGGTTGAGAGCATTTAAAGATTGCCGCACAAATGTGCATGATGAAGAACGGAGTGGGCGTCCTTCGGTCGTTTATGAAGATTTGGTGCAGAAAGGAAAAGGTGAGAGAAAACAGACGCTTTACAATTTCATCAATGTGCGACTGCTTTCCTCAATATTCTCGTAGTGTTTTGTATCGCATTGTGACCGAGAACTTGAATTACCGGAAATTGTGTTCACGTTGGGTTCCAAAAATGTTGACGGATTTGCACAAAAACCAACGTTTAGGCAGTGCATTGACTTTCCTTGAGCGGTACCACAATGAAGGTGAAGATTTTTTAGACCAAATTGTTACTGGTGACGAAACATGGGTGGCCTACGTCACACCAGAATCGAAACATCATCACCCAAAAGAGTGAAGTTTAAGCAAACAATTTCTGCCCGGAAAATCATGTGCACAGTTTTTTGGGACAGAAAAGGAGTATTGCTAGTGGAGTTTCTGCCTCGTAATGAGACAATCAATGCAGCGTTTTATTGTGAGACATTGAACAATCTGCGTCGTGCAATCCAGAACAAAAGACGTGGCAAGTTGAGTAAGGGTATCGTTTTGCTGCATGACAATGCCCGTCCACATGTAACTAATCGGACCAAAGATCTCATCAAATCTTTTAAATGGGAAACTCTAGATCATCCTCCATACAACACTGATCTGGCGCCCATCGACTACCATTTGTACCTGCACTTGAAGAAACACCTGGGTGGTCAGCGTCTTCAAGACGATAACGAAGTCAAAACATTTGTGATACAGTGGTTAACAAGTCAGGCGGCAGAATTTTATGAGGAGGGTATTCAAAAACTGGTGCCACGTTATGACAAGTGCCTCAATATTCACGGAAATTATGTAGAAAAGTCGATTAAGGTACAGGCTTTCATGTAAAAATAAAATTATTGCGATATCTTTGCACGTCTTTTTTTAATTCCAAAACGGTACTTACTTAAAAAACATGCCTCGTAATAATACAAGGTATGTTCCGTAAATATCCAACCTAGTCTCATAATGTGACGCAAGAATCAATTACGAAGTCATTTCTTCCATTTATTGAATGAAAAAACACCGATTTCGATTAATAAATCACACATTAATTACCAGAGCGAACTTATGAACACAGGTCGGATATCTATGGGAGAATTCTCAATTTGTACTCAACTGAACATTACTTCGATTCCAGGTACGTTGTATTCTACACTCCGCTAGATGTCGGGTACAAACTAGCAAAGTTCCTTCCAGTAAAAATAGCATTTTCAGCTATGAAAGAGGTGTACCGTTGTAAAAAAGTTTATGACGGAGTAACTCATGCTGCAAAACTCTATCCGAACGCTTACATCATCATGATTATCATTGGGACATTAAAGGGTAATGGGGCCGGATTCACAAGACTTTTGGAACGACTTATCCGAGGCGTATGGACACCAACTGCTATGGAATTCATGCAACCAAGCTTGTAAGTACCTATCTTGAAATATTTTTCACCGCAACTGTCACTTTCGATGTTTAATATCATGATTTGTTTCAGTTACACTAAAGCATCGCTTCTGGCATCGGTAATCTTCATTTTAGACAAGAAAACTGAATTGATTTCAGCACCACATGCCTTAGTCTACTTCGGCATAGTCATTTTCTTTGTCTACTTCAAATTGTCATCGATTATCCTTGGCATACACGATCCATTTGTACCGTTTGAAAATTTAATGTGCGCTTTATTCTTCGGTGGTATTTGGGATAGTCTTGCGAAAATATTCGGTCGAGGACAAATTAAGGAAGGTGAAACGAAAGATGTGAAGAAGACGAATTAGTTTAGTGTGACAAACAAAAAGTATAATACGGTTATTGTTGTTAAAACTAAGCATCTGGGCGTCAACTATATTTTCTATAGGATCTCTTTGGCCAGTATTTTATTTATTTATTTATTTAGCCTTAGAACAATTTACATTTTTCTACAAAGCTGCGTCAACAAAAAAAGTACATTTCATCATGTAAAAATAAATGCACGCAACGCGCTGACCTGTGCAGGCAACAAGTTATATAAATGTAAATTCAGTGTGTTTTTTATTGACTTGGTTAGTCTATAATAGGATGGCCTCAAATCGTTCCTATTTCGGGTATCGTAGCTGTGACAATCCGAGCTCCTTTCAATATTATTCACATTAGAATGAATCTCGGTTAGAGTTGCCAAGATGTACACACAAGGCAGGGGTAGAACACCGAATCGAATACAAAGAGGACGGCAGTGTTCTCGATAGCCCACACCAGCCAGGATCCTGATAACTTTCTTCTGCAATTTAAAAACCTTGAAAGAATGGGGGCTATTTCCCCAGACAATGACAGCATAATTTAAATGACTATGAAACAGAGAAAAGTAATACATCCTCAAACACTCAAAGTCAATAAGAACAGACAATCTACGGATCAAAAAGACCAATCTAGAGAGTTTGACAGCCAATGTGTCAACATGATCAGACCAGCTAAGAGAATCATCAATCACCACACCAAGAAGAGTTACTGATTTACCCTTCGTTGCGTTTTTGTTGTTTTAATTGTTGGGTTTTACTATTATTTAGTTGCAGGTGATTGGCAGCAAACCACTGCTCAGCATTTTTCAAGGTCTGCTCCAATAGAGTATACAAATTATTGCACAAATCAATGCGTGATTAGTTTATCGTTGTTTAATCTTTAAAGTCTGCTATGCTTACTACAACTATATTTATATGAAGGCCGACTTGCCCATTGTTCCACCCTTCTTCTGCATAAGAATATGTAGGATAATAGGCGCTATTGGTGTGACAGAGGACAGAAGCACTGGCAACGGTGTCAAATGCTCCTTTAAGAAGCATAAAGTTCAAAGATATTCCTTGTACACTAGCTGCTGCGTCCCGTACGATTCTGAATGTTCCTGATTTATTTGGATTTTGAACAGGAAATATAGGAAGATTCCAAAATTTTTTATACGGCTGAGCTAATTCTTCTGGAGGTAATTTACGTATCTATTTCTTGTTTATGAAGTCTTCTTGGTAAATAAATAAATAAATGCTTTATTGCTCAACAGAAAATTTCCAGTTACAGAGCAACCACACAAAAGCATCAATACAAAGAATATAAATATATATAAGACAATCAATAACTTGATAACTTTACATAACAGAAGTAAATTAAATTAATAGAGATATAAATAAAGAAATAAACATAAAAAATATATAAACAATCAAATTCAATTATCACAACCAAGTAGAAGTTCTGCGGCCGCCAAAATATGTTTCAATGTATCATGAAACAAATCACAATTCAGGCACACCACATTAAACGTGCGAGACATAGTGGACAATGGGGACCTCTACATAATATTTGTTCGAGCTCTATCACAATGAAATAATTGGTAGTTTCCTGAGTTTATTCGCGAAACAGTCAGACGGAATCCTTCAAGCAGCTCAGGACAATCAATAACGCCATTAAACACTTTGCAAACATTGCTTATGCATGCAAGATCCCGCCTCAATTGCAATGATTGCACACCAAATCTGCCCGTTAGATAGCCATATGGCACGCCTTCTTCTTAGGACGCCGTCTCCCTACGAAGGTTGGCGATCCAAATGGCTATTGTTGTGCGGGAAACCGCAGCTCTGAAAATTTCTATGGACGTCTGTCCGACCATCTACGGAAGTCCCTCAGCCATGAATTTTGTCTACGGCCGACTGACCGTTTTCCTTCGATCTTTCCCTCTATTATCAGGCGGAGAATCTCATATCGTTCGCCTCTCATGTTATGTCCTAGGTACTGCAGCTTTCTCTCCTTGATTGTCGTGAGGAGTTCTTTGGTTTACCCATTTGCTGCATAACCTCTATGTTTGTCTTATGTGCCGTCCAAGAAACTCGCAGCATTCGTCTGTAGGCGTACATTTCGAACGCATCGATTCTCTTTTCTGTGGTTGCATCAATGGTCCAGCTCTCACATCCGTATAGAAGGACAGGGAAGATGTAGCAGCGAAGTAATCTAATCCGGAGGTCCAGGCTGAGGTCTCGGTTTGCCAGAAGTGTCCTCATGTTATTCAGAATTTTCCGTACTTGCGCAATTCTTGATCTAATTTCGGTTTTTGAGTCGCATTGCTGGCTGACGAGTACCCCCAAATATTTTATAGATGACACTTGTGTAATGTGCTCGGCGTTGATCATTAGAGTAACGGGTCTTGGTGATTTTGAGAATACCATCAGTTTGGTCTTGGATGTATTCATATAAAGCCCAAAGTTGTCACTATACTCCACAATAAGGTTCATAAGGGATTGAAGTTCTGTTATACTGCTGGCTATTACGACGGTATCATCTGCGTATCGAAGGTTACTTATATTGATTCCATTGATCTTTATGCCTGCAGTTGAATTTTCAAGAGTGGCACACCACGCTCAGGATAACTACCATCGGATTTAAAGCAAAGATACTTTAAAAATTTGCGATGTACTCTTTCGCTGTTTTGCTTGTAACAACCATAGCAGGGATACCTGATCAGAGAGCAATATTCAAGTTTGGACCTGACGTACGCGAAGTACTGTTTTTTTATCGTATTAATATTGCGAAAAGATCTGCCATTTCTAACGATGTAACCATATGCCTTGGATGCATTAGCTATCATCGCCATTATGTGTTCGCTGAAGGTAAAGCGCGAATCGAACACAACACCAAGATCCCTGGTAGTTTCCACACGTGACAATGCAGCGTCATGAATCGCGTATTCAAAATCAATAGGGAACGTTCTCCTAGTATATGACATAACTTTACACTTTACCGGGTTCAGCATAAGATTATTAGCATCACACCAATCCCCGACCAAATTCAGACTGTTTTGCAAAACATGACAGTCGTCAACAGAGTCCAGAGTGGAGTTGATCTTCAGATCATCAGATTTTAAATTGTATCCCAGGTCGTTAATAAAAAGATTGAACAGTAGTGGTCCCAGATTCGAACCTTGAGAACCTGTTTTTTAGCATAAATAGCAAGAACAAATCTCCAATACAGTTTTGAAGGAAAAACAATGTTATTTCATCTAAACTGTACGTAAAAAGCAACAACTAAATTGTTTAGCAAGTGCGTTACTTGGCGATTGTACTGGTGACCGATTCATGGGGATTATAACCGTTATAATTCTGTAATTTAGTCAACAGAATTCAATTTCAGATGTCTGTTATAAGAACAAACACCGTATTTTACTATTGTTAGAAACTTTTAATTTATTTTTTTGTACCAAAGAACTTATTGGTGATAAGTTCGATACAAGGTGCGGAGTATCAAATTTATCATCCTAAATAATGAATTTTGTATTAATTTTATTGACAAAATGCAATCTATTGTGTAAACAATGTGTTGAAGAAAGCAATCTAAATAATCAATCAACTGTAATATTGTACCAAATTGTATTTTTATTTGTTAAATAATAATAAGTTACTGTTATTAAATATTTGTGGCGTTTTATTTCGAAATCATCATGCCAATTAATCAAAGAATTTTACCCAATTTCGCTAAAGTATTTGAAACTACACTTCACCGAAAAATATTTAACCAAGTAAAGCACGACATCGACTCTAAGCAGCATGGTTTCTTCCAGGGACGATCCACAGTCACTAATCTAACGTGTTTTTTTTCAGGACGTGTTTTCCGCTGTCTGTGGAGGCATGCAACTGGATGCTATTTACACCGACTTTTCGAAAGCGTTCGATAAACTTGATCACTCCCTGATACTGCAGAGGATGTGCAATATTGGCTTTGATGAGGATCTCCTGGTGTTTTTTTATACTTACCTAAACTAATCGTAAACAGTTCGTTGAATACAATGGACATAGGTCTGATTATTTCATACCCACCGTGGTGTCCCACAGGGCAGTTGTCTTGCTCCCCTTATTTTCTCCATTTTCATTAATGACATATCGGAAGGCTTTTTGAGCAGTTACTTGATTTTTCCAGATGACTTCAAGATTTACAGGGCTGTTCGAGGCTCGAGCTGTGGTGCCATACTAACAAACTGCCTTTGAATGTGGGAAAATGCAAACTTGCTGTATTCTCCAGGTCGCAGAGCACACATATGTTTCCCTACCGGTTATGTAATACCATTCTTGACTCGTGTGAGGTCGTCAGGGATTTGGGAGTCTATGTGGAGACCAACTTACAATTTACAACACATACACAGCACCTACTATGTGACTCTTTTCGTATGCTTGGTTTTTTGTTTCGAATAACTAAAGAATTTAACAACGTTGAGTGTCTGACCAATTTGTTCAATGCGTTAATCAGATCTAAGCTTGAGTATGCTTCCAATATATGGTCTCCCATATATTATCAAGTAGAAATAAGACAGGTTGAGAGTGTTCAGCGTAGATTTCTCAAGTAAGTACTTAGCGTTCAAAATTGATGGGCATTTTCCGTCGCGCGGATATGATCATCGCATGCTCCTTGACATATTTAACATGAACTCTTTGGCTACACGTAGATTATATGCTGGTCAGGTGTTCCTCTTTAAAATAATTAATGGTATGATTGACTGTCCTCAGCTGCTGGAGCGGAATGGTTTCAACATTCCACGGTTTTTTTCCAGAAACGCTAGGCTATTCCATATCCATACACTTCGTACCAACTATGAGTATAGGGCAGCTCTGTTTAGAGCATTACAAGAGTGCAATGCACGAGGGATCAGCAGTGAGGTCGATTACTTTGACCAAACACTGCTTCGGTTTAGGGCCCAGTTGTCTCGCCTCCTATATCGTTCCGAAGATTAGCTTACTATGAGATCTTATTTATTATATACGCATATTCTTTTCCTAAATTAATTTCGATGTCATTAGTTTTAACTCAATAATGTTTATAATAATAATAATATTTATTAGTCGCAAAATATACAATGTCATGTACATAGACTCGTCCTTAAAATATGTCACCTGCTAAAATAAGCCAATACAAAGAGCTTACAAATTTGACACATAGCTATTTCTATATAATGATTAGAATAGTCAAAAGTCAAGTCATTAATCATACTAATAATTAAAAACAAACAATAAACACAATACTAAGAACAATACCAAAGCAGTACCAAAAACAATACTACAATAATGCTAAAAACAATTTACTCTACATCATAATGAGGCAAATTCTTGTAGACTGTAGAAGGCGTCAGCAATCAAAAATGTCTTCAATTTACCTTTAAAAATGCCTTCTGACTGGCAGCTCCTAATATCCGAAGGAAGGACATTAAAATAATAATATCCCGAGTAGATGGGTGACTTCTTATAGAATTCGTGTTTGGGGCGAGGCAGACACAACTGATCCCTTCCTCGAATCGAGTAGCCATGGTTATCACCGCAAGTGGGTGCCCGATCTTTACTTTTAAAAACAGAAAAAAGCAACCTGAAAAGATAGATACACGGTACCGTGAGAATGTTGTTCGCTTTGAAAGTCTCTCGACAAGTGCCTCTATATGGAATATTGGATATAATCCTAATGGCTCTTTTCTGAAGCATTAACACTCTGTTTACCTCCGTGCACCTTCCCCACAGTGTAATATTGTAGGAAATGACTGAATATATAAGTGCATAATAGATGGATATTAGCGATTTCCTGTCCATGTAGCTCTTTAGAGAGTTAAGGACAAACAAATTTCGGCTAATCCTACTGCAGAGGTTGTCCACATGGCTCTTCCAATTCAAATCAGGATCCACAGTCACTCCCAACAATTCAGCTGACCCTGACCATGATAAGGTATGGTGTTAAAATTAAGGTTAAAGTTTACAGGTGTTTTATATAGGGTGAAACGTAGGGCAACAGTCTTTTTATAGTTGACAATTAATTTGTTTCTATGACACCAAGACTGAAATTCTAAAATCAATATTTTGTGTAATAAAATGTAAATGGATCTCTCTCTGTCACTCAGTAATATGGTTGTGTCATCAGCATACATGTACAATGTCCCCTGCGTAATGTTAGATGGAAGATCGTTCACTTATAGTAAAAAAAGAAGTGGTCCAAGTATGCTACCTTGAGGCGTGCCTAACTCAAGCTCTCGAAATTCAGAGAGAACAGTTTCAATCCTTACCGCCATATTTCTGTGTGTCAGGTAGGATTTAATCCATGTGTTTATCGGCCCACGTAAACCAATATTCTCAATTTTGGCACACAAAAACTCCACGTCAACCACATCAAAAGCACTTGAGAGATCAAACAATAGCGCTACCACACAATGACCACTATCAGTCAGGTCGTGTACCCGCTGTACAAACTCAGAAGTGCACGTCTCTGTTGAAAGACCTGGCCTGACAAGCGCTTAATACTGGAGGAATCCAAGAACCCAAAAATTTTGTCCGAAACAATCCTTTCGATGACATTTGAAATCGTGCTTAAAAGCGATATTGGTCTGTAATTTTCTACAGTGGCTTTGTCCCCTTTCTTGAACACCGGGATAACGATCGCCGATTTAAGTTGATAGGAAATATACCACCTTGAATTGACATGTTGGTGAGTTCAGCCAAGATAGGAGAAAAAACGTTCACAGCGTGTTTAATTAACCTCACCGGTATGTCATCGAAACCAGTGGATCTTTTATTTGGCATTTTTCCAATTACCCTGGCCACCTCGTACACTGTAACGGGAATGAAAAACATAGATCTAGAATTTACTGGGCCCAATGTGCACTGCACCGACAAGTCATCACCAAAATGGGATTCTCTTATGTTTGCTATCTAAAGTAAAGTAATTACCTAAATATGTACAATAATTTTTAAGAGTTTGCCTTGTAATTGGGTGTTAAACCTGTTAGGCAAGAAATGAATAAAATAAAAAACAAATAAAGAAAACTATTTTTATTTCAGTCTTAACAATTCTTAACATATTAAAACGACATCTTGATTAATCTGTGTTCAAAACTAAACACACACCCTGCAACACCCATAAACTAACATGTTCCTCTGTACGTAAATCAGCCTCGAACACTAATCCTACACCCATGGCATTACGTCTTTGCGACGTAGTGTACACCGGAGTTCGAATGGTGTTTTGCAATTTTAGTCTGTACGCTTCTATTGGTACTACACCAAGTACAGGCAGTTTTTCAACCAAAACTTTTGGTGTAGATCGTTTAAGGCAGTTGTTCTCCAAGTCCCAAGCAGCTCCTTCGAGAAACAACCCATTTACCAGGCAGTTACCCTAAAAACGTCAATTAGGTTCGACTAGACTCATATATTTCAACTTACCGGGGCAGGTCTAAGAACTACATCAGCTGGATCTACAAATTCAGTCACATAAGTATACAATGTAGATCGATCTAAAGGCCAATTATGTAAGCGGCATGCGATTTGCACGAGCGCCGCTAAATACGTTTCCGGAATTTGCAGACCAGATATCCAAAGTACTGTTGGCTCACCTGTTGTTGACTATAAAGTGAAAACCATTTTAATTAAAAGCTGTAGAGATTGGACTATGAAAGGAGGAGTTGGGGACTTACCCAAGTGAAATACTGCTTCTGTCTTGCTTCAAAATGCTCAATCCATCCACCAAGATTTTTACATGTTGCCGAAGTCAATTTACGCCAACTATTCGGCAATTGACCATTAAACAATGAATAGGCGACATTATCCAATACAGCATCCATGCCAATTTCACCGGCAAGTGCTTTTTTCAGTTGCGTCAACGTTTTTCGCATCATTACAATCAACTTGTTAAATCGCTCCAATTCTTGCAAAAGTACTATAATGGTAGGAGACATCATTCGTTGGAAATACCGTCGAACCTAAAACGAAAATTAAATAATTATTTTTTTTTTGGTCATAGTTTTAGAAAATCAAAAACTAACTTTCCAAATTTCATATTCTTCTGGGATCTTTCTCAAAATATCATCAGCCACGTTTTCGATAAACTCTTCTCTACTGATTCCTTGCGACGAAGCAGCTGTAATCATTTGTTCAAATGTATTTATACGCTATTTTAAGAAAGAAATAAGACCATCAAGATCTCCAGATCAACTCCACCCCACCCATTTTATCATAACAAAACTGACGTAGGATTAGTTTCGGAAAAAAATATGACGAATTGACGAAGAGGCAGATATAATTTTCTATATGTAGTTTTGAGAATAAAAACTAAAGAAGTAATCCATTAGATGCAGTGGAGTGTAATATAATTACAATAAAACAAAAATCATCGTCTCCACTATTTAATTCAAATAGATAAAAACTACTCGTATTTTGTAACATATCGTTTAATCGGTCTAAAAGTCCTCCTATTTACAAAATCTCTCGCGACTTTAAACACTTTAAGTTTGATAAATTCGATCAAGATTTAAAATCTATTCCGTGGCGTAATTTATACGACATGGAAAATGTGAACTCTAAGGTAGAGTATCTTACTAGCAGCATCAATTTGCTATTGGACATTCATGCACCACTGCGAAATTACCGATTCACAAAGACCTATGCGCCGTGGCTTACCCCAGCATTGCTTGCGATAAAAAAGGACAGGGATAGAGCCCTCACAAAATTTAAACGGAATCGGGACGAGAATGATAGGCAGCATTATAAGATCCTGAGGAACATGTTCACAGCTGCCCTTCGACGTGAAAAAAAATCCTATTTCAGAAACATTAACGTTCACGATCAGAAAAATGCCTGGAAGTCACTAAAGAAGTTAAATATCAATCCGAAAACTAAATCACTGAATTTGCCACCTCATCTAAATAAACCTGAAATAATTAATGATCATTTCATAAATTGTATTCCTCATCTGGATCCTAATGAGGAAATGATTTCATTCTATCAGAGTCGTACAAGGTTCGATAATATGTCCCAATTCGAATTTTCACCCGTTACTGAAACGGATGTTCTAAGAGTTATTGCGAGTATTAAAACAAAGGCTGTGGGTTCCGATGGAATTAACATCGATACTATTCGTCTATGTGTTCCATTTCTACTGCCATATATAACCCATATAATGAATGTGTGTCTTTCACATTCAGTCTTTCCAGACTCCTGGAAGAATGCCGTCGTTCTACCACTGCCTAAGAAGTCATCTACAAAAACGCTTGACAATTTGAGACCTATAAGTATTCTGCCGGCCTTTTCAAAGATTTTGGAGAAGGTCATGGAGCAGCAACTCCGTGTATATTTTTCAAAATACTCCGTGATACCCATTCTTCAATCTGGCTTTAGGGCGCGCCACGATTGTGTTTCCGCCCTTCTCAACCTGACCGATGATATTCTAAGTGCGACCGATGAAAGGAAGTTGACTGTACTAATTTTGTTGGATTTTTCAAGGGCATTCGACACGGTGAACCACCGCATGTTAAGGTCGATTCTTCATTATGTTGGTTTATCTCGAAGTGCCTTGGAACTTATGGCAAATTACATGGCTAAGCGACATCAAGCAGTGGATCTGGGAGGCAATAGATCGAACTACAGAGCAAATACTGGAGGTGTTCCACAAGGTTCAGCACTATCTCCGCTTTTATTTACCTTATACACATCCAACTTTCCAGCTGCATTTGTGTCTTGTGATCAGCATTATTATGCGGATGATACGCAGCTGTGCCTCTCCTTTCACCCTGGTGATACTGTGGGAGCAGTTGCTGCAATTAATGCCGATTTGCACGCGTTGTCTTGTTACTCAAGGGATCACTGTCTTAAGCTCAACCCGGATAAAACGGTAGCAGTTCTGTTCGGGGCAAAGAACGATAGACTGCGTTTTTTGGAAAGCCATCAGGACTCCATTACGATGGAGTCATCAACTATTCATTTTAAATCCTCGGTTAAGAGTCTTGGGCTCACCATCGATGTGGACTTCAGATTTGGCAATCATATAACTCGATCAATTCAAATGGGTTTCATCAATTTAAAATTAATTTTCCAGCACCGCCATATATTGACTAGGTCACTGAAGGAAAAGCTCTGTGAGGCTATGGTATTATCGCACTTGAACTATTGCGACGTCATATATTCGCCATGCCTCACTTATGCCATGAAAACGCGCATTCAAAAGCTACAGAATGCATGTTTACGCCTGATCTTCGGAATTAGAAGAACTGAAAGGATTAGCCATACTCTTCGACTAGTGGGTTGGTTAAACATGGAACAACGGAGATATCTCCATACTGCCTGTCGGTTCTATAACGTACTGTGCGACAAATCTCCACCGTATCTATACGAGAAAATCCGTTTTAGAACGGATATACATAATATTAATATACGCCATAAAAACACGCTAACACCTCCGGCTCACTCCACCGAACTATTTAAGAGATCCTTTTCTTATGCCATAACAAAGTGTATAAATGGACTGCCAGCTAAATTGAAATCGCTGTCTAAATCTCGCTTTAAAACATGCATGAGGGATATGTTGTTTAATGGTCAGCTCGGTTAGCTTCCGGTCCTTTGTATGCTGGTGCAGTGACTCAGGCTCATGATTTTTCCTTTTTTACTGATTTTGGTACATGTACATGTATGGCGCTGGTTCAAGTGTTAACTAAGCTTCGATCGAATTGTACTAATAAATTGTTAATTTTTTTTTTGTGTTCTCTTGATATAAGCGCCAATCTACGTATATTCTATGTTATACTATGTTTTTCCTTTATATACAATTTTTGATTTATTTTTTTGTATTATTATGTATTTACGTATAATTTTAGAATGGTTTAATGAATGTGTTATATGTCATGTAAGCTACTGTATGAATGCATTTTGGGTTAGCTGAGCAGACTGTTATATTCCTTGAATATTACAGTACTGAAACTCGCCCATGAATAAAGACATTTATTATTATTATTATTATTATTATTTGGTAGTTCGTATATATTTATGACAGGTTGTGTCGAATTGAATCAACATTTTTGACATTGCCTTCATCCTTTTCGTGGAATACAATGGATTCAGATCCCAAGAATTTGTGGCGACCAGCGGCGCGCCCCAAGGAATTAATCCCTTTGATTTTCTCGATATATGTTAACGATATTGGGGAGACTTTGTCTAGTCATTTTCTATTATTCGCGGATGATTTCAAATTGTTTCGCCCGATCCAGTGTGAGTCCGACTGCCAGGAGTTGCAGAAGGATTTAGAAACTATTGGGAACTGGTGTACTGTAAACAGACTACCACTAAACATTAACAAATGCAAACTTATGAGTTTCAGTAAAAGGCAGGTGTCAACTCGGTACAATTATACTCTGAATGGGTCGGAATTGGAACTGCAATTCAGTCAGCGATCTGACTTTTAACCGGCATATATTGGAAGTAAGTCAGAGTGCACTTCGCACTTTGGGATTCATATTTAGAAATACATCTGAATTTCAGAACGTCAAATGTCTTAAGTCTCTGTATACAGCACTGGTAAGATCCAAATTAGAGTATGCTTCAATTTTATGGGCACCAATTTATCGGGTTCATGTCGAGAGAATCGAGAGGGTACAGAGAAAATTTTTAAAATATTTATTCGCCAAAGTTAATGGTCACTTCCCTGTGAGGGGTTTTGATCACAGTATACTTCCCCGGACCTCAGTCGTAGAGTTTGCGCGGGTCAGATATTTGTTTCCAAGTTGCTGAATGCATTAATTGATTATCCTCAGCTTCTGGCGGCAATAAATATTCGAGTCCCGCAATATAATTCTCGCACTAGTCACTTATTTGAGGTTCCATTTCATCGAAACAACTATGAAGGAAGGGCGCCTGTCGACGGAGCATGCCGATGGACCAACCTTTATGAGATACATAGAGAATTTAATTTTTTTGATGAAGATATTAATAATTTTAAGAACGGGTTGCGGAGTTTCATGAATAGAGTTGTTGGTCATGGATGTTAAAAGCTTGTTTTAAGCCTGTTTTATGTATGTGTACTAAATTGTCAAATTGGGGGTACTCGAGGGTTGCTTTCATTTATTGAATTTTGTTTATAAATTTATTATATCGAATTATCGGGTTTCGGGATAAATGAAATTCCAATTAACTTGGTGTAGTCTCTATTGCAACGTTTCGTGCCAATATATGCACTTCTTCAGGCTAAATCGACCAATCGAGCGATCTAATTCGACCAATCACAATTTAGTAACCACTGATGGAAATATCAAAAGATTAAGACTTTTGTTTGTACCAGAAATGTATTTTAAACTAAAAAATGTCCTACAGAATGATACCAACTGTTTGGTCCCATATTATTCAAAAACAACGCGAGACTTATACAGCAAACTAAAGGATAAACCGAATACAGATCGATTGTGTGACGTCATCTACCAAATTAGTTGTTCACAATGCGAAGGAAAATATATAGGTCAGACAAAGAATTACATCAAGGATAGGATAAACAAGTCTAGACTGCCGCTATAAAAAGAGCGCTACAGCTCGGTCTGAACATCACTGTGACACCGGGCATGTGTTTGATTTTGATCATTACAGGATACTGGATATAGAGCATAGGGAAAGAACTAGACTGTTTAAAGAGATGGTGTATATAAACAGAGAGCCTCACTCTTTAAATTCTCAAAAAGATATCAATAGTCTAAGTGTAATTTATACCAACTTAATTAAATTATGATGTTCTAGTTGATTTACAGTGGTACGCCTATGTGCCACAGGCTTGTTTGAGTTTTTGTACCTATATATTTCTGATACTGAACGATTAGTGTTTTTTGGTTTTCCTATTCTCCATATCATATCGATTTACAATTGAATTGTGTACCATCATTTTATGCTTAAGATATTGTCTTGTTATTGGGCGAAAGCCTGTTAGGCAATAAAGAATTATTATTATTATTATCCTTCCATACACTCCCACTCCCATACACCGTTCCGCTGCAAGTCCCCGTGCGTACAAACAGCGTACTGCATCCCTTTCGAACTCACTGCATCATTTTCAGGACGATACCACCGAACATATAACGGCATAGAAGGATCACTTTGGTACGACCCTTTATTTTTTTTTTTTGATAAAAGTCTTACCGACTGCAGCAGCAAGCAGTAAACGAATTTGGAATTACGAGGCCTACCCGCAGGGATTTATCTTATTGTGAGCATTTAGGGTCCCGCGCTCTTCTATTTCTATTTGTAATCTGTCAATTTCTGTTTGGTGTTGATTTCTTTTATAGTCATATTTTATATAAATGTGTAGAATTATGAAATTATGTTTATTATTATTATGTATTGTTCTTGGTACGGTTTTTGTTTTGTTTAATTTTTTTTAGAATTATTAATTAGTTTGTTGTGATATAGTTGATTATATTTTTAGTCATATTGTCTTGTAATTGGGTTCCTGAACCTGTTAGACAATAAAGAGTATTATTATTATTATTTAAGCATTTCTCATAATTCTAATACTAACCAACTAACGTCTTTACCTTTCTCGCTATTATGTTCAGTGGTATCGCGTTCATTTTGCAACTGAGCTAGAGCACCGGCAGTTCCGTTTTGTGAACTCCCAGAAGGTCACCACAGTTGTAGAATAGTTTAATTCGCACAAGGTCGACTTCGAAGGTCCTCACTGAATACATGATTCCGTCTAAGCCACCGGCCCAACATAACCTATATAGATTCTTTGCGAAAATGGCCGTAAATAACCAACAACACATCTATTAGTAGAAGTGCTATTGAAAGAATCCGCTATAAATGTTCACTATTATAGGTACCTACTTCATAATGTGCGGAAGTTGTCTTATTTAAATATATTTAAATTGGCTTGAAACTCACAGACTTGAGGTTGCAGTTCAATCAAAAGGTTCCACATTTCTTTTGTAGCCTGTGTATAGTAACCGATTTCAGCGTTTGGATGTAATCCAAATACTTCTGGGCTATTTGTTAAGGGCAATTCATCAATAAATGCTGAAAAAGAAAAGTGTCATAAGTTTTATTTCTAAAAAGTTTAATGAGCTTTAGTGCGACCATTGTCTTTATAAGGATAGTCTGTGGACCAAAACTTTATAAGGTGCAAACTTTTAAATTTGCTAATAATTGGTGATTTTTCTTTTTGGCAACACTGTTTTTGGCAGCTCAGCTGTTTTAGTGTAAGATGTTCCAACTTTAAAATTGTGTTCTAAAATATTATGTAACCATTTTGATGTATCTCTGCAAGGTACTTCTCCAATTTCTAATCAATTTGACAAAGATCAAAGAATGGCTTCTCATTTTCTAATTTACACGCCATTATACCGTCGATGAAGTTCAAAGTCTATTCTGACAAAACTTTGGAATGCATCATTCGCTGTCACCCTTTACGACTAGATGAGTATTCAGTCATAAACGTACTTTGGTTTCCAAGTTCTTAATTCTACTTACCAATATATTCTTCCTTAGCACCATCTGGTGGTAGCAAATAGTCAACTGTACTGTCATGATAGAAATGAAATGGTTGGAACGTGTCAAACAAAAAGTCACCCATATATTCATCCATGTAGGTAGCAACGATGCGACGATCAAAATCATCAATCACACGACCTCCATACATCACTTCACCAATGAGATACTTTAGACTATTCCATGGGATTCTCGTATCCTGCGCAAAAATACAAAATCTAATGCTCGAATAGCTAAATGTAAATCAAGGCTCATCTACCTTCAACTTTACAGCTTTCGTCAAATACGTATCCAAAATTGTTACGCATACATTAAAATCAGACTCGTTGAAGTCGTAACAAATATTCCAGCCGATTTTATCATATTTCCGTCGTTCCTGCACCACAGCATGGAAAAACGCTAAAACATACACCAACGACTTGTAGGCAGGATGCGCACACGCATCCAATGTTTGCACACGCATCTTGAAATACGTGTTGCGCAGATTCAGCTTCAAACCATTTGGAGGCTCTGTCACCACTTTGAGGGAGCGCTGCAATATACCTGTAAATTAGACAGATAAATCAATTTACTCGAAGCTAGGTTGAAGCTTATACCTATAGGAAAGTTTCCAACAGGATCTGTCGTTAACCACAACCGAAAATCTGGATGTGGTTTACTAATTTTCTCCAACTGTTTCTCCAAACGTTTAATAAACGATACCAGTAGATGGCAGTTTTGAAACATTAACCATTGCCCACGGGAAATCGCAACGTCCAACAGGGATAGAGCTGTTGGCTCCTGACCTTGTCCTAGGGAAAGGTACCTGAATTTACCACCTCCAAAGCCGCACCTGAAAAGAATACGGTTCTATATCTACAAGCTAAACGATGTGTCGCAATTACCTATCGGCCAGTTTCATTAATTCAGCTGTGGGATCCGAACCAGGACTCAGAATAAACACGACAGGCGTAGTGGGACTACTCTGTTCATAAATACCATCCATATTGATGACCGGCGGCATAATATATTCCTCACCCATAGTCTCCGTGATGTAATTACCAACAGCTCGGTATACACGATCCACGCGGAAACATCGAAGCAACATTAGTATCTCGAATGGTTGCAGGCGGTGCTTGTAGTTGTAGGGAAATTCTACTTCTTCGGGCGCATCCAAATCATACCTGTGCATGAGTTAAATGTGTCGACTGTATTTTTTTAGTAAAGGAAATTTGCTTACCATTCCTTCCATGTTTGCACGTCACTGATAATTTGATCAGGCAACTTTTCAAATTTTTTTGCAAACTCTTTCGATAACTTAATAATATTCTCCCAACCTTGCGCTGTTATCCATGTGGCTGGACATTCTAATTCGGACTTTTCCAAACTGACGCTACCCTAGAAAAAAAAAATATACAAATTCACCCTAAAAGCAAACAATAGAAAACCAAGTCTTGCCTTAATGAAAAAGTCTAATTGATCCTGAGGCACCACCCCACGGCTTTCCTCCAATTTCACAGTCATTTGAAACGAGAATAGCAACTTGTGTTTCTCGAAAATGCCTGTACATCCATAATCGTACACATTTTTCGTTAGAGTATTGATGATGTTCTCTAAACGTCTATCCAGAAGGGTATGGGGTAGAGCCTTTCGGAGCGAATATGCAAATACTTCCAAATATGAGGCCAGCGAATACTGGTACATGGCATTCACACCTTCAAAATGATGACAAAAAAAGAAAATCAAAGTTGAATTATTACATTTTTCAACAAAAATGTTCTGCTTATTGTACAGGGGGTGGGCACTTTATTATTGTATTTGTATTATTAACAGTCAAATAATTTTAAAATTTCTTTAAACCAATACACTTTTGTATTAATATATTTTTTTTCTAAAGTCAGTAGTTTCTGAGAAAAGGTACTGTCCCCTAATAAAGTGCCCACCCTGTACATAGAGCGACATCAAGAAGAAAAAGACAACAATACACGAAAGAAAAAAATTATATTTAGTTTTCTTTTCTTGAGCCTTATTTCTTCAATATTTAGATTTGAAACTTCTTGGGATGAGGCTCACAAATTACACACAGGTTAAATAACGACTTGTTATTTAATGTCAAAACATTTTGTTAAAAACAACGTTTCGGCAACATACATCTGTTGCCTTCTTCAGGTAATATACGTACAAAAATCGTCTAGTGGACAAGTAGTGTTTTCTATTGTATTATACTGTTTGAATGCTATATGTGCATTGTGCATTGAATGCACAATGCACATGGTTGTTGTGGGTAAGGCTACAGTTGAATGTGAGGAGGTTTTAGCGGAAATTGATGCTGGTACAAAGGTGGCGAACGAGAAAAAGGATGCGGCATCATTAAAAAGTTCCGAAATTGAGGAACAAGCTAGAATTATTAGTATAGAACAGGCTGAAGCGAAAGAGGCATTATCAGCAGCATTTCCCGCTTTGGAAGAAGCTCGATTGGCTTTGGCTGATTTAGACAAGTCCGATATCACTGAAATTCGGTCATTTGCAACACCACCTGAAGCTGTGCAAGTTGTCTGCGAATGTATTGTGATATTAAAAGGTGGGAAAGAAGTCTCCTGGAAGGCTGCTAAAGGCTTAATGGCTGAAGCGAGTTTCCTGCGTTCGCTGCAAGAGATGAACTGCGATGCCATTACGCAAGCACAAGTAAGAGCTGTAAAAGCACACATGAAGAAATCCTCGAAATTGGATGAAATGGCAACTGTGAGTAAAGCTGGGTTCGTTTTACTACGGTTCGTGCAAGCCGTTTTAGGATACTGCGCTGTCTACAGAGAAGTTAAACCGAAAAAAGAAAAAGTGGAACAGTTGCAGAATGAATTTAATCAGGCTAAGCAAGTCCTGGATAAATTGTTTAAAGAATTGGCGAAAATAGAGGAGGATTTAAGCAAACTGAATGCCAAATATGAGATTGCGATGCGGCGAAGAATGGAATTGGAACGTTTGGTGGGGAATTGTTTATTGTGCGCTGGGTTTTTGGCGTATTGTGGACCATTTACCTACGAATTTCGACGAGATTTAGTTTATGTGGATTGGTTGAATGATATTTTGGCAAAGGAAGTTCCACTAACTGTACCTTTTAGGTAAGAATTAGTAGCATTCAATGCACATATAGCACTCAAACAGTATAATACAAAAGAAAACACTACTTGTCCACTAGACGATTTTTGTATGTATATTACCTGAAGAAGGCAACAGATATACGTTGCCGTAACGTTGTTTTTAACAAAATGTTTTGACATTAAATAACAAGTCTGTGTGTAATTTGTGAGCCTCATCCCAAGAAGTTTCAAATCTAAATAATGAAAGAAAAAATGCGAAGCAGAAGAAGAAAAACTCCAACGAAGCTGAGAAAAAATTACGAGGAAAACAATGCAATACTAAGTCGAAGAAAGATACAACAAAGAGAAATGCTAAGGAAACAGAACAAAGAGAACAAGAAAGCAACGTTTTAAGGTTAAGAAGGAACATGCAAGAAGACGGTGGAAAACAACACGATGCAGACGAAGCAAAACAAAGAAAACAAATAGAGAGAGAGAGAAAGTAGAACACCAAGAGAAAGGCAACGAAAAATGGTGGCTAATGAAGAATTAAAAGGATTTCATGCCCGTAAATATAATAAATGAAAAATAATTTAATGGCAAAGCGGACCAAAATATTGGTTTTACCTACACAAGGAATTTTCTTTAATTTAGCAAATGGAGGTTGATATTTGTAGATGGGCAACGACTATGGTACTCTGACGAGCTCATAACAAGAGCGAAACGAATTCGAATTTGTTGACCCATGCCTCGGTGTGGTTCTATTGAATTAGACTGAGGCCCTGCTAAATTAAACAAAATTCCTTGTGTAGGTAAACCCAATATTTTTGTTCCGCTTTGCCATTAAATTATTTTTCATGGTGGCTAATGTGGCACCCAGAATTGGTTAAGGTAATTAAGATAAAGAAAATGCGGAATTCAGAAAGAATGGAAGAAAACAACGTGGAGAATAAAGGTGGACTTCCCTCCGAGCGACTGTAACAGGCGATAGCCGCGTAGCGACTATCGCTCAGCGATCATCGCTATGGGTACGTTTTCCTCCCAGCGTTTGCGACGATTAAATTTCCCGCATGTATCGGTAATTTTACTTCAGTTGTTCGTTCTGTGGCTGTGTAGTAGTTTTCACAAAATTTTGGGATGAGGCCTGGCCTATATGCTGTACGAAGAGGCAGAAGTTGATGACATACTTCAAATGTGTATCGCACAACGAAATGGAGTCAAATCGCGAAGACCAAGGATTCTAGAAATGTAAAAATCTTCTGGAGTTATTGTCAATGCAGCGCTTTGACATAACTTTGACGAATATGGAAAAGAAGAATAAAGAAGCCTCAAATAGAAATGAAATGCCATGCAAAGCAAGATGTGAAGGCTAAAATAGAAGATGATTACTTTAGTGGTCAAAGCCAAAGATGAGTTATGAGTCAAATTCAGTAGGAACTATAGAAAGAAACCTTACCTGCCATATCCGAGAGAACAAAAAACAATATAGCACCCCTTTTCGCAACAGGTCGATATACATTTCGAAGTCTATCAATATCTACCGCGGTATCAGCGGCTAATGCAAGTTTTTCCTTCACTTCAGATGCTTTAGTTTTCGTATTCTCCAATGTCATAACCAATTCAACGTTATCCAACATATTACCTGTCAAAAAAATTATGTCAATTACAATGCTTCATACAAATAAATAAATATTTACCTGTAGTGGTTGAAAGCTCTCTCAACAAAGAGTCTTCAAGCTGCTGCAGCAAATTCTTGTTTTCACTCGTTTCCTTGATAAGATTCTCACGTTGTTCTTCTAAATCAGGACGTTCGTTACGCACCACAACGCTGAGTAGTTGATCTTCAAGACCCGATAGAGTTACAGTGTAATTTATAACAACCGCTGAAGCGTACACTGACGGATTGAACAGTGGATTTGCAAATTTCGTTGTCATAAACATTCTGGAATATCAAATTAGTACCTACGAATTTCGAATTACCCTTATCGATTGTCTTTACCTGAAATTAGGATCCCAATCCACTTCCTTGTCACCAAGGATTACAAATACCCGTCCCGAAACACTTTTAACATTTTTTTGAATCACATTCTCCACAACTGGATCAATGTAATCATCGACATCTTGAAACAGGACTGGTGAACCATATTTGATAGACATATCCAGATGTTTAAGAAAATCTGGATCATTAAAACTCAACGTCTTTAAATTATTCTTTTCCTCACGTTTCTTGATCCAGTTCAATGCCTGTTGCTGAGGATCAATACATAATGGGAAACGGGAACCGCGTATGGTTAGGATACCGTTTTGCAGTGACAGTTCGTCTGGTGGGAGGCTTTCAGACGTCCAAATACTAACCTCTACGTCTGTAGTCAAGTTTTGTTCTAATCTAAGAAATAATCCTGGTAGATTTTGGCTTAAAATACAAAAGATTAGTTCTTACCTAAAAGGTACAGTTAGTGGAACTTCCTTTGCCAAAATATCATTCAACCAATCCACATAAACTAAATCCCGTCGAAATTCGTAGGTAAATGGTCCACAATACGCCAAAAACCCAGCGCACAATAAACAATTCCCTACCAAACGTTCCTTTTCCAGTTTCAAATTTGCCAAATCCTCAGTCCACCGAATCTTTTCAGAACTCAAACCCGACATCAACTTATCGGCAGCTTGCAATCGCCTCATCATTATATCAGTTTCCTCTTGCAATTCCATTCTTCGCCGCATCGCAATCTCATATTTCGCATTCAGTTTGCTTAAATCCTCCTCTATTTTCGCCAATTCTTTAAACAATTTATCCAGGACTCGCTTAGCCTGATTAAATTCATTCTGCAACTGTTCCACTTTTTCTTTTTTTGGTTTAACTTCTCTGTAGACAGCGCAGTACCCTAAAACGGCTTGCACGAACCGTAGTAAACCGAACCCAGCTTTACTCACAGTTGCCATTTCATCCAATTTCGAGGATTTCTTCATGTGTGCTTTTACAGCTCTTACTTGTGCTTGCGTAATGGCATCGCAGTTCATCTCTTGCAGCGAACGCAGGAAACTCGCTTCAGCCATTAAGCCTTTAGCAGCCTTCCAGGAGACTTCTTTCCCACCTTTTAATATCACAATACATTCGCAGACAACTTGCACAGCCTCAGGTGGTGTTGCAAATGACCGAATTTCAGTGATATCGGACTTGTCTAAATCAGCCAAAGCCAATCGAGCTTCTTCCAAAGCGGGAAGTGCTGCTGATAACGCCTCTTCCGCTTCAGCCTGTTCTATACTAATAATTCTAGCTTGTTCCTCAATTTCGGAACTTTTTAATGATGCCGCATCCTTTTTCTCGTTCGCAACCTTTGTACCTGCATCAATTTCCGCTAAAACCTCCTCACATTCCGCTGTTGCTTTACCCACAACAACCTTTTGCTTGGCCAGCTTCGCGTTGAGAATTTCCAATTCCCCACTGGCCTCGTCAATCTTTGTTAAACCGCTGCCCAATCGTTCACATTGCGCATTAATATAATTATCTTTTTCTTCCAACAAACGTAAATACGTTGCGATAAAATCGAGATAGTGCTTTGGAGTGACATAATTCTTCCTGCGCAGTGTCAAAAGATAGTTGACACTTTGTTGAATGACAGTGTTGTGTACATGCACGACATGTTCAATAATGCTGTCGCGGTAATTTTGTGGTATCATCGCGTTTTCTTTTAGAAACACTGAGGCAACAGCGAATAGGGCTTGTAAAGGCCATGGGAAAATCCAATCGATTGTCGTATTATTTACCAAACCTGGGAAATTTCGGCAGCGTTTGCTTAATATGTCACCTAGAAAAAAAGTAAATGTTAAGTAAATGGAAAACTTTGATTGCTGCATGAAAACTCTTAAAAAGTCAACAAAACTTAACGAAAAAACGGATGAGTCAAGGTTTTGAGTGAGTTAGGACAGCCTTCCAGGGTGTACGTGAAAGAATTTACCGGAGAACTGGTTAATAAAGTAGTCCAGAGTAATCTGGTGACTTTAAAAAACTCATGTCGAGGCCGAGATAAAAGCATCCTCCCTCTCTGCCCCTAGTCGCATAGTCGTGCAAGGAGCCATTACGCCGAAACCTGCAGATGTTTTTAAAAATATACGTCAGGATTTTAAGCAAGTATATATAAGCAACCGTGAGTAAACGCCATCGTCTAAATGTCTCCCTACACGAGAAATTGTAGGGCAGGCGAAACATAGTGCGTAAAATTCTTTTTTGGATGATGAACACTCTGGATATGTCACTCGATCGCCCCCAGACGATAATGTTGTAGGCAATAGTAGCATACACGAAAGAGTAATGAATATTAAGTAGAGCGCGAGTATTCATGTGACTTCTGAGAGTGTAAATCACGTAAGCCTGGCTGTTCAGTTTACGACTGACGGACTCCAAATGATCAGCCCACTGCAGCCGCCGATCGAAGGTCACTCCCAAAATCCTCGAAGACGTAGTCCACTCCAGCCGATTGCCCTCAAACACCAAGTCGTAATTCAACACTGCACGATACCTACTGAACTGCAGAACGACAGTCTTATCATGATTGATCATCAGTTTGTTTTGAGTGCACCAGGAATTAAATATATGCATAACGGATAGAATTTTTATCCGCAGTACTTCTGGATCCTTGTCGTGGACTACCAGAGATGTATCATCGGCATACATAAAAGCCCTTGCAGATGGAATGTGCAGGGGCAGATCGTTTACGTAAAGTAAAAATAGAAGCGGACCCAAAACGCTCCCTTGTGGTGCCCCCACATTAATACTTTTAGATTCCGAGACCGACGAATCAACCCTGACACTAATCTTCCGATCAGACAAGTATGACGCAATCCAGCCATTGACCGCACCACGAATTCCCTCAGAAAATCTCCATCGACAGTATCAAAGGCCCTAGACAGGTCAAAACACAACGAAACAACGTAATTGCCTCCATCAGCGAGATCATGCACGTGCTGGACATATTCAGTCACACAAGTCTCGGTAGAAAGTCCCGACCTAAAACCATGCTGAGAAGTAGTAATTATGTTACACTGACTCAGGAAATTCATAATTCTGACAGAAACAATCTTCTCAAATAACGCTTAACAACGCTATAGGTCTATAATTTCCAATGTCACTTTCACTTCCCTTTTTATAAATTGGCACGATAATAGACTCTTTTAATTTTGACGGGAAGGTACCTGAGCATATCGAGGCATTAAAAATATGACATAAGTAAGGAGCAAACTCCGCCGCGCTGTATTTCAACAAGTGCACCGGAAATCCGTCCGGACCCGTCGATTTTTAATTGGGTAATTCGCGTATTGTGTCCATGACCTTGCACTCATTGATAGGGGCGAAAAACATAGGCCTATCATTCACAAGCCCTTTAGGTGGAGTAAGTTTTGAAGCTCGGACGAACTTGGGGAGCCCTGACAGCCGATACGTACATTAGAGAAGTTTTAGCAGCACATAGTGTTCCTTTTGCACCGTTCATCGGAGATGATTTTATGTACGTGAGTATTTAGCCGAGGTTGAAAAATCCCAGTAGTAAATTGGCATGCTCTAAACCCAGGCCTAAAGCGAATTGAGCATGTTTGAGATACTCTTGGGAAATAACAAATTTATTAATGAACAAACTTAATTATAGACGTTTCAGATTGACCTTCTAGAAGAAGATGCAAGAAGTAGTAGAGAAGACAAGGCCCAGTCCAAATACTTATAGACTGTAAAGGAAAACTCCTAAATGAACTTCTTAGAAGTGTGAACGGTCGTTGAGGCATGATGGCATGGAAGAACTCAAGGAAAGGTGCGTTAAAGGTCAACGTGGCATTGTTGTAAACTTACCTGATGGCGACATAGCCAACACCACATGTAGATTGTCAATGCACGTATTGAGAAAGTACTGCCAAACACTGTCTTTCGCCACACCATATCCAGCATTATTTGCTGCTGTTCGACACGAACTAACAATTTGCTCCTTGTCATCATCGGTAAATAACGACGGCACATAACCAATCATCAAAATATTATTAATAAACTCCAGGAAACCTTCTTCAACTATTTGCCCAGCGGTAAAATAGAACACCGTCGGTTTTTTATCAACGCCTGTAAAATAAAATGCAATATAAATCCGCTCCTGATTACGACCTGTATATTTACCTACCCAATTGATTGTAAAGCTTCTTCAAATCCTCTTTAAACATAACTTCATTATATCCACGACATAAAGTAATGGTAAACATCTCACAACCAGCAGTAAACGCTGCTAACCGAGTGAGACTCGCCTTACCACATCCCCCAACTCCCACCAACATTACATGACTCTGGGTGAGTCTCAATCCGCGATGGATACGAGTCAAATGCTCTAAAGCATCATTAAACAATACAATATTCAATTTTTCCTTTTGCTCATTGTACAATTCGATAATTTCTTGAAACAGGAAATAAATGGCTTCGTAGTCGAGTAAGTCTTCATAGAAACGTTCCTCTCCTTCGTTCATAGCATTTCGGTAATCACCAAATAGTAGTGGATCACGCATCACGTAATCTTCCAACTCCATTTCGGGTTCTTTTCCTTCTTCAATTAGTCGTTTCTCTTCAATAGCCTCAAGTAGTGGGTTAGATTCAGCTGGCACAAACACGAAATCCTCATCATCTACATTGGGTGCCTACAAATAGTGGAATAGTGGAACACGCTAAGGACAAAGTAGTGTTCATACCTGTTCTTCTTGCAGAGCTTTCACTTCCTTCTTCGGATAATACCTTTGCAGTTGCTCGATCAATCCATTCCGTACCAACAATTGATCATCGGAATTGATCAATCGATCACAAATCACTCTTGTAAATTCATTTCGCCATACACGCACAATTTGCGGCAGTGTCGTTACAAATTTCGGATGAATCAACAACATTCCAGCAGTGATTCGTGACAAATCACGCATATTGAATATATAATGGAACTTACTAGGTGTGGGCGGTAATTGTACAATAACCATATTGTACAAATTCAATGTGATTGTCATTAGAACATCTGCGGTTTGTACGACTTCATCAAATATCGATAAATGTCCGGTTAGTATTGAACTGTACACGTGATGCAGTGTTTCCGTTGTGGGAAACACTAAATTTAATACGGTAAACATGGATACGAATCTGGGATCGACTTCGTTACGACCCCCGCCTGCTACACCCATGGCAGCAAAGTATGAAATGTCTTTCAGTATTTTCCAGTTAAGGTCTTTGCCTCGATCGTACATACCGCCTTTTTCGAACAGCAGCTTCAATAGGGCTATTGGTTGTTGGGTACCATAATCGTCGACCTAAGGAAAATTAATACTGGCAGTGGTATATTTCGGATGGGAATACAAAGGAATAATTCGGTAACAAGACACGGGCAAAAGAATTTACTTTTGTCCTACCCTGTATATATATTTGGGTAATTTTGGATATTTTCTCTATTTTTATAGTTTTATACCTAACATGTCTAGAAGTCTAACCTGAAATGGAACAGTTGCAAAGACAGAATGACGGCTTTAACTTACACAAAAAACTAAAAGAGACTGCCGGAATACATAAAGGCAGAGCAGCAAATGTACTGGCCGATGAAAACAATCAGATAATCACCGATAACCGGGAAAACATTGCAATCTGGGAAAGATATATTAAGCAACTTTTCTACCAGGACAGACCTACAATTATGAACGAAGATAACGACCACTTGACAGGACCATCAATCACAAAGGCGGAGATAGAAAAAGCGATACATAACTCTAAAAACAATAAAGCAACTGGACCGGATGGGATCCCATCGGAAATATTGAAGATATTGGATGAAAGAGGCATTGAAGTTCTACACAAAATATTTAACATCGTATACGAAACAGGGCAATACCCACAACAATGGCTAAGTTCAACATTCATCCCTCTACCTAAGAAAAATAATGCTAGAAAGTGTGGAGACCATCGACTGATTAGCCTGATGGGCCACACTTTGAAAGTATTTCTAAAAATAATTCATCAAAGGATCTATAAAAAATGCGAAAGAGATATCAATAGCTCACAGTTTGGGTTTAGACAAGGGGTGGGCACAAGAGAAGCGATAGTGGCCAGGCAAGTCCTTGTACAGAACTGCCATGATGTGAGAAAAGACATATGCCTTTGCTTTGTTGATTACGAGAAAGCATTTGACCGAGTTGAACATCCCAAACTAATGCAGCTCCTCAGGAATCTTGACATAGATCAAAAAGACACCAGATGTATAGAAAATCTATATTGGTACCAGACTGCACAGATTAGGCTCAATAATGAGCTGTCTGATGATATAGAGATCCGGAGGGGCGTGCGCTTTTGTTCAACCTGTACTCGGAGGGGGTCTTCCGGGAAGCATTGGAAGATGCGGAAATCGGTATTAAAGTCAACGGAGTGTGGATTAATAACATTAACAACGTTATGCTGCTCATCACTGATAACATGCAATACTTACAAAGACTGATCAACACAGTCGGTCAACATAGCAGATTGATGGGTCTAAACATAAACACTAAAAAGACGAAGTTTATGATAATATCAAGGAACCTAAATGCGTTTGAAGACTCACAGTTAACATTCAACGCAATGCGCATAGACAGAGTGAACAAATTTAAATACTTGGGCATGTGGTTATCTGAAGACTGGACCTCTCATATCGAGGTCAAGAGTCGCATCGAACAAGCCCGACAAGCATTCCTAAGACTGAGGAGAGTATTTAGTTGCTCAGACTTCGATCTTGGTCTGAGGTTGAGATTCTTAAAGTGCTATGTGTGGTCAGTACTACGGGATGGAAGGTGGGACCCTTAAAGTCAACAACATTAACAAATTGGAAGCGTTTGAAATGTGGCTTTACTGCAGAATGCTCAAGATACCGTGGACTGCAAGAATAACAAACGTAGAAGTTCTGTCCAACATCAACAAAGAACGTGAACTGTTAACCACCATTAAAAAGAGAAAGACTTCATATCTGGGGCACGTAATGAGGAACAAGAAGTATGAGTATTTACAGTTGTTGATCGAGGGTAAGATAGAGGGCCGTAGAGGGATAGGAAGGAAGAGATTGTCCTGGTTGCGGAACATAAGACAGTGGACAGGAATAAATGACATACAGACCCTAATTCACACCGCAAGAGATAGAGAGGAGATGGAAAATGTGATCGCAAACATCCATTAGTGGATAGCATCCGAAGAAGAAGAAAGATAAAGAGGACTAGAAACAGATGGCTATGTTCTCTTGTTCGAAGAATGACATGTTTTAAATACAGTGTGGTCATTTAACATTCAAGATTCTCGAAATGTCTTCATGTAAATTAAATGTCGGAGTTTTCTTATTATATACAGAAGCTAGTAGTTGGGGAGTTAACAAGGTTTCCCATAACAAAGAATAAATATAAAGGGCGCAGAAAATATGAACATGGGTTTTCATCCAGTTAACTTTTTCGGAGTCATTATATAATCGTATTGTTTCTAACCGTACAAACAGTAGTGTCTTGTTGATCTTCTAAAAAATCTCCAATAAGGACATCTTAACATACGTAACGTAATGTAAATAATAAATACCCGCTAATTCAAAATGGTTACAATGGAGGTTAAAGCTGTCGTGTTTTTGCTGTAAGATCTCGATTTCGATACATTTTTCTTGTAGCCAGCGTTCCTTGGCGTCTTTGATTGCTCTGAGGACTCTTCTATGTAGTTCCTTGATTTTACATTGTCTCTGTTTCTGTGTTGTCTTCTTTCTACCATAAGTTCCAAGATAGAGTCTGTCATCCATTGTTGTCTTTTTACCGTCCTATCCGGTCCTAGCTTTTCTTTTGTGACGGAGGTTATTGATACTTTTATTTTATTCCATAGGTCTTCTATTTCTGTTTCTTGGTTGTTGTCTTCAAATATAGTTTTGATTTCCCTGTTTAGCCTCTCCTTTGTTTGTTGGAATACGACATCCTCTTTGAGTTTTCGCATGTCAGCAACCTTTGAGGGTTTCCTTTTGTTTATATTCTTCAGTCGAAATTTAGTACGAGCTAGCAGCAGATTGTGATCTGACGGTATGTCCGCACCTGATTATGTCTTACCAGAGATAACCGAGATGGGTTTTACGAAGAGCAATAAACACATCTACAAGTAGGTAAATGAATAACTCTCTTTGTTAACTTTCAGAAACAAATGGACCGTGTTTTCTTGTTCGAAGAATGACATGTTTTAAATACAGAGTGGTCTCACTTTTGAACATCGAAACGCCTTCATGTAAATTAAATGTCGGACTTTTATTATTATATACAGAAGCTAGTAGTTGGGGAGTGAACAAGGTTTCCCATAACAAAGAATAAATATAAAGGGAGCAGAAAATATGAACATGGGTTTTCATCCAGTTAACTTTTCCGGAGATTAAGGAGTCATTATATAATCGTATTGTTCCTAACCGTACAAACAGTAGTGCCTTGTTGATCTTCTGAAAAATCTCCAATAAGGACATCTTAATGTACGTAACGTAATGTAAATAATACCCGCTAATTCAAAATGGTTACAATTCTTTTGAGTGATTTCATTCAGAAAGGTAAAAGTAATAAATTCGGAATCCTACTGTAATAAGAATAATAATAGCTTTTCATATATGCCAAACAATATAAAGAAACCTTACCTGAGGCATATTCATATCATCAATAAAACAAATCAACTTTTTCCCCATCGGCGGTCCATAAATCTCTTTCGTCCGCTTCTCTACTGCAGACTCCAAGTTCTGTTGTACATCCATTGAAGATGTACGCGACGAAAAATTAATGTTCAATATGATAAAAATACTTTTATCCAAATTCCGTAAAAAGTCTTGAATTACTGCCGTTTTCGAGGTACCAGTCTCACCGACCAACACTATCGGTCGTCGAATTTTGTTCATCAGTTGCAACATGTACGTCACCCGAACCGTATCGACTGTTGGTACCAAAATTTCCGCAAATCTCAATCCTCTATTGTGGATGTAGTCCGGCACCAACCACTGCCATGCCACCCATACTCTCTTCTCCACATTCAAATAATAATCGTAGAAAGTCGGATACGCCGATGGTATATGAAGCAAATCGCACATATTCTCAGGCGTATCCTCTACACTAAGCATTGATACTTGCGCCTTCATATATTCATCGAAATCAGGACGACATCTATCGATTAATGTAGCACCAATTGAGTTGTAAATTGACGTAACAAAGACGGCATTGATAATATATTCATCAACTTCTTCATCCGGTGCTCGAGTGTCTTCAACGGGTTGCGGATAGATGGCGTCAATGACGTGACACATTTGAGTAATCATGTTTAAACCGGTTTGGTAGATGATCGTTTTTAGAGGATCCACCTGAAAATTATTTCGTTTTTGATGTTATTGCAAGCACCGAAACTGCCATTTTGACAGACACCGAACCCCACGGGAAACAAACAGGCTTCGCATGGGTTTGGGTTGAGTTCGGTTAGCTTCGTTAGGTAGCCAAAGAATACATACCTACTATTACTGTTATTATTAAATGGTTTGGGTTCTCTTGGGTTTGGTTGGATTGGGTTCGCTTGGTTTGGGTTAGGGTTCGCTTGAGTTGGGTTAAGTTCAGTTAGGTAGCCAAAGAATACATACCTACTATTACTGTTATTATTAAATGGTTTGGGTTCTCTTGGGTTTGATTGGATTGGGTTCGCTTGGGTTAGGGTTCGCTTGAGTTGGGTTAAGTTCAGTTAGGTTCGTTAGGTAGCCAAAGAATACATACCTACTATTACTGTTATTATTAAATGGTTTGGGTTCTCTTGGGTTTGGTTGGATTGGGTTCTCTTGGATTGGGTTGGGTTCGCTTGGGTTGGGTTAGGGTTCGCTTGGTATGGGTTAAGTTCAGTTAGGTTCGTTAGGTAGCCAAAGAATATATATTTACTATTACTGTTATTATTAAATGGTTTGGGTTCTCTTGGGTTTGGTTGGATTGGGTTCGCTTGGTTTGGGTTAGGGTTCGCTTGAGTTGGGTTAAGTTTAGTTAGGTAGCCAAAGAATACATACCTACTATTACTGTTATTATTAAATGGTTTGGGTTCTCTTGGGTTTGATTGGATTGGGTTCGCTTGGGTTAGGGTTCGCTTGGGTTAGGGTTCGCTTGAGTTGGGTTAAGTTCAGTTAGGTTCGTTAGGTAGCCAAAGAATACATACCTACTATTACTGTTATTATTAAATGGTTTGGGTTCTCTTGGGTTTGGTTGGATTGGGTTCTCTTGGATTGGGTTGGGTTCGCTTGGGTTGGGTTAGGGTTCGCTTGGTATGGGTTAAGTTCAGTTAGGTTCGTTAGGTAGCCAAAGAATATATATTTACTATTACTGTTATTATTAAATGGTTTGGGTTCTCTTGGGTTTGGTTGGATTGGGTTGGGTTAGGGTTCGCTTGGTATAGGATAAGTTCAGTTAGGTTCGTTAGGGGGCCCGCACCTTGTGGGCGCGGGAGTGGTGACCCCGAAGACCCCTAACTGGTTACCTCCCTACTCCGTCTCTTCGCTTATTTGGGGTGGTATCCTCTTCGCTTTCTCCCCTTTCCTGTCTGGTCTCCCTTGATCAACTCTTGCTGTCTTCCGACCCCGACGCTATTAGGTAACGAGGGCTAGGGGTCATTTTCTTTTTCGTGTATCAAACGGACGATGGCGATGGACATGGACCAAGGGCAGCCCCCTACTTCAAAATTATGGAAAGTACAACGAAACGGGATAAAACTTACGGTGCAGGGGTCGGATCCCCAATACCGGTGGGTGAGGGCTGTGTGATGGCAGGCACCCCGCGATCGTCAACCAGCTACTGTCAGGTACCAGAGGTGAGAGACCAGGCCAGGGTACTGGAAGATGTTACTGGAAACGGAAAAAGTATTACGAACCTAATTGAGCTTACGGCGGAGGGAACGGAACTACGCAGTAGCCAGCAAATCAACCCGATACTACAGAGTTTTTTCGAGAAAGGGGCAAGAGGCCGGCGAGGCAGCGCACCAGCGAGTACTACAGAGGGAGGTCTGAATACATCCATAGTCGATCTGCAATGGGATGAAGAAACACAGTGCTCCAAAAAAAGAAAAATAAACACAACGCCGGAGAAGGGTGACTTAAATAGAGATATTTTCGACGAAAACGTTAAGAAACGTGGAATGAGGAGGAAATTAGTCTCCCTGATAAAGGAAGCCAGAGATTGTATCAGAGATGCACAGGATAACCAGGAACCCAGGAGCCGACTAATGGACGGGTTAGAAACGCTCTACGGTATAATATCGCACATGGCAACGGATGAGATAACACAAGCACTAGCGATCAGGGACAGGGATTACGTCGGACTGGCAAACTCAGCCGAAATGGAAAAACTAACTGCCACTTCAGATAAACTTTGGAAATTTTGCAAAGAAAATAAAAATGTCCATAAGGAGGTTAAAAATATGGCAGATGAACTAAGAGCACAAAGCAGAACCCTAACAAGGGAACAAACCACCAACCATACTAAAACACTAAAGATTCAAGAAGAAATAGAAACACTGAAGAGAGAACTGGACGTAGCAAATGGTAAGATAATAATACTGGAAAAAACGGGGAAGGAAATAGGTGGAAACAGAAAAGAGGCAACGGAAAGAGACGAAGAGAGAAGGTTAAGTTCAGTTAGGTTTGTTAGGTAGCCAAAGAATATATATTTACTATTACTGTCATTATTAAATGGTTTGGGTTCTCTTGGGTTTGGTTGGATTGGGTTCTCTTGGGTTGGGTTCGCTGGGGTTTGGTTAGGGTTCGCTTGGGTTGGGTTAAGTTCAGTTAGGTTCGTCAGGTAGCCAAAGAATACATACCTACTATTACTGTTATTATTAAATGGTTTGGGTTCTCTTGGGTTTAGTTGGATTGGGTTCGCTTGGGTTGGGTTGGATTGGGTTCTCTTGGGTTGGGTTCGCTTGGGTTGGGTTAAGTTCAGTTAGGTTCGTTAGGTAGCCAAAGAATACATACCTACTATTACTGTTATTATTAAATGGTTTGGGTTCTCTTGGGTTTAGTTGGATTGGATTCGCTTGGGTTGGGTCCGGTTGGGTTAGGGTTCGCTTGGGTTAGGGTTCGCTTGGGTTAGTATTCGCTTGGGTTGGGTTCGGTTCGTTAGATAGCCAAAGAATACATACCTACCATTACTGTTACTATTATTAAATGGTTTGAGTTCTCTTGGGTTTGGTTGGATTGGGTTCGCTTGGGTTGGGTTAAGTTCAGTTAGGTTCGTTAGGTAGCCAAAGAATACATACCTACTATTAGTCATTCTTAAATGGTTTGCGTTCTCTTGGGTTGGGTTAAGTTCAGTTAGGTTCGTTAGGTAGCCAAAGAATACATACCTACTATTACTGTTATTATTAAATGGTTTGGGTTCTCTTAGGTTTGGTTGGATTGGGTTCTCTTGGGTTAGGGTTCGCTTGGGTTAGGTTTCGCTTGGGTTGGGTTCGGTTCGTTAGGAAGCCAAAGAATACATACCTACCATTACTGTTACTATTATTAAATGGTTTGAGTTCTCTTGGGTTTGGTTGGATTGGGTTCGCTTGGGTTGGGTTTGGGTTGGTATGGCTCTGTATGGATTGGTATGGTTTGGTAGGGTTTAATTAATTAAACTGCTTTTTGAATAACAAAAATGACGCCGCCGCCACTTTCTCCTATCTTGTTTTGTTTCATTTCTGCATCCCTCGTAACAAAGTCTTATTATCACTTAATTAACAGGCCTCGTCGTCCTTTCTTATTTGGGTGGTTGTTGTCGTCGTCGTGAGGAAAATCTCTCATCGAAAACATCAAATCTAGGGTCCCCGGCAAACTCCACAAATTGCTCATACAATAGGAATTGGATACATTGTACAACCTTTTTATTTGGTGTCCAATGGAGACCTAAACAACTGATCATTTTAAAAATTTGGTTACTTCATCATCACACTCACCTGCTTGTTACCCAATGTCCCTTCCAAAACGTATGCCATTAGATCCGGGACAACTTTATCATAAAACTCAGCGAAAGCCTCACGTTCCGGTGGATGTTTTCGAAAATTCAACCACCTATCCCAAAAGGGTTGATAACCCAAATTCTTCGGATCGACATAAACCATACCAGCACGTGAAACAGTTGCTGGGGAAGCAAACTGCAAATCGCCAACTTCAAAGAGCAGTGCACAAATTGGAGTTTGTAAACGGATTCGTTCACCTGAAGCAATTCAAGTTGAGTAAAATATTTCAGACGAATCACTGTGATTTGATTTAATTTACCATTGGCTAATGTCAGTAGTTTATTATCGTCCATTACTGAATTCATATTTTCAATCCACAAAGCATCCACATCTCCGTCAAATAGAATGTAGCGTCGTTCAGGCTTTTCTGTTGGTTTATTCATTTCACGGAAAATATTTGAGAGTAAGCCATCGGTCCAATCACGAGTGGCTGGGTCCAATATGCCTAAAAATTACTTCGTTATTAAAATGCCTAACCATTTCCGCAAAAAATTACCGTAAAGTTCAATGACTGAACACGCTTTTGGATTCAAAGTATTTATTTTGGTTGGCAGACCTAATACTGTTTGTGCTTTAGCCAAAGTTTGGATTACAACAGTTTTTCCCCCTAGAAATAAACAAAACAAGTTACTAGAACACAGTACCGTTGTAATAAGATACCACGCCACTGGTATTATGTATACTAGTTGGGTGATTTTATAGATATTTTCTTTTAGTTTGGGAAATATAATATTTTTGTGAATATTATTTTAAGTAGAAATGTTCCTAAACTAAAATTTAAGGGTCTGTTTTCTATCTATCTTATCGTGTATTGATATGGGTTTTACGAAGAGCAATAAAAACATCTACAAGTAGGTAAATGAATAACATGGTATTCATGGTAAGCTGTTTCAACTGCCCCATTACACAATCCGCATTGTAGGTCCCCATTGTACAGCCCCATCTTATTTAGGTGGTCTCTCAGAGCGCAATACCCAGTAAGGAGTCCCATAGTTATTCGCATCTGACTCCTGCTTAATGATAGCAGTTTTTCAGTGCGTTTTGTGGCTGCACCAGGTATAAACCTCTTCCCATGCTCCTGCTTGGGAATATGTTCCCAATATCTCTGGTGCTCGCTTTTGGCCCAGCACTTGAGGAGTTCCCTCGCCGTTGTTTTAGACAAGCCCAGCGCAGGTTCCGTGCCAGGATATGTGGTTTCAGAGGCTTGTCTAGCCAGCCAATCCGCTCTCTCGTTGCCTTCTATTCCCGAGAGCCCCACTACATTAACCCTATTGTGGTCCGCCAAGGCCCTAAGTTTTGTTTGGCATTCCCATACCAGTTTGGTTGTAACCTTGGGACTTCTCAGAGCCCTTAAGGCCACCTGGCTATCTGAACATATATTGATTCGCTTGTTTGTATAAGCCCTCAATCTGTTTAGTTTTGCACACTGCAGAATTGCAAACACTTCCGCTTGAAATACGGATGTGTTTTTCCCCAGTGAGAATCTTAGATTCGTGTTCCTTGTCTCACTGTATATTCCTGCACCACTTTCGGTTTTTGACCCGTCTGTAAACCAGGTTATCCCTCTCAGTGTCCGTATCAAGAACTTCGCGGTCCGTAATATGCACTTCGAAGTTTATGTCAAATTCAAATTTTGGTATGATGTGGTCCATGGGCATGTCTATGATGCCATCCCCCATACATACCCCAATTTTGGTATGTCCCCGATAAGTGGGTACAGTTCCTACCAACTCTCGCAGTCTAATGAATGCAGCCCCCGCCTCCATCCTTACCATGATGTCCAAGGGTGGGAGGTTCAGCAATACTTCCATTGCGGCTATCGGAGTAGTTCTAAAAGCGCCCGTCATTGCTAAGCAGGCAAGCCTCTGTACCCTGCCCAACTCAGCAATAGCGGTATGCTGTTCCGTTTTCGTCCACCAAATCAGCGACGAGTATGTTATCATAGGTCTAACTACTGCAGTGTACAACCAGTGCATCATTTTTGGATTTAGTCCCCATGTTTTCCCATGAGAGCGTCTGAGTAACATAAGCGTTCTCTCCGCTCTTGCTCTGGTTCTTTTAAGGTGTGCGGTCCAGGTAAGCTTTGAGTCTAGAGTGACCCCTAAATACTTTACCTCCCCGGACATTTTTACGATTTCACCTTGAAGGTACAGTGGTCCTAGTCCCTCTGTTTTCTTCCTCTTGGTGAAAGCGATCATTGCTGACTTTGACGGTCTCATTCTTAGTCCCTGTTCCAAAGTCCAGCTTGTTGCATACGTTCCCTTACTATGCTATTAAACTTTCCCTGGACATGTATGACTAGGTCGTCTGCAAAGCCCAGAACCCCAAATCCTTCATTGTCCAGAACTCTTAGCAACTCGTCTATAACAAGGTTCCACATCAAAGGAGATAGTACTCCCCCCTGCGGGCACCCTCGTACAGGCTGAGCTATTATTGTATCCCCCATTACTGAGATACATACCATTCTTCCTTTAAGCACGCAGTTTATCCACCTGCAGCAAGTCGCATTGATGCCTCGTTGCCTCAGTGCTCCTAGCATTGAGTTCGTTAAAACGTTATCGAAGGCTCCCTGTATGTCCAGGAAGATTACAAGTAGAACCTCCCTGCTCTCCAGGGCGTATTCCGCCTTACTAACTAATTGATGCAGCGCTGTCTCAGTCGACATGCCGCATCTAAACGCATGTTGGTTTTTGTCTCTTTTCTTTGTTCAACTTTCAGAAACAGATGGACCGTGTTTTCTTGTTCGAAGAATGACATGTTCACTTTTGAACATCGAAACGCCTTCATGTAAATTAAATGTCGGACTTTTATTATTATATACAGAAGCTAGTAGTTGGGGAGTTAACAAGGTTTCTCATAACAAAGGATAAATATAAAGGACCAAAGCCCCGTCCCGAATATGTCTAACTATTATTTTTTCCAGAGTCTTTAGCAAGAAAGACGTTAGACTTATTGGTCGCATAGCCTTTTCTCGTTTAATTGTTTGATTCATGTCAACAGGTTGACATTTACGTCATCATAGGCATGACGTAGATGACACTCGTCCTGACTTACCTCCAGTTGGACCAACAAGCATTGTAGAATGCCTAGTCATCATAGTTTCATACATTTGAACAACTTTATCAACCTGGTAAGGTAACACGATGTAACCGTCACTTTGTAACACTTTCTCTACAGCCGCATTAAAATCCGGATAACCAACGCGAGGACAATCCATGCCTGGGAATAAATCTCGAATCAACCCTAGAAATAGGGGAACATCTTCATAGACGAATTTCGGATGGTTCATATCGCGTAAAGCTCGCATAAGCACCTGAAAGAATCATTTTAATTAAAGTTAAATATAATTTTTATGATGAACTATTATACCAAAGCTTCATTAAGATCTGGCGACGCCCTTTTCAATACACCAGCCATTCTTAACACAGCATTCAACGCCCTTAGTCCCCAATCGTAATGAAATTGTTTGGAAAGTTGCTCGCGTGCCAATTTATACAATACCGTCATCTTTTTAGCCAACACTTTTGCTTCAAGAAAACCGTCGGAAAACAGCGAGATTAGACAAATCATCTCCAAATCGGGTACGATACACACGACAGGTCGAAATAGCGCTTTCACAGACTCGGGTAGTTCGGTACGGCCAGCATAACCCGGATTCATGGTAATAAAGATCCCCACCTTAGAGTCCAAAGAAATTTCAACACCTAAAAGTACAATTCAATCAATAAATATTTAACATTCATCATTCTTATATCCTGGTGGCATACCTTCAAAAGTAAATCGTTCTAATTTCATCATTAACGCACTACGGATCGTCTGTAACTGTGTAGAAATCACCGATAGCACGGAAATATCAATACGGTTAAATTCGTCAAAACAACCCCAGGCACCGCACTGCGCTAGCCCAGCTAGGGTTGTACCTATAGCTTTATAATCCATTCCTTCACCACAATTTGTTACAATACACAAGAGAGCTAATGCTTTAGCCAGATCTTTGGTGGTTTCCGTTTTTCCTGTACCAGCAGGTCCCGCAGGTGCTCCGCCTATAAAAATATATTTTTAGTAAATTTCATGTCGACCGGGCTCTTCTAAAGAATCAAATTTTGTAAAAAATAACAGTTATAAGGTCTGCAGATGAAATTAGAACAAGAGAGATTTGAAATTCCAATTTTGAACCAAAAAAAGTACCATGCCCACAAAAAAGTCTGCATCAAACGGGATTTCTTCTATTATTATTAAAGACAAGAAATCCCGCAAGGGATTTCCCAGTCGTCTTGTGGTAGTCTTATCTATGACAAGTCATTGAGGGTTGGAAAAAAAAAAAAAATTTAAAATTAAAAAAAAAAAAATTTCAAGAAAAAAAAATCAAAAAATAAAATTAAAAAAAAAAAATCAAGTCATTCAGGGTTGTAAAAAAAAATTTAAAAATATTCAAAAAAAAAAAAAAAAAAATTCAAGAAAAAAAAAATTCAAAAAATAAAATTAAAAAGAAAAAAATCAAAAAAAGAATAAAAATTAAAAAAAAAAAAATCTGAAAATGTTTCTATTACGAACTACCGTACCTAAAAATGAGTTACCCCGTAGATCACCTCTAAGAGCTTATAGTTTAACTTTCAAAAAAAATTCAAGAAAAAAAATTAAAAAAATAAAATAAAAAAAAAAAAAAATCAAGTCATTGAGGGTTGTAAAAAAAAAATTAAAAAGTTCAAAAAAATAATAAAAAAAAATTCAAAAAAAAATTTCAAGAAAAAAAAATTCGAAAAATAAAATTAAAAAAAAATCAAAAAAAAAAAAAATAAAAATAAAAAAAAAAAAATCTGAGAATGTTTCTATCTATTACAGCTACCGTACCTAAAAATGAGTTACCCCGTAATCACCTCTAAGAGCTTATAGTTCTTTCAAAAAAAAATCAAGAAAAAAAAATTTCAAGAAAAAAAAATCAAAAAATAAAATTAAAAAAAAAAAAAATCAAGTCATTGAGGGTTGTAAAAAAATAAAAAAAATTCAAAAAAATAATAAAAAAAAATAAAAAAAAAATTCCAAGAAAAAAAAAATTCAAGAAAAAAAAATTAAAAAAAAATCTGAAAATGTTTCTATCTATTACGTTCTACCGTACCTAAAAATGAGTTACCCCGCAGATCACCTCTAAGAGCTTATAGTTTAACTTTCAAAGAAATCTTGAATTGAAATCTAAAAAAATCAAAAAATTAATCAAAATATTACTTTTTTCTCCTTAACAAACTAAAGAAATACATTTTTGACTCACCCCGTATATAAATTTAAAGTTTACGCTAAAAATTGACTACCGTATCTTTTCTATTTTGAAATTCGTTGGTTTAACCAGATGTTAAAATACAGTTAACGTTAATAGTGGTGGACGTTATTTTTTAGAACTACCATATCTCTCTATTTTGAAATTCGTGGGTTTGTCATAATTTGGAAATATTTTTTTCTAACGTTGGTGTCACTTATTTTACTAATAATTTGCTTATAACAGTGATAAGATCTGCAGACGAATTTGGGACAACAAACAAAAAAGTGCAAAAAGCAAAATTGTAACAATAAAAATACTACTTGCCCATATGCATAATGAGTGCCTGCGTAATAGTCAAATAAATGCGATCAGTCAATGGTGTAATAACCAATCTCCCATTCAATCCCATATACTCATAACCATACTCAAATGATCCAGTACACTGAGTCACCCACAAATTATCCAAATGCCTCACCCAATAGAATCGGAGTTGGCTCTCCCAGTCAAATTCCTGAGAATCTGTTACACTGTCTCTGACGAATTTTTCAATAATATCTCGAGCATGAACCTGTAAAATAAATAACAAGATTCCCAGCAGCTGAACGCTGAATATTTTTGTTTCAATTAGCGTTGATTTTGACTTGACATCATTACTGAAGGTCAAGTCTAATGAACTTACCTCGATAATTGCAATGGTCCTAAATTTGGATCTATCGTTTGATGTTAGATCAGCTCGTACAGTAAATACAATTTCATTCAATTGACTATTGAGCTGTTCCAAGTATTCTTTCATCGCGCGCTTATTGCCCTTTTTAATTTTAAAGAAAACATTCTCAACTTCTGCTGTCCACCAAACTTGACTACCAGCCAAACAAACCATACCTAAAATCACAATTCTGAATCTCACACCTCTGCATTTGGTGATACAAAAGAGCCTGGACATCTTTAAACCTCTCTGGTGACGAAACTAAGAAAACATCAGTGGCGGCCTGTCATATGAAGCAGGTGAAGTAAAGCTTCATCTAAATGGCAACACTGCCCGCATATACCCAATATACAACAAGATACAACCACATGACGGCCGGCTGTCGCCCTTTATATAAACATAGTTGCCAGCGTTTAATTGTAGTAAGCATAGCATAGCAGATTTTATTTTTTGAAATACTCACGCTTCACCACAATAAAGTGCCACAAGCCGCCACTGGAAAACATATAACTTTCCGAAGAATTTGACTTACCCTGATACTCCAGCATCCACTTCGGTCTCGGCCTCCGAATCTTTCCATAATAGAAAATACCACATTTCGTGATAAACCGATTCGATCTGCGCATCTCCTTCAACACCTCATTCATCCAATCCTCCACGTTACCCTCAATCAACACCGGATTTCGAAACTCCATCACTTCACCTTCAGAAGACACCATAGCTGAAGCAATCACACGATCACTGTTATCGGTGGTGAACCGTAGCGACTTGATGTTGTCAAACATTTTAATCATGTGATCCTGGACACAGTTGTAATCACTGCTGCCGAGAATTGAAAGCAATTCCTCGGTGGAAATGAAATAAAACCTAAAAAATTTGATTGAATGAAATTAAATGTTAAATTAGAACAATGTACTGTTGTAGTACCTTGGAAATCTTCGTCGTTTTGAATCCAAATAGTCGTTTAGTGATTTTTGGCAGCGATCCAAACCGGCACCGAGATTCTGGAAGTCCTCCAATCTACCTGGACCACCACAGCAATCCAGCACTATCGGTCTTTTAGCTGTGTCCAACATAATTCGACGGAAAGTTTTGTCAATTTCGTCAAACTTTCTTGCTTCATCCGGAAGTTGGGAGCGAATATCGCCACCAACAAAAATACCTTCTAGGTACAACCATTTACGTTGAACTGTAATCATAAATAAGCAAAATACACGATAGAAAATCAGGATTCTAGAAAACACAGAAGAAAACCTTAAGAAATCTGGTTGCTTGAGAGTGATCAGGAAAATTTGTTGCAACAAACACCAATCAACAGAAACGAAATAGAAGAAACAAGACACACCTGATAGCCATTCGTCAATAACTTCACCAATATTGGCCAAAGTCTTCTCCCATTTCTGCACTTGGGGCAAGAATGGTCCCACAAACTGAGATCCAGCCATACTTTGTAGATTCATGGAGTTATCTTCAAGGACTTGCATAATTTCATCAGTGGCACCAATGAGGTATCCTATAATGAAAAGTTAAAACATTGCATGAGGGAGAACAGTAAAAGATGGGCAAACACACCTCTATCATCGCTTCCTTTCATATGTTTGACCACATTAAATGCAATCGTTGCCCAATTTTCGGAAATTTCCAAGACACCACGTTCAATCGCCAATTCTTTGATGGCATTGTTAATGATTCCTTCAGCAATATCTTGGAAACGATGTAATTCCATGGCAAACATATTGTCCAAGGTAAAACGATCAGGTGACATATCGAACGTGATACCTACAAAATCATTATGACAACAGATTTGCTACCCAAAAACAATACCCGACTTTACCTGTTTGAGCCATCAACTGCTTCCAATGACGTTCTCTTAAAGCCTCATTTTTCAAAGACACCATTAAAGGCACCGCATTACGGAATTGTTTCATTTTCAATTCTAATGTTAATCCCACTGGTAACGAACGGATTTCCTTACTTATTTTACGGAATTCTTTAAGGAAATTATCGATACCATCCAGAAGAGCTTGTGGATTTAAATTCGCCCAAAGTGTTTTACCTAAAAATCAAACCTTTCCTTGTAAATCCAAAAAATTGGAGTAGAAGCTTCTACTCTCGAATAATCCTGATTATTTCTTACCCCAAACTTCTCTAGCATGCTTCTGTGCCTTGTACAATTTGTACAAAACCTCCAAACCATCAAAATCACCCTTGGCCTTCAAATAATCCGAATAATCAGCTAATGGTATATCAAACAACATTTCAGCACTTAAAAGCTCTTGCCGACGTGCTTCGAGACTTTCAAACTCCAACCTATAGTCATCCATAAGTCGAACACCTTCATCCAGATTTTCACCAACAGCACCTGGACCTTCACTATCATACCGCTGCAAGAACTCTCTAAGCACATCACAAAAGTTACTAATCTCTTTCAATGTCAATTCAGCGAATCGTTCTTTGGTCGATTCCAAAGTTTGTTCACGATAAATCGCCGATAACAGCAACGTTTTCCAATCCTTTTCCAATTGATGTGCAAGCATTTCATGCTCCGGATCATATTCGATATCATGTTGTTTCAAAATCGCGTAGATATTTTGGTAATTAACGAAGTCTAATTCTGCTTGAACGTTATTCTTCTTGATATCGGTAATCGCTTGCATAACTGCTTTGAAGCGAGCTAAACCTTTGATATTTTGACGTACAGTTATTAATAGTTGAGCGATAGTTTTACGCATTGCTTCCATACGTTCCGATGTATCAGTTTCGAGTAATCTATAAATACAAACAGTGTTAGGCTTCAGATGAACTGTAACAAGATACACGGGCAATAGAATTTACTTTTGTCCCACCCTGTATATATATTTGGGTTTTATAGATATGTCTCATAGTTTTATACCTAATATGTCTAGAAGTATAATCTTTTCTTAAACATTATCCATTATTTTACCTAAAAGAACGACATTTTTCTTGTTCAAAGAATATTGAGTTTGTTTATCAGTTAGTCCAAAGATAAAAGCATATATTAGAAAAGATAACCAGATGTTTCAGTTATAGCATGGTCTAAACATTCAACATTTTCAAAACACCTTCATGTAAATTAAATGTCGGACTTTTATTATCATATACAGAAGCTAGTAGTTGGAGGGTGTCAAGTTTAGAACGCTGTGACGTAAAGAATAAATGACCAATTTTGGTGTTCTTTTCTATTTTCTTCCAACTTGTCAAGCCCATCAAAAACTTACCTTCCCAAAGTATTCTTCCAGTCCGTGGCGTGAAACGCTATCGTGTTCAACATCGGTCTCAAATTCAATTGAATACAACCAACCTCAACAAAATCGTTATAATTCGTCACAGTATCACTGATGTCCTTATAAAACATAAACTTCTCATCAAACACTGATAAGGGAGATTTGTCAATGATAAACTTCTCACAAATGGATTCTTTCTCAAATGACCATAGAACACGGTACTTTTTCCAACGGCTGAGCTTTTTCGCAACGTTCAAAATACTTTTGCGAGCAACTTCATGCATTTTCTGCATCGACTCAGCAATATCACCAACTTTAAGCACATCATCATAGAAAGTATAGAGGAATTCCTCTTTTCGTGATGAAGCAATCGGTTTGCAAATTATGCATGTGCCATCCATCCAACGAGGGAAAGTCCTGCCCAAAAAGAAATTCACAACAACTACCCAGCTAGTAGTAGGTTGACGTGAAAACACGTCGAAACGACGTCGATACATGGTGATATTCGTCGCATGTCATAAATTCGACATCATGACACGTCATAATGACGTCGAACATTGGTGACATGCACTAGTCAAAAATCGGTCTATGCAATGACGTTATTTTGACGTGTCGCAATCGACTTAAAAATTATAAAAACGAGTTAACATTTACTGGTTTAACATTGGACGCATATTGACGTATTTTTGACGTTATCACTCAACGAGTTATTACGTACTTATTCGACGTCAATTAGCTTTGACATATTGTCGTCATTATTACGTCGTTATTACGTCGAAATGTTGACATGCACTAGTCAAAAAATCGGTCTATGTAATGACGTTATTTTGACGTGTCGCAATCGACTTAAAAATTATAAAAACTAGTCAACATTTACTGGTTTAACATTGGACGCATATTGACGTATTTTTAACGTTATCACTCGACGTGTTGTTACGTCCTTATTCGACGTCAATTAGCTCTGACATATTGTCGTCATAATTACGTCGAACATTGGTGACATGCACTAGTCAAAAATGGGTCTATGCAATGACGTTATTTTGACGTGTCGCAATCGACTTAACAATTATAAAAACGAGTTAACATTTACTGGTTTAACATTGGACGCATATTGACGTATTTTTGACGTTATCACTCGACGTGTTGTTACGTGCTTATTCGACGTCAATAAGCTGTGACATATTGTCGTCATAATTACGTCGTTATTACGTCGAAATGTTGACATGCACTAGTCAAAAATCGCTCTATGCTATGACGTTATTTTGACGTGTCGAAATCGACTTAAAAATTATAAAAACGAGTTACATTTACTGGTTTAACATTGGACGCATATTGACGTATTTTTGACGTTATCACTCGACGTGTTGTTACGTCCTTCTTCGACGTCAATTAGCTGTGACATATTGTCGTCATAATTACGTCGTTATTACGTCGAAATGTTGACATGCACTAGTCAAAAATCGCTCTATGCAATGACGTTATTTTGACGTGTCGCAATCGACTGAAAAATTATAAGAAGGAGTTAACATTTACTGGTTTAACATTGGACGCATATTGACGTATTTTTGACGTTATCACTCGACGTGTTGTTACGTGCTTATTCGACGTCAATTAGCTGTGACATATTGTCGTCATAATTACGTCGAAATGTTGACATGCACTAGTCAAAAATCGGTCTATGCAATGACGTTATTTTGACGTGTCGAAATCGACTTAAAAATTATAAAAACGAGTTACATTTACTGGTTTAACATTGGACGCATATTGACGTATTTTTGACGTTATCACTCGACGTGTTGTTACGTGCTTATTCGACGTCAGTTAGCTGTGACATATTGTCGTCATTATTACGTCTAAATGTTGACATGCACTAGTCAAAAATCGGTCTATGCAATGACGTTATTTTGACGTGTCGCAATCGACTGAAAAATTATAAGAAGGAGTTAACATTTACTGGTTTAACATTGGACGCATATTGACGTATTTTTGACGTTATCACTCGACGTGTTGTTACGTGCTTATTCGACGTCAGTTAGCTGTGACATATTGTCGTCATTATTACGTCGAAATGTTGACATGCACTAGTCAAAAATCGGTCAATGCAATGACGTTATTTTGACGTGTCGCAATCGACTTAAAAATTATAAAAACGAGTTAACATTTACTGGTTTAACATTGGACGCATATTGACGTATTTTTGACGTTATCATTCGACGTATTGTTACGTCCTTATTCGACGTCAATTAGCTGTGACATATTGTCGTCATTATTACGTCAAAATGTTGACATGCACTAGTCAAAAATCGGTCTATGCAATAACGTTATTTTGACGTGTCGCAATCGACTTAAAAATTATAAAACGAGTTAACATTTACTGGTTTAACATTGGACGCATATTGACGTATTTTTGACGTTATCACTCGACGTGTTGTTACGTCCTTATTCCACGTCAATTAGCTGTGACATATTGTCGTCATTATTACGTCGAAAGGTTGACATGCACTAGTCAAAAATCGGTCTATGCAATGACGTTATTTTGACGTGTCGCTATCGACTTAAAAATTATAAAAACGAGTTAACATTTATTGGTTTAACATTGGACGCATATTGACGTATTTTTGACGTTATCACTCGACGTGTTGTTACGTCCTTATTCGACGTCAATTAGCTGTGACAGATTGTCGTCATAATTACGTCGAAATGTTGATCATTTTGACGTAATTAGAGACGTATATTTCACGTCAAAATCACGTGCGTTGCTAGCTGGGATAGTCAAACAAATAGTTCTTGTATGTTGCAGATTACCTTAAGCGATCCAAAAAGTCGTGCGAATTGCGTACCATAATATTGAACACTTCAGTAACTGTTGGTCGTAACAAGATATCCGGGGGCACGACAACTGCATCGACTTGAAACAGGAGTTCTTTTGACTCAATTTTCGAAATGAACGTGTCCAAATTACGAATCGTCATCGATATTAGTCCTGAAAAAATTAACGTAGTTCGAATGCAGTCATCAACAGCTTTAATTGTTTTCAAGTTTTCTCATCAGAGACATTTTACCTTTATAGATCTCATCCTCCCAAAACGAATAATAACTAGCCATCTGCGGTGAAAACCCTGTATTCGTATTCAAAACCAACGCTTCCAATTTAATCAAAATCGGTCCAAACGATTCGTAAATCTTCATAATATTCGCCAATTTCTGCGTACGTGTATCGTACATTGTATTGACGAAATCCTTGCACGGAAGACGATTCGGATCCTCTTTGGTTGTAACGAAATCGAACAAATTACAGCTCGCTATCATTCTTACACGCTTTTGTAAATCATTTTCAATGTGTTCGATGTGTTCGAAGAAGGTGCGAAGATCGACTAGTAGACCAGAACATTCCTCAGCATATTCCATGATACTCAGCGAGGACCATTTAATGCGTGAGAGCCCTTGTTGGATGTACAGTTCAACTTCGCGAAGTTTTTCTTTCAAAAGTATCACCTATATTTGAAATTGAGAAAAAATTAATTTGACAAGGTGCCAAGGCAAATATTGTGTTTTGAAAACGCAAAAACTTTCTAAAAGTTCTCTCAGAATTAAAAATTATGTTATCATCGCATTTCTAGAGTGGCAAAATGAGGCATGGGTTGCCACACCGTCCATAGTCACCAGAGGAAACACATGACAAGATTGGGCTTATAAGACTTTGCATGGTGAAAGCATATTCTGCGCCACCATGGTTAGCCAACGTAAAGAATGGTTGGAGTATGAAATCGTACAAGATGGGGAGGTGCCATCCTTGAAACCAATCAAGTGAATGGAGTTCATCAAAGTTCTGGAAGTGGATGGTGTGCTGTAAGTTGAAACACATTTCAATTGCCTCAAGAGCACATATTTTGCTGCATCACCGTTTTTTAATTTAAAAGTATCAAAGGCATTTTTTTTTGTTATTGTCGTGATACAGGGTGTCCCCCTTTCGGGGTAGAATCTACGACCAAAAATACGACGAAAATCACTGATGTCAAAATTTCGGAAAATGTCTCCTTATGAAATTATGACCATTTTGAATATTGAAATCAGGCTAATCTTTCACTTGGAATTATTAATTTAAATCTAGTCATCCTTATGGACGCGCTGAAGGCTCAAAGCATTTTTTTTTCGATGTAAAACGTTCGAGAAAAAAGTCAAACGTTTGAGAAAAAAAAGTCAAACGTTTGAGAAAAAAAGTCAAACATCAGCGCCCAATTGTAAGTAGTTTAGTCGTAATTCCAGGCACATTATTTGTTATTATTTGAGAAAAAGTTTCACTTTCATCAAGGAGACTGTTAATTAACTCATGCAGACTTTCCTGAGTGGTTTTAGTGGGCCAAGAGCCAGCATCCCCAATCTGATTCAGACTATCTTGAGTAGGTTCTTGGACAAATCACAAGCATCCAAAAAATAATCGTCAATATCATTTTCTAAAAGAAAAAAGATCGTGTAGATACATCTGACTCAGGAAATCAACCTAACACCACATGGTACTTGGAGTATGAAGTATGAACCACCTGAAATAGTGCCCAAGAAAACCACTCAAGATAGTCTGAATCAGATTGGGGATGCCGGATTTTTGCCAAGCAAAATCACTCAGGAAAGTCTGAATGAGAGTTTCCTTGATGAGAGTGGAACTGTTTCTCAAATAATAACAAATAATGTTCCTGGAATTACGACTAAACTACTTACATTTGACCGCTGAACTTTAACATTTTATCTCAAACGTTTGACTTTTTTTCTCAAACGTTTAACTTTTTTTTTCAAACGTTTGACTTTTTTTCTCAAACGTTTGACTTTTTTCTCAAACGCTTGATTTTTTTCCTCAAACGTTTGACTTTTTTTCTCAAACGTGTGTCTTTTTTTCACAAACGTTTGACTGTTTTTCTCAAACGTTTGTCTTTTTTTCGCAAACATTTGACTTTTTTTCTCAAACGTCTAACTTTTTTTCTCAAACGTTTGACTTTTTTTCTCAAACGTTTGACTTTTTTTCTCAACCGTTTGTTTTTTTTCACAAACGTGTCTTTTTTTCGCAAACGTTTGACTTTTTTCCTCAAACGTTTCGACGTTTGTCTTTTTTTCGCAAACGTTTCGACGTTTTTTCTCAAACGTTTGACTTTTTTTCTCAAACATTTATTTTTTTTTTCACAAACGTTTGACTTTTTTTCTCAAAGTTTAACTTTTTTTCTCAAATGTTTACCTTTTTTTCTCAACCGTTTGATTTTTTTTCACAAACGTGTGTCGTTTTTTCGCAAATGACTTTTTTTCTCAAAGGTTTGACTTTTTTTCTCAACCGTTTTATTTTTTTTCACAAACGTGTGTCCTTTTTGCAAACGTTTGACTTTTTTTTTCACACGTTTAACTTTTTTCTCAAACGTTTAACTTTTTTTCTCAACCGTTTGATTTTTTGTCTCAACCGTTTGATTTTTTTTCACAAACATGTGTCTTTTTTTCGCAAACGTGTGACTTTTTTTCTCAAACGTGTGTCTTTTTTCGCAAACGTTTGACTTTTTTTCTCAAACATTTGATTTTTTTTCGCAAACGTTTGACTTTATTTCTCAAACGTGTGTTTTTTTTTCTCAAACGTTTAACTTTCTTTCTCAAAACGTTTGATTCTTTTTCGCAAACGTTTGACTTTTTCTCTCAAACGTTTGACTTTTTCTCTCAAACGTGTGTTTTTTTTTTCTCAAACGTTTAATTTTTTTTCTCAAACGTTTGACTTTTTTCTCAACCGTTTGTTTTTTTTCACAAACGTGTCTTTTTTTCGCAAACGTTTGACTTTTTTCCTCAAACGTTTGACTTTTTTTCTCAACCGTTTGATTTTTTTTCGCAAACGTTTCGACGTTTGTCTTTTTTTCGCAAACGTTTCGACGTTTTTTCTCAAACGTTTGACTTTATTTCTCAAACGTGTGTTTTTTTTCTCAAACGTTTACCTTTTTTTCTGAAACGTTTAACTTTCTTTCTCAAACGTGTGTTTTTTTTTCTCAAACGTTTGACTTTTTTTCTCAACCGTTTGATTTTTTGTCTCAACCGTTTGATTTTTTTTCACAAACATGTGTCTTTTTTTCGCAAACGTGTGACTTTTTTTCTCAAACGTGTGTCTTTTTTCGCAAACGTTTGACTTTTTTTCTCAAACATTTGATTTTTTTTCGCAAACGTTTGACTTTATTTCTCAAACGTGTGTTTTTTTTTTCTCAAACGTTTACCTTTTTTTCTGAAACGTTTAACTTTCTTTCTCAAACGTTTGATCCTTTTTCGCAAACGTTTGACTTTTTCTCTCAAACGTTTGACTTTTTCTCTCAAACGTGTGTTTTTTTTTTCTCAAACGTTTAATTTTTTTTCTCAAACGTTTGACTTTTTTCTCAAACGTTTGACTTTTTTTCTCAAACATTTGATTTTTTTTCGCAAACGTTTGACTTTATTTCTCAAACGTGTGTTTTTTTTTCTCAAACGTTTGACTTTTTTTCTCAACCGTTTGATTTTTTTTCTCAACCGTTTGATTTTTTTTCACAAACATGTGTCTTTTTTTCGCAAACGTGTGACTTTTTTTCTCAAACGTGTGTCTTTTTTCGCAAACGTTTGACTTTTTTTCTCAAACATTTGATTTTTTTTCACAAACGTTTGACTTTATTTCTCAAACGTGTTTTTTTTTCTCAAACGTTTACCTTTTTTTCTGAAACGTTTAACTTTCTTTCTCAAACGTTTGATCCTTTTTCGCAAACGTTTGACTTTTTCTCTCAAACGTTTGACTTTTTCTCTCAAACGTGTGTTTTTTTTTTCTCAAACGTTTAATTTTTTTTCTCAAACGTTTGACTTTTTTCTCAAACGTTTGACTTTTTTTCTCAAACATTTGATTTTTTTTCGCAAACGTTTGACTTTATTTCTCAAACGTGTGTTTTTTTTTTCTCAAACGTTTACCTTTTTTTCTGAAACGTTTAACTTTCTTTCTCAAACGTTTGATCCTTTTTCGCAAACGTTTGACTTTTTCTCTCAAACGTTTGACTTTTTCTCTCAAACGTGTGTTTTTTTTTCTCAAACGTTTAATTTTTTTTCTCAAACGTTTGACTTTTTTCTCAAACGCTTGACTTTTTTTCTCAAACATTTGATTTTTTTTCGCAAACGTTTGACTTTATTTCTCAAACGTGTGTTTTTTTTTCTCAAACGTTTGACTTTTTTTCTCAACCGTTTGATTTTTTTTCTCAACCGTTTGATTTTTTTTCACAAACATGTGTCTTTTTTTCGCAAACGTGTGTTTTTTCTTCTCAAACGTTTAATTTTTTTTCGGAAACGTTTAATTTTTTTTCGCAAACGTTTGACTTTTTTCTCAACCGATTGATTTTTTTTTCACAAACGTGTCTTTTTTTCGCAAACGTTTGACTTTTTTTCTCAAACGTTTAACATTTTTTTTCAAACGTTTGACTTTTTTTCTCAAACGTTTGACTTTTTTCTCAAACGCTTGATTTTTTTCCTCAAACGTTTGACTTTTTCTCTCAAACGTGTGTCTTTTTTTCACAAACGTTTGACTTTTTTTCTCAAACGTTTAACTTTTTTTTTTCAAACGTTTGACTTTTTTTCTCAAACGTTTGACTTTTTCCTCAAACGTTTGACTTTTTTCTCAACCGTTTGATTTTTTTCCACAAACTTTTGATTTGTTCTCTCAAACGTGTGTCCTTTTTGCAAACGTTTGACTTTTTTTTCACACGTTTAACTTTTTTCTCAAACGTTTGACTGTTTTTCTCAAACGTTTGTCTTTTTTTCGCAAACATTTGACTTTTTTTCTCAAACGTCTAACTTTTTTTCTCAAACGTTTGACTTTTTTTCTCAAACGTTTGACTTTTTTTCTCAACCGTTTGTTTTTTTTCACAAACGTTTGACTTTTTTTCTCAAACGTCTAACTTTTTTTCTCAAACGTTTGACTTTTTTTCTCAAACGTTTGACTGTTTTTCTCAACCGTTTGTTTTTTTTCACAAACGTTTGTCTTTTTTTCGCAAACGTTTGACTTTTTTCCTCAAACGTTTCGACGTTTGTCTTTTTTTCGCAAACGTTTCGACGTTTTTTCTCAAACGTTTGACTTTTTTTCTCAAACATTTATTTTTTTTTCACAAACGTTTGACTTTTTTTCTCAAAGTTTAACTTTTTTTCTCAAATGTTTACCTTTTTTTCTCAACCGTTTGATTTTTTTTCACAAACGTGTGTCGTTTTTTCGCAAATGAGTTTTTTTCTCAAAGGTTTGACTTTTTTTCTCAACCGTTTTATTTTTTTTCACAAACGTGTGTCCTTTTTGCAAACGTTTGACTTTTTTTTTCACACGTTTAACTTTTTTCTCAAACGTTTAACTTTTTTTCTCAACCGTTTGATTTTTTTTCACAAACATGTGTCTTTTTTTCGCAAACGTGTGACTTTTTTTCTCAAACGTGTGTCTTTTTTCGCAAACGTTTGACTTTTTTTCTCAAACATTTGATTTTTTTTCGCAAACGTTTGACTTTATTTCTCAAACGTGTGTTTTTTTTTCTCAAACGTTTACCTTTTTTTCTGAAACGTTTAACTTTCTTTCTCAAAACGTTTGATTCTTTTTCGCAAACGTTTGACTTTTTCTCTCAAACGTTTGACTTTTTCTCTCAAACGTGTGTTTTTTTTTACTCAAACGTTTAATTTTTTTTCTCAAACGTTTGACTTTTTTCTCAACCGTTTGTTTTTTTTCACAAACGTGTCTTTTTTTCGCAAACGTTTGACTTTTTTCCTCAAACGTTTGACTTTTTTTCTCAACCGTTTGATTTTTTTTCACAAACGTTTCGACGTTTGTCTTTTTTTCGCAAACGTTTCGACGTTTTTTCTCAAACGTTTGACTTTTTTTCTCAAACATTTGATTTTTTTTCGCAAACGTTTGACTTTATTTCTCAAACGTGTTTTTTTTCTCAAACGTTTACCTTTTTTTCTGAAACGTTTAACTTTCTTTCTCAAACGTGTGTTTTTTTTTCTCAAACGTTTGACTTTTTTTCTCAACCGTTTGATTTTTTTTCACAAACATGTGTCTTTTTTTCGCAAACGTGTGACTTTTTTTCTCAAACGTGTGTCTTTTTTCGCAAACGTTTGACTTTTTTTCTCAAACATTTGATTTTTTTTCGCAAACGTTTGACTTTATTTCTCAAACGTGTGTTTTTTTTTTCTCAAACGTTTACCTTTTTTTCTGAAACGTTTAACTTTCTTTCTGAAACGTTTGATCCTTTTTCGCAAACGTTTGACTTTTTCTCTCAAACGTTTGACTTTTTCTCTCAAACGTGTGTTTTTTTTTCTCAAACGTTTAATTTTTTTTCTCAAACGTTTGACTTTTTTCTCAACCGATTGATTTTTTTTCACAAACGTGTCTTTTTTTCGCAAACGTTTGACTTTTTTTCTCAAACGTGTGTTTTTTTTTCTCAAACGTTTAATTTTTTTTCGCAAACGTTTGACTTTTTTTTTCAAACGTGTGTTTTTTCTTCTCAAACGTTTAATTTTTTTTCGGAAACGTTTAATTTTTTTTCGCAAACGTTTGACTTTTTTCTCAACCGATTGATTTTTTTTTCACAAACGTGTCTTTTTTTCGCAAACGTTTAATTTTTTTTCGCAAACGTTTGACTTTTTTCTCAACCGATTGATTTTTTTTTCACAAACGTGTCTTTTTTTCGCAAACGTTTGACTTTTTTTCTCAAACGTTTAACATTTTTTTTCAAACGTTTGACTTTTTTTCTCAAACGCTTGTTTTTTTTCCTCAAACTTTTGACTTTTTCTCTCAAACGTGTGTCTTTTTTTCACAAACGTTTGACTTTTTTTCTCAAACGTTTAACTTTTTTTTTTCAAACGTTTGACTTTTTTTCTCAAACGTTTGACTTTTTCCTCAAACGTTTGACTTTTTTCTCAACCGTTTGATTTTTTTTCACAAACGTTTGATTTGTTCTCTCAAACATGTGTCTTTTTTTCGCAAACTTTTGACATAGAACAAAAAATGCTTTGAGCCTTCAGCGCTTCCGTAAGGATGACTAGATTTAAATTAATAATTCCAAGTGAAAGATTTGCGGTCATAATTTCATAAGGAGACATTTTTCGAAAATTTGACATGTGATTTTCGCTCTATTTTTGGTCGTAGACTCTACCCCCAAAGGGTGGGGGATACTCGGTATTTATTTTCGTATAAACATTTTCTGCATACTTTTCAAGATAGAGTTAGAGCGAAATATGCTAAGAAAATAAATAAAATTATCAGCAGAGATCAATTAATTGTAACAATTTTTTTTTCCATTTACCTGTGGTGGTTTCATACGATCCACAATTTCATTATAAATTTTCAACATTTTCGATACTGCATTCACATGCTTTTGCATTTTCTCTTTCCTCATACCAACTAACCGAATATTCTCTGGTAATGTAAATTTCAACACCTAATTTAGAAACAAACAAAAATGTTAGGGAATCCCCCAAAACACTACCTTACAAATCTTACCTCAAATACCTCAATGCACTTGAAACACTGCCACATTTGCTCATCAAAGTTCAACTCGAACCTCATTGCAAAATCCAATGTAATGTGATTACCGATAATTTCACGCCAAGTTAAATTCTTCTGACTGTGAATCCTATGCATAATAACACTAGAAGAAATTCGATCAGATGTGGTCGAATGACGCAGTGACGATATCCGTCGCATTGATCCCTTAGTTGATGCTGAAGAAAATTAACAATTAAAATTAATCATCATTTGAATTGATTTTAATTCAGATCTCCTCACATTTCTGCGATGGTTTAGATTTTGCTAAACCAGACACTGCTGTTGTTTTCGATTGCACAACATATTGCGATGATCTCGAACGTTGTGACGTCTTACCACTTTTAAAGTACATTTTAGTCTTTTTATCTAGACTGGTCAGCTTCACAATTTCAATTTGCATCGATTGCTCAATGATTGGTCGATAGATTTTCAACCAATCTTCCAATTTTGCTAAAAACAAGAAAAAAATAAACACGCACTGATGATAATGGAACTGTAACACAATAAAGGGTGTCTTTTTTCACAAACGTCTCTTTTTTTCGCAAACGTTTGACTTTTTTTCTCAAACGTTTGATTTTTTTTCTCAAACGTGTGTCTTTTTTTCTCAAACGTTTGACTTTTTTTCTCAAACGTTCAATTTTTTTCTCAAACGTGTGTCTTTTTTTCGCAAACGTTTGACTTTTCTTCGCAAACGTTTGAGGAAAAAATTAAACGTTTGAGAAAAAAAGTCAAACGTTTGAGAAAAAAAGACACACGTTTGAGAAAAAAAAATCAAACGTTTGAGAAGAAAAGTCAAACGTTTGAGAAAAAAAGACACACGTTTGAGAAAAAAAAATCAAACGTTTGAGAAAAAAAGTCAAACGTTTGCGAAAAAAAGACACACGTTTGAGAAAAAAATTAAACGTTTGAGAAAAAAAATCAAACGTTTGAGAAAAAAAGTCAAACGTTTGATTTTTTTCTCAAACGTGTGTCTTTTTAACGCAAACGTGTGTCTTTTTTCGCAAACGTTTGACTTTTTTTCTCAAACGTTCAATTTTTTTCTCAAACGTGTGTCTTTTTTTCGCAAACGTTTGACTTTTTTTCTCAAACGTTTGATTTTTTTTTCTCAAACGTGTGTCTTTTTTTCTCAAACGTTTGACTTTTTTTCTCAAACGTTTGACTTTTTTTCTCAAACGTTCAATTTTTTTCTCAAACGTGTGTCTTTTTTTCGCAAACGTTTGACTTTTTTTCTCAAACGTTTAATTTTTTTTTCTCAAACGTGTCTTTTTTTCTCAAACGTTTGATTTTTTTTCTCAAACGTTTGACTTTTTTTCTCAAACGTTTAATTTTTTTCTCAAACGTGTGTCTTTTTTTCGCAAACGTTTGACTTTTTTTCTCAAACGTTTGATTTTTTTTCTCAAACGTTTGACTTTTTTTCTCAAACGTTTAATTTTTTTCTCAAACGTGTGTCTTTTTTTGCGCAAACGTTTGACTTTTTTTCTCAAACGTTTGATTTTTTTTTCTCAAACGTGTGTCTTTTTTTCTCAAACGTTTGACTTTTTTCTCAAACGTTAAAGGGAGAATTATGGTGAACAATAAGGGGTATTACCCTTATTGTTCACCATAATTCTCCCTTAACAGGGCAAAATTTGTTATATTGCAATTATTAATCAAGGGCTGATCTTCTTTCCCTGAGAAATGCGACCATTATTTTCTTGAAGATGAGGCTCAACCAGTTAAACCATATATTTATGTAAAATTGTTTATATCATGTCGTTTTTTATCTTTTCAACGTTTCGATAGATTTAGCTATCTTCTTCAGGAACTAAAACATGTCTTGTGTTGTCATAGTTGTTATAGCCGTTCGTCTGTCGCTTTACAAATGCTTGTAATTGTTGGTATTTTGAAATGTCGATTTCCATTAAGAGTTGCTCTTAGCATCGAATAACTTAACTACAAAGTAGATGCTTTCATCTTCGTAGGTAATGCGACAAAATACGCAATAACAACAACAATTCATCAGCATCCACTCGCTAAGGAGTATGCATTATTTCAACTCAGGGTTGTGAACCCTAAGATGGCTAAACAAACCGATCCTCGAGCCGCAAATCCTGTCACAAAATTGACACACCCAATCACCATCATTCACCGGTGCGATGCTGGCTTTTTGCATCCTCATGTCGTCGACACTGCTCTTCAAAAACTTGATGGTCCTCGAAAATGATACGCCTCCATCTCAGTCTGTCGTTCACGATCTGCTCCCAGTTGTTATTCACATCTAAGCCACACTTCTTCCTGTTGGTCTTAAGAATATCCTTGTACCTATTCATTGGCATGCTGCTTACGTGGCCAGTCCATCGCAGCTGACAATCATCACATCAATCCTAGTTGTTTCAGCTTCCTCTGGAACGCTAATGTTTGTTCTTCAATCCTGTCAAGTCGAAGTATCCGGATGAATTTATGGGGACATCTGTTGAGCTCCTGAAGAATACTAGTACTTTTGCGACTAAGATGGCTCCAAGACTGAAGGTATTCCAGGCAATAGAAAGTTGTGTACAATTCAACCTGGAGAATCGGTTTTGAAGGGTTTGAACCATTTTGTGGGGTAGGGAGAAGCATGAAAAATAAAAAATGAAGGAACGAAACCTTCCATGCTTGAGACACTCCATATAAATATTAATAGAAAGAGCAAAAGTCTATTGGGGTCTCAGCAAGAGCGCGCTACGTATATTTTTACACCGTTTCTACAGGAACAATGTCCCCTGTGGGTCATTTGATAACAGAATACGTGGCCATCCATACCCATTGCAAAGAATGCTTAAGATATGCAAGTTAAATATATTTCATATTAGCTTAAGCGAAATCTGACAACAATGCCAAAATCGAGCTAAATTATTAAAGATGACAACTATGACAAGTGGCATTTTGTAAATAAAAAATAAATTTTAATCAAAATAGAAAAAACGCTCTTAAATTCATTCTACAGAAAATAGGCAGTGCAAAATTCGTCATAAGACAATCTCAGTTTTTGTTAACAATAATACGGATCAAAACAAAGGCTTCATTACCGAAGAATTTATCTTAGAGAAAGAATCAATGTTGCTCTAAGCTAAAAAAAACTTCAAGTGCCACTAATCTCAACTGTTTTAGGTTCTTCTACAAGGATTACCTTCTTCATAAGCACGCAATTCTTTCGCCATCTTCAAATACGCTTCAAACACCTCATCCCTCAGTGGTGAATTCATCAATTCTGGCACTTTTTGAAACTTTAAAATCGGTCGCTTCAATTTGTACAGCAACAAACGAACCCAATAAATTCCCCCACCGTGTAGTGGCATGTCCCTACACAAAACTGGATGACGTTTGTTACGCTAGAAAGAAATATATAGCCGCACAAAATTAAGAGAAAGAAATTAATTCAAACTAAATAATTTACTGTAAAATGATCGTCAACCATCAAAATTTCTTTGATAAACTGATCAAGTATAACATCAAACTTTTGCATCAACCGATTCTGGATCATCTCCCGCGTTTTTATATGTTTGAATTTCAGTAACATTTCTAAAGCACCTTCTGAAGAACTAAAAGAAAAAAATAACTTCATCATAGTAAAATGAACCCCCGTAACTTATGAAATCGCTTACCGAATCATCTTGAAGCTCTGATCAATAAAACTAACACCTTCCAATTCCAATTTCTCCACCTCCCGATGGAAATGATTGATAATCGCTTCCCAATTCTCTTTACTGTTACTATCGAATATATCGAAATCGGTATTTTCGATACCAATCACCAATTTATCGACACGTTTAGCGACATTATCGATACTCTGTGGATCACTGACGATGGAACGCAGCTCCGGACCAAAGATGTTTTTGAAATGGTACATAACCTAAACAAAAGGAACCGTTTTGGGCTATTTGAATGTCAATCCCAGAGGCAAAGATTGTGCCAACCTTCAAGTCGGATGGATGGTAGCGTTGATTGAAATATTTAATAAGATTCGGAACGCTGGTCTCTTTTTCGTGCTTTGCTCAACTGCACTAGCGCATCTGTGAACGGGCAAACTAAGTTCTTATTCAAGATGCCTGACTGATACAACTGTATCGATCGATCTACTACACTGAAAGTTGGATATTGCGGTACAATATCAACAGATGGCATAGCGTCGTTCTACCCCATTCGTTCATTTCGTTAATGAGACGTTGCCGTGAGTAGATTTTTTTCTTTTATTCTCTTAAGATTCTCTAGAATCGTTGACTACTTTTATTAAAAATATCGTTGACTGAAATATTTTCTTTTAATAAATGAGATAATATAACATGTAAGATCCCTAATAGATTTAATATACAATTTCATGTTTAATTTATAAACGATATGATATTTAATAATATACAAGGGTTTTAAAAGAAATAATTGACTAGGGAAGTGGGTTCAAGTCATAAAAAATGTTTACTAACATTTATCGTTGATTGAAATATTTATTTCAATCAACGCATTTATATAATAGGTTTGTTTTATCATGCAGTTCAGAACGATTCTGGAAATAACTTATTATTTGGTCGGTGAAATCGTTGATTGAAATATTTAATTTCAATCAACGGTGAAATGCAGAAATATATTTACTACGCCTGCGCGGAGTAACTTATTATAAACCTCTTTTTACCTAATAGTTTAGAAACCAAACTCCAGGTAAACAAAGTAATATTGTGTAAGGTATAAATATATATATATAAACTAACTTGTACGAATCAAAAAAATCTCGTGACACAAGCTGGATTTGAACCAACATTCATGTGCCACGATAGTTTAATTGGTTAAAACACCTGACCGACAATTGGGAGATGTTGGTTCAAATCCAGCTTGTGTCACGAGATTTTTTTGATTCGTACAAGTTAGTTTATTTCATTTTTCTTTGTATATCGGTGATATACTATACTCTGTCAACTTAGTTGAATATCTTTGTTTGTTTGTTTATTTATATTTATTTGCGATGAGCAAAAGAGAAATAACATTGCATTATGGCAGTGTGTAGTCTATGTTGCCTTTGAATTAAAAGGTCGAGGCGTAGCACAGCACATAGGAAGCAAGGCATGTACGAATTAAAGAAGTTTCATTCATGTGCCACGATAGTTTAATTGGTTAAAACACCTGACCGGCAATTGGGAGATGTTGGTTCAAATCCAGCTTGTGTCACGAGATTTTTTTGATTCGTACAAGTTAGTTTATTTCATTTTTCTTTGTATATCGGTGATATACTATACTCTGTCAACTTAGTTGAATATCTTTGTTTGTTTGTTTATATATATATATATATGGAAAAACCCAGAAATTCTTTTACCATTTTAGAAGAAGCTAATGTGTAGCGAAACACGTGTAATGTACATAAATTAAAAATAAAATTAGTGGAAATTAATAACTTTAATTTAATATGAATGTCCATGGACAGTTACATAATATCAAGTTTACAGGTTGGGTAGATGGGGGATAGATACTACATAGTTTGTAGGTTACTAAGATAACGTCCCATATTTCAAAAACCATAAGTTCTTCAACCTATGTTTTTAGAGGTAAACCACCTAAAAATTAGTTATTCCACATTCTGTTAAAGTTCTGATGGTAAAACCACGAACTCCCTATATAGCATACATTTTTTTCACATTGTTACACACCATTATAAATCGATATTTGCCATTGTCATTTATTAAGAAAGTTAAGATATGTCAAACAATTAGCTATATAAAAAAATTATTATCTTTTTGCCTTTTAGTAGCCTTCAATAACACAGAATCACAAAAATTTCCCTGCGGAAATGTATCATTTTCTTTTCCCTGCCTTTAGAATAGCCGAAATCTGTTACATTAAAACCCATTTTTCCCTTGTATTTTAGACGTTTTTCCGAAAATAGAAAAAAATGTATATATAACCTTCAACTTTTTAAGGTTCGGGTTAATTTCTTTTTATTCTCTTCAGATCACCCAAGAGGTTCAATAGGTATATCCTTAGCGAGTCGAAATCAATATAAAAAAAATTCTTGTGCATTTCCTATGGTACCATTTCCACAGTCAACAATTAACTGAATATTGAGATCTATCAATTAGCTCCAAACATGTCGTACAGTTATGTTTACTCTGTGACATACTTGGGAGATAATGCTAACGAGCAAACCTAAAAAGAAACCAAACTTCAACCTGTATATACGCAAATATATATATTATTTGTTTTATGTATTTAAAATTCTTTTACTTGCTATCCTAAACAATTTTTTTTATAACTTGATTAATTTCATGCTCTCCTACGTTAAAACACTTTTACAATGAATAAGCGAACAAAACTAAAAACTACCTCCGTTTATTACTACCACTACTGTTGAATCGGCAACATCTAGTTTTTTGACGGCGTTTCAATAGGGGTTCGATGCTACGACGAAGGTATTAATTCGTATAGTCGCCGCAACATATGGGATGACGCCTGTTACCGGGTAGGTTTTCTCTGGGAGAGGGGTAAGGCGAGCATAGCGGGGCGCATTGTCCTTACCCCGCAAGCGACGACCCCCTCTCGTCCGGCGTTGCGTATCTTATTAAATATTTCAATCAACGATGGTAGAGAGTGTGAAAGTGAAGGGAAAAAATTCTGAATTCAACTTACCGTCGCGACTTCATATAAATCCTTGCAAACCAATGCCATATAGTCTGATTGCAAAAACAATTTGTTTTTATCAAATTCCCAACGTTGCCCTTTACCAGACTCCTCAATTCTTTGTCTAGTTGTCATGTAAGCGGATTTCCACATTTCCAACATTTCCCTAGCCTCCTGAGTATTTTTCATGACATCGTTTACAGGTCGCCTTTAAATTTAAACACAATCAATCACATTAGACTCATTGAGTGTGAGGGAATCAAAAAACGTTGAAATTGTTTACCGAAACAAGTAAATGTTATCCAAAGCCGTGCGGACTTTATCTAGTAAACACCAGACGATTCGTTCCATGAATGGTACCATCGTCTCGTCGATACAATAGTATCGTGACAGTACCCAAATCAAATGTAAGCCTTCCATTAATATTGGTATGGCATCTTTCACTTTTCTAAAATCCGTTTCATTCGATATAATCTGAGAACAAAATTTAAATATACGTTAGCACGGTGTTTTTTTTTTTTTATTATTTATTATGCAAAAAAAAAATGAAACCATACAATGCAAATTACAATCAAACTTAATAATTACTACAGAAACCACCTTTGAATAGATTTGGATATCAACTAACTAAACGAAAGTTTATTTTTAAAGACCCAAAAACATCAAATTACGTGTTTCTACAACGTAAAATATTATAAAATCCGTATGAAGTGCCTTAAAAAATTCTATCACGCTCTAAAAAAAAAACCAATCGTTGTGAGCATGCATAATCGTCAAGTCATAGTCTCTATTGAACAATTGAAACTAGCGCACGTTTTAGTAGCAGAAGCTGAAGAAATCGTTATGAAATCCACTCAATCACAACAATCCAACAGCTATAATAGTTCCGAGATCTACACTTTATAGCTCGTAGACGATTTCGAATTTTCAAGCCCCCCATTTCCAGGTTCTGTGTGTCCGTAGGTAGTTCTAGGATAAACCCATTAGTTTTTGCTTGAATCGCTTTAAGCCTGTGATAGTGGTAGACACAACCCTCAAATTCTTAAAAAAATAGCAGAAGGATATCCATCATTTGAATGCTGCTTACAGCAATAGCTTACTTTTGATATTTACCTCCATATTTCTCGAGAGAATTGCGTTTAAAATTTCACCAGTTAGGTAATTGGTATTTATATCTCTTATACATAGATACTAATAGAACTTATTTATATAAGCTGTCTGTGTCGTCAGTGGTAAAATGCGAGCTTTGTACGCGAATGTCCTGGGTTCAAATCTCAGCTGATGCAATTTCTTTTTATTTATAATTTTTTAATAAATTAGTTAGTTTGTTAGGTTAGTTTATTGGAAATAATAAAAATAACACCATTATTATTAAAATTCTGTTTCGTTACGCAGGTCGTATACGAGGGTTGCCTTTTATATTTCGGGATTTGGCAACCCTGGTGCTGCAATCTGGCAACTGACAGCACTATCGTAAAGTTGGACATTTTTGAGGTTATACGTACTCAGAACGTTTTGACATACGAGCGCTATTTGTGTTGTTTACAGTAACTTAAAAGATTCATCTCGAGCCAAAAAGGGAATTAAATCGTGAACATTTTCGTGCGATTATCTTTTACAACTTTCGACGTAGATTAACTCAACAACAGTGCATGGATGAACTTAATTCAATTTTTGGCGATGAAGCTCCATAAAGGACCAGTGTTTATCGATGGTATGGTGAATTCAATGGTGGTCGTAGTTCACTCCAAGATGAATTTCGTGAAGGTCGTCCAAAATCAGTTGTTGTTCCGAAAACCATTGATGCTGTGCACGAACTGATATTGCAAGATCGTCATGTGACATATCAAGAGATTGAGACCACCTTAGGCATTAGTGGAACCAGCATACATTCAATATTGCATAAACATTTGACTGTCAAAAAAAAAAATTTGTTTGGATCCCACACAATTTGTCAGTCGCTCAAAAAAGGCTCGTGTCGATTGGTCGAAAGAAATGCTCAAAAAATACGATCGCGGTGCTTCGAAACACGTCTATGACATCGTGACAGGTGATGAATCGTATATTTACGCGTAATGAGCCCGAAAGTAAACAGAAAATAATTTCATGGCAAAGCGGACTAAAATGTTGGTTTTACCTACACAAGGAATTTTGTTTAATTTAGCAGGGCCCCAGTCTAATTCAATAGAACCAGACCGAGGCATGGGTCGACAGATACTGACGAATTCGTTTCGCTCTTGTTATGAGCTCGTCAGAGTACCATAGTCGTTGCCCATCTACAAATATCGGCCTGCATTTAACCACAATAGGATACACAACAGTAGACACATGTAAACACGTATCATCTACATGTACATAGTAATGCATATCCCATACCATGCAGAGGCCGAACAAACTCAATGTATAGGTAAAACCAGTCGTATAAATAGAAATAAATATAAATAAAAATAGTATGAACACAAAACGCTAGCAGGAGACCATTTTATCCTTCTGCCAGCATCTCCCAAATATTTGGGTTTCAGCAATGCTCGGACGGTGGTCTCCAAGCGTTCTGCCGTGGTTTTACCTATACATTGAGTTTGTTCGGCCTCTGCATGGTATGGGATATTATTAAACAAAATTCCTTGTGTAGGTAAAACCAACATTTTAGTCCGCTTTGCCACGAAATTATTTTTATTTATTCTAAACAATGTTACACAAACCTGTAAATTACGCTTTATAGTTGACAAAAACTTCACATTATCTCTCGCCTCCGCATAGTATCGCTTCAAGTCCACTTGATAGTGAATAAACGCACCAATCGCCGGTGATCTTGCCTTATCCAAAATATCAGTAATCATCACCAATAACGGCTTCTTCAACTGCTCCACAATAGAACTAAGTGCTGTTTCACGTTCATGCCAAAAATCGTATTCTGGCAGTGGCCCATTACCTGCTGGTGTCTAAAACACAATCAACAACAAGCTGCAATCATCAGAAAACCAAATCTACACTAATCTCTTTACCTTTGCCAAATACACTTCCATAACTTTAATTATATGCTTCTCCCAACCAAGTACAATTTCTTCTAAAGCTGCTACGACTTTTGGATCCCGTGATAATTCATCAACATCTTTGTCGAATCGTAAAAAACTGCTCAAATCCGACATTGGTAGATCAATGTCATCTTCAACGTGTTCACAAACCCTTTGATAAAATAGTTTTGTCTCAATAATAGTTTTTTACAGTAGTTACGCATGAAGAGGTACCCAAAAGAACAAAACTCATGTTGTAATCGGAGGGGGTTTTGTAGTTGCAGTGTTCTGCCGCTAGAACCACAACCGTGGAATTAAAAGAGACATTCTACTCACTGCTTGATAGAGTGCTCACCAACGTTACTGACTTCGACAAGATGATCCTGCTAAGAGACTTCAAAGAAGGAGTAGGAAAGTGTAACTCCAACAATCTATTGCTGCTACCAGATGCGCAGAACAAGATCTTTTTATTACAAACACACTTAGACAAGTTTAAGGCGACGTGGCAACATCCAAGGTCTAAGCACTGGTATTTGATCGACTACGTAATTGTTGTAACGAGGCTGATGATGGATGGACTGATCATCGCCTTGTGCGATCCCGTATGACCCTACGTCTACCTGCAAAATGACCACAACAGGGAAGGAAACTAAGGCCAAAGCTTAATATCAAATGCCTAAAGGACAACTGGATGCACCAACACCATAAAAAAAAGGAAAGCTTCAATACCTGGGTCATATAATTAGAAAACTCAAATACACACTTCTCCAGGGAAAGATTAGTGGAAAGCGGAGCATTGGAAGGCACCGTGTGTCCTGGCTAAAGAACCTGAGGGATTGGTTTAACTGCAGCAATGTTTAACTGTTCAGAGCTGCAGTCAACAAGGTCCGGATTGGTGTGATGATAGCAAACCTCCGATAGGAGATGCACTATACCAGTGGTCGCCAACCTCATGAATGTATTGAGCACCTTCGGTAATTGTAGAATGTACAGTGAGCAACTTTTTTTTTTTTGAATGCACAGGGTTTTTGGGGCCTTCGTGTGGTATAGGACGCTATCATACTGGACCTGATCAAGACCTAAGAAACTATCCTTAATGACCGTTCCGAAGAATGTCGTTTGGCATGCAAAAAGCCCTTCATAATATCAATATTCGTAAATTTCACGACCCCATTATTAGGAAAACAGATTTCAATGTTTTGGGGCCTTTCTTTGGTATAGGACGCTATCATACTGGACCTAATCAAGACCTAAGAAACTACCCTTAATGACCGTTCCGAAGAATGTCGTTTGGCATGCAAAAAGCCCTTCATAATATCAATATTCGTAAATTTCACGACCCCATTATTAGGAAAACAGATTTCAATGTTTTGGGGCCTTTGTTTGGTATAGGACGCTATCATACTGGACCTGATCAAGACCTAAGAAGCTATCCTTAATGACCGTTCCGAAGAATGTCGTTTGGAATGCAAAAAGCCCTTCATAATATCAATATTCGTAAATTTCACGACCCCGCATTATTAGGAAAACAGATTTCAATGTTTTGGGGCCTTTGTTTGGTATAGGACGCTATCATACAGGACCTAATCAAGACCTAAGAAACTATCCTTAATGACCGTTCCGAAGAATGTCGTTTGGCATGCAAAAAGCCCTTCATAATATCAATATTCGTAAATTTCACGACCCCATTATTAGGAAAACAGATTTCAATGTTTTGGGGCCTTTGTTTGGTATAGGACGCTATCATACTGGACCTGATCAAGACCTAAGAAGATATCCTTAATGACCGTTCCGAAGAATGTCGTTTGGAATGCAAAAAGCCCTTCATAATATCAATATTCGTAAATTTCACGACCCCGCATTATTAGGAAAACAGATTTCAATGTTTTGGGGCCTTTGTTTGGTATAGGACGCTATCATACAGGACCTAATCAAGACCTAAGAAACTATCCTTAATGACCGTTCCGAAGAATGTCGTTTGGCATGCAAAAAGCCCTTCATAATATCAATATTCCTAAATTTCACGACCCCATTATTAGGAAAACAGATTTCAATGTTTTGAGGCCTTTGTTTGCTATAAGACGCTATCATACTGGACCTGATCAAGACCTAAGAAACTGTCCTTAATGATCGTTCCGAAGAATGTCGTTTGGCATGCAAAAAGCCCTTCATAATATCATTGTCCAGAGTAAATATCACGACCCCATTATTAGGGAACCAGATTTCAATTTTTTGGGGCCTTGGTTTGGTGTAGGACCCTATCATATAGAACCTAATCAAGACCTAAGAAACTATCCTTAATGAGGAATCCTCCGCATGTCGTTTGGCATGTAGATAGATATGTTGTGAGCTACGTACCAAAAATCTCTTCGCGAGCTACCAGGGGCTCGCGATCGACGGGTTGGCGACCACTGCACTATACGACGAAGAATCAATTCAAGGTGTTGCCCTTGTTGGATTCTTCGAGTCTTATCTTACGGGACGTACCTTGTTTGTTGAGTACAATGGCTTTAAATCTAGGGATTTTGTAGCTACAAGTGGTGCACCGCAGGGGAGCAACTTGGCTCCACTTATATTTTCGATATACGTCAACGATATCACTGTGAATGTATTTAGTTCCTGTCTCCTGTTTGCTGATGATCTGAAGCTTTTCAGGATAATACGTAAACGCAAACAATTTTTTGTATAGGAGTCTTTAAAATTTTGCATTAGGGAAGGCTTTAAAATCAGGATCAATTTCATTATATAGCTTGGCCAAGTTATAACTGAAGGACCTCCGAAACATGGTTGTTCGATGCTGCGGAACAGTAATTATGTCCTTGCCTCGGACGTTCACATTGTGAACATCAGTGCGGTAGGTAATCCTTTGAAACAAATATGGCGGAGTTTTAGATAAAATAATTTTGTGAAAAAGGACCAACGAATGTAACTTTCTTCTATTGGCCATATTAAGCCATTTGATGGTGGACAGGGTGTAAGAGATTCGGTCGTATTTTCTTATCCCAAAAATTAAGCGCATACATGAGTTCTGGAGCCGCTGAACACGTCCAGAATCAATCTTCGTGAGGCATGGGCCATATACATAATCACAGTAATTCATGCACTAGCGACTCGCACAATAACTTTTTCAAATCAACAGAGAGCAGATCTCTGACACCGTAGATGTTCTTTAGGTTAGCGAAACCTATCTGTATTTTGTGAAAATCTGAGTCCACTATCAATAACAAGTCCCAAACTCTTAGCCCGATCGGACACCTGAATGCCGATTCCTTGAATTGACAGTTGAATATCGGAGTCTATAGGAAGGCCGAAAAATAAGGCAGTAGACTTTGCCGGATTAATTTTGAGATCGTGGCGTTCCCACAACTCAGCCAATGACTCCAGATCAAGATTAATGTGCTCCTCAGCGATCGACATGTCCTCCTTATTGAAAACGTGCAGAATCTGCGAGTCGTCAGCATAGATTTTTATTTGACAGTGCTGCAAAGCTCTTGGAAAATTATTCGTGTATAGCGTATATAAAATTGGTAACAAAATAGATCCCTGCGCCACACCTCTTGTCAAACTAACGCTCTCAGATATCTCTCTCTCTCTCTAGGTGCCATCTCCGCGACGAAGATTGGCGATCATCATGGCAATTCTTATTTTGGATGCAGCTGCTCTAAAAAGCTCTATCGAGGAACATCCAAACCACTCTCTCAAGTTTCTCAACCAGGATATCCTTCTTCTACCCACGCTTCTTGTACCTTGGATCCTTCCCTGCATTATCAATTGAAGTAAGGCGTATCTTGGTCCACGAGTCACATGGCCGAGATACTGCAGTTTTCTGCTTTTAATTGTTATTAACATTACTCTCTTTCTATGTTTAGTCGCTCAAGTATTTCTAAGTTAGTTATCCGATCGACCCATGACACCTTCAGTAGTCTTCTGTACACCCACATTTCAAAAGCTTCTAGTCTTTTGGTTATTTCTGCGTTCAGAGTCCATGCCTCGACGCCATAAAGCAGAGTGGCAAAAACATAACATCTAACTAGTCTCAGTCTCAGTTTTAGGCTTAGACCTCTATTGCACAAAACTCTTTTCATGCTATTGAAATTGGACCTTGCTATTTCTATGCGTGCTTTTATTTCTTTCGTGTAGTCGTTATTACAAGTAACTGTTGTTCCAAGATAAGTATACTTCTCTACCTGTTCGATGGGTTCACCTTTGACGATTATCTGTTCGTTGTTAGTCTGGGCCTTCTTTGTTTGTTTACGTTGAGTGTAAGGCCGTATTCTTCGCTATATCGAACAAGTTTGTCCATGATTCTTTGTAGATCTTCCAGGTTTTCCGTTAAAATTACGGTATCATCAGCGTATCTTAGAACAACTATAGGCACTCCATTTACTTTTATTCCTGCACTGTCATTTTCCATTGCCCTTTTTAGAATCTCTTCAGAGTAGGGATTAAACAAAATAGGTGACAGAACACAACCTTGACGTACACCTCTCTTTATTGAGATGGTGCCAGAATTTTGTTGATCTACTTTGACGATGGCATTTTGGTTGTAATAGAGATTTGAGATGATTTGCAGGTCTTGGTGGTCTAGGTTTTTACATTGTAATATTTCCATCAACTGGTCATGGCGGACCCTGTCAAACGCCTTATTATAGTCGATGAAGCAGGCATATACGTCCTGATTAACATCTAGGCATCGCTGCACTATTACGTTGAATGCGAATAGTGCTTCTCTTGTACCTAATCCTTTGCGAAAGCCAAACTGACTGTCACTTATATCCAGATCGAGTTTCTGGTGGATGCGGTTGAGTATAATTTTTAACAGTAGTTTCAAAGTGTGGGACATGAGGCTTATGGTACGGTGGTCACTGCACTCTTTTGCACCCGATTTTTTCGGTAAACATATGAAGACTGATGAGAGCCATTCCTTTGGTAGTTTTCCAGACTCATAGACGCTGTTCAAGAGTCTCACCACGACATCCATATCTTGATCACTTATGATCTTAAGAATGTCGATAGGAATTCCGTCGGGGCCAGGAGATTTACCGTTGTTCATGTTGTTTAGTGTGTGGGTGACTTCGTCCTTCGTGATTTCGGGACCTGTGTCTTCCAGTCCTACCCTAGCTACGGATGTGATATTTCTCACATCGTCGAAAAGGTCTTTTATATATTCCTGCCATCTCTTCAGTTTGTCTTCTGTGTTTGATAGTGTTTTCTCATTTTTATCTAAGAGGATTGTAGTAATCTTTCCTTTTCTGAGACCTGCCAATTCTTTTATCTTCTTATGTAGGTTATACAAGTCAAATCTGCGTTGTAGCTCTTCTATTTCCTTGCATTTTTCTTCATAGAAACATTCTTTTGCTACCCTTATTTTTGTTCTTATCTTTTTCTGTGTTTCCCTATATTTTGTTTCGTTGTTCTTGTATTTCTTTCGTTGGTCCATCAGAAATAAAATTTCCTGAGTAATCCATTCTTTATTTATCTTTTTAGAAGGTGCTAGTAACTCTTGGCAGGGGGAAAGAATGCAGGTTTTGAGGGATTCCCATTGATTGTCAATATCTTCGGATTCAAGGTTAACTTTCGCAAGGTTGGAATGTATTGCTTGTTGGACATCTTCTTTCTCAGATATGCTTCCATTCAACGACACACACTGGGTCCGTCCGCTAATATAGCTCTGAATGAGACGTATCGCTGAGCCACCGAAGCCGGCGTAATGAAGAACGGATAGCAGAATATCATGATTCAACGTGTCGAATGCTTTGGAGTAATCTAACAATACAAGTATGGCACACTTTTTGTTGTCCATGGCCGTCAGCACATCATCGGTCACGTCAAGCAGAGCCGTCCCGCAGCTATACCCCGATCGGAAACCCGACTGCAAATTAGGAAGGATATTAAATTTGCTAATATGGGCCTTAATCTGGATTTCCATGGCTCTTTCGAGAATTTGGGTAAGGTTGGAGGAACTGTGATTGGCCTGAGATCTTTTAGAGTTTCAGGATTATTACATTTTGGAATTGGTTTGACTACGCCCTTTTTCCATTGTTCAGGAAATATATAATATCCGGATTATATTGAAGAACACTGAAGACTAAAATAAAATACTAAAAGAGTTCGACATTTTGGGTACCATTTTGTATATAGAAATTCCAAACTTTACCATTCAAGATTTGAGACTAATCGAGTAATTTCTTCCAACAATTCATCTTTGATAGGAGTATTGCTTGCATTTGCATCGTGAAGATCTAAAATTGATTTTTTCTTTACGTTGTTGTCCTCAAGGCTGCCTTTGGTCAGTTGATTTTGCAGATATTTCATTGATACACGTCGATAATCTGATGGTCGTTGCAGCTAACACAAATCAAATCTTGAATTAATAGCATAATAATCGATATTGAAAGCATTCTTACATTTTCAGCGAAACTGGTAGTACCAGCATCAGATCGGCGACTTTCAATTGGTTCAACAAAAGCATCTTTCAGAAGTGGGATAAACAGCTACAAAAAATAAACTACAACAAAGTTACAGAAAAACTTTACATATTTACCGATTTGGCTATATCTGTGATACTTTGCACGGCATTCCCAGTACAAACTCCAATTAAAAAATAACTCGGTAACTCAGAATAGGCATCATCCATATTCTCAAACATCGGTATTGCCTTCTGTGTTCGTCGATAGAGGTACACAAAACGTTTATCAGAGTTTATAATGCCCTCTTGTATCCAATGAAAACTAGCGGTTAACGTGTAATCAGTCACTAATTCTTGAATGATTTTTGGAACATAGATTATCTCCTCTTCCTCAGGCTCTTGTTCAATCACTGGTGGTTCCTCCTGTTTTTTCTTTTTCTTCTTTTTCTGCTTCTTATCTTTCTTCTTCTTTTTCTTCTTACCACCGCGAGGAGATTGACCACCTAAAACAAAACAAAACTGATGAAGAATATAGTAAAAACGTGAACAATATCCTTACCTTCAACATCTGATTGGTCTACATCTGTGACTTCAGCAGATGGCAATGTGGATGCTTCAGTATCGGTAGCAGTGGCTGATTCAGCTGGCATAGATTCCGGAGCGTCAATCGTTACAGACTTTGATTTGTCCTCTTCAGGTTGAGACTGAGTTTCATCAGCAGCTGGTGTAGCAGAATCACCTTCAACTGTTTCATCTTTATTGGTTTGATCTGCTGTTCCTATTTTTATAGATACCTTAGGTAATAAAGTACGCATTCAATAGAGAAAAATATAACTTACCGGACTCTGATGTAGGTCCAGATACATCAGGCGATGGAGATTTGGACTTTTTTCCTTTCTTACCGCCAGATTTTTTGCCCTTTTTGCCTTTCCCTTTCTTTTTCTTTGATTTTGTGTCAGCCACCTCAATAACTGGTTCTGGAGGCGGCGGTTTTTCCACTATAACAATATTACATTTATAAAGACCTTTACAGCGCGTGTATAACTTTCAGACACACGGTTTTTTAAACTCTCGAACCTCATTGATAGCTGTGAAAACGCTACTCAATTTACCCGCTATTCAAGGTACCACGATACAACAAAAGACAGAATCCAGACCACAGCTAACATACACACAATGTTAGCTGTGTCCACACCACCGCATATAATCTCAGAGACTTCCAAATGTAAACTTCTCAATTAGGTACCCGCCCGATGTTATAATTGCAAAAGGAAATTGAATTTAAAAAGGAAAATAACGAAAATTTGTCACATATTGTAGAATTTTCTTTAACGTTAACATTATATGTTTAATTTAAAACCTTTTTCTTTGATTAAATTTTATATTAGGGTTATTCTTTCGTAGTGATTGATCTGAACCAAGTGAATGTGATTAAACTGAATGTGATTATACTGAACTGAATATTTGGCGAAACCGAAAGATCATCTTTTTTGTGATTGTCTTTCACTTAACCTCGAAAACTTGTGCAAACAACCAAATCTGCTCTGAAAACTGGAAAATTATTTCTTCCATTATATTATTATCCATGTTTTAAACTTTTACAATTTATTGGTTTGATTCGAAATCATATTCCAATTATTATCTCTCAATTTTCAATACTTTTAGAGGTTAACTGTCAACTGAACGAACTAACCGGTACCTGGAGGTTGATCAGTAAGGGGTAAGGGGGGTAGGAACTTTAATCAGTTTGGTAGAAGTGACCGATGTCGAAAGAATACGCACAATCGTGAATGAACTGATAATTTTCAGATTGTTCACTTAGTTCAGTACGAAAGAATAACCCTATTGAATTCCTACTACTACCGAGCGATTGAATTCTATTATTACTCATACGCGCGCGAACACGCATTAGAAGTTAGGCAATCACATATACATATAGCATATTAGAACGTAAATAATAACAAAGTTGTAGAACTCTTCCAGCACTGGTATGATCAAAGTTACAATAAAGATTCATTGGGTATGATCATGGTCTTTATAAGGAAATACAATGATATGATTAAAGACATTAAACAATGTCTTTGGGTATGATATAGTTACATACCAACTGTTGGAACCATAACTTCTTTTTCAACTAATTTTTCATAGGAGGTTTTGTACATATAAAAGAACCGCTTGTTATGCAATGAATCTTGTTGATTTTGATCCAAATAATCGTCATCTAAATACGATGCCATTTCATCTTCTAAATCATCTGAACTAGCCAGCATATCTTCGAAATATTGACCGGATGAGAGGCCAAATATATTTGTTACTGTATTTTTCAACCATTCTCTTCGAAAATCCATGGCTTAGCGACTTTATTTATATTAATTTATAGTGAACCTAATATGTTCTTAATAATTAATTGAACTATTAACTGTTTTGATTACATTTATTGACATTTTTGTTTACTGTTGTTTGTTTATTAGGTGGTTGCTTAGGTAATTATTTTGAGGGGTGTTTTTCGTATTATTTATACCTACAAACATTACTCAAACAAGGAATTTCAATTTACAATTCAATATTTCGGTAGTCAATTAATAATTTAATACAAATAGGTATAAATAAAAAGAAGCAAATTCAAATTATTTAAAATCTGTACAATTTTTGAATGATCATCAATCAACGGTATTATTAGGTAAGAGGAAGTTCCTTATACAAAAAATCACACTCACATCATTTTATCGGTCTCCTTTTACAAATGGAACAGTCATTGCATTACAGTCGGACTACCATTGATTTTGTTTTGTAGCCTGTTAAAACTACAGGCTTGACTATTAATTGCTACTGAAAAAATTAGTCTATCGTTTGTTAGAAAACTATGTTTTTATTTAGAGATAGCATATTTAATAAATTATGATTATTATATAGAAGAGAAAGCTGTAAAAGACCAACCCGTTATTCGTGATTCATTCTGTATTTTGTATGTATTATGTACGCCTGTGGCCTGTGCCTGTGTCCATAGTCGGTGATGTATGAAATGAAATAGGCGACCATCGACCATTGACATTGACATATTAATTATGACAATGTAGGTGGCACCTTCGCTAAGTTGCCATATTTATACCATATAATTTGCAGAGGCCTTAAGATAAAAATAATGTTCAATGTATGACCAATTTTATTCTAAATTACAAGAATATTTTTCTAAAATTAATTTTGGCCAGCAATTATTTGAAAAAAACTTGAATAAATACTGTGTTTAATTAATATTAAAATAATAATAGTTTACCGAGTTGACAACAATGTAATATGACGTTTCACGCATTGCTTGTTAAGTTTCTTTAATTTCATGTTTTTTAAAACAAAAATTACAATGAAACTAGTAATTTCGTTAATATTTTAACATTAAATTCTTAAAAATTAAGTAAAATGGCATCACAGTATGATAGTGAAAATGATACAGCTCTATTGAAAAGTGAAATAGAACGTTTAACGAGGGAGCTAGACCAGGCTAGTAGTGAGAAGGTGCAGTCTGCACAGTATGGTTTAGTTTTATTGGAGGAGAAGAAAGACTTGAAGCAGAAATGTGAGGAATTAGAAACGTTATATGAGAATAGCAAGCATGAGTTACATATAACTCAAGAAGTAAGTCATATACATTGATCCCTAGTAATATGGGTTGAGGCATAGATTCACAAAATTGTGTTTGTTTTTTAGGCTTTGGCAAAGTTCCAATCTAGTCATAAAGTAACAACAAAAACCGGTATAGAATCAGAGGAATCTCTGTTGAGTGAGTCCGCGGCACGAGAGACTTCACTGTACGGACAAATAGTAGATTTAGAGAATGAAGTCAAGCAATTGCGACATGAATTGGAGCGTGTTACCGCGGAGAGAGATCGAATGTTGCAGGAGAATAATGATATGGGCAAGGATAAGGATGATAGGGGTATGGAGTGTAAGAGATTAAGGACCGAATTGCGGGAGGTGAGTTTTTGAGTTAAACCGATAACATTGTCGTTCAAAAAGCATCTGTTTTGCAGATAAAATTCCGTGAAAATCGTTTGATCTCCGACTATTCCGAACTGGAAGAGGAAAATATCGCTCTTCAAAAACAAGTGTCAGTGTTGAAAAGCTCTCAAGTGGAATTCGAAAGTGTTAAACATGAAATTCGACGATTACATGAAGAAATGGATTTGCTCAACTTGCAAGTTGAGGAACTGACGAATTTAAAGAAAATCGCCGAGAAACATATGGAAGAAGCTTTGGAGTCACTACAGAGTGAACGTGAAGCTAAATATGCATTGAAAAAAGAACTGGACCAACAAATGAATAGGGAATCATTTTATAATATTAACAATTTAGCTTATAGCATACGTGGGATTACGGAAGAAGGGAATCTGGGTAGTGATGATGATGATATTCCTGGTGAGTTTTGTGTTTATTTTCCTGTTATATTTACTGAAGTGTTCCTCATTTAGCTCTTAAGCAGATTCAAGCTAGTCTCGCCAGTAAAAATGCTTCGGAACTTGCATCACCAGACGATCGTCACGTTGATCTGTTCTCTGAGGTGCATTTGAATGAATTACGGAAATTGGAAAAGCAATTGGAGATTTTGGAGAAAGAAAAACACACTTTAACACAAAATCTACGTGAGAATCAAAACCTTGTGGAGAAATCGCAGAACGAACTGCAAGTATTCACTGCTAGACTCGTTCAGCTAGCTGCGCACGTGGATGCTTTGCAACATTTATCACAGAATGTTGACAAGTCGCTACAGGTAAGAGTTTTGCTCTCTTTTTTCTTTATATCGCGGAGATGATCACTTTTATAACTAATATTCCTATAGAAACCCGCTTCAGAAGCTGCCAAATTGCTCAACCAATACAAGAATTGGTTCCAATTGTCATCCAAAGAAATTGATCAGCTGAGGTATGACATAAAGGAACTGGAAAAGTTGACAAACGTATCCGATGCCACCTTACAGTTGCGCAGTGAAATAACGAATTTGAAGAATCGATTATTAGACACTGAACAAAAGAGTATGGATTTGGAATGTGACTTGAAAATGTTGCGTGAGTTTGCTGGTGAGGCCGGCGGCGCTTTGGATGAGGCTCAAAACAATTTGAGCGTGGTAACGGACGAGTTGGCGCAGTTGTATCATCACGTGTGCACTGTGAACGGACAGACGCCGATTCGAGTGGTTTTGGATCATGAGAAGGAGGGCATGACGCCAAGTAAGCTTAAACTTTATTTATTTACTATTCACACATTAATTGTACCAATAATTTATCGTTCCAATGTCATAAATGACAGATGACCTGACGTATCAAATGTCAAAAACGGTAAATTCGATGTCAACTTGTCAAAATATACATAAATGACACATGACCTGACGTATACAATGTCAAAAACGGTAAATCCGTTGTCCACTTGTCAAAATATACATAAATGACAGATGACCTGACGTATCAAATGTCAAAAACGGTAAATCCGATGTCCACTTGTCAAAATATACATAAATGACACATGACCTGACGTATACAATGTCAAGAACGGTAAATCCGTTGTCCACTTGTCAAAATATACATAAATGACAGATGACCTGACGTATCAAATATCAAAAACGGTAAATCCGATTTCCACTTGTCAAAATATAAATAAATGACAGATGACTTGATGTATACAATGTCAAAAACGGTAAATCCGTTGTCCACTTGTAAGAATATACATGAATGACAGATGGCCTAACGTATCAAATGTCAAAAACGGTAAATCCGTTGTCAACTTGTCAAAATATACCTAAATGACAGATGACCTGATGTATACAATGTCAAAAACGGTAAATCCGATGTCCACTTGTCAAAATATACATGAATGACAGATGACCTGACCTATACAATGTCAAAAACGGTAAATCCGTTGTCAACTTGTCAAAATATACATGAATGACAGATGACTCGACGTATCAAATGTCAAAAACGGTAAATTCGATGTCAACTTGTCAGAATATACATAAATGACAGTTGACGTGACGTATCAAGTGTCAAAAACGGTAAATCCGTTGTCCACTTGTCAGAATATACATTAATGACAGATGACCTGACGTATACAATGTCAAAAACGGTAAATCCGATGTCCACTTGTCAAAATATACATAAATGACAGATGACCTGACGTATACAATGTCAAAAACGGTAAATCCGATGTCCACTTGTCAAAATATACATAAATGACAGATGACCTGACGTATACAATGTCAAAAACGGTAAATCCGTTGTCAACTTGTCAAAATATACATAAATGACATGACCTGACGTATCAAATTTCGAAAACGGTAAATCCGTTGTCAACTTGTCAAAATATACCTAAATGACAGATGACCTGATGTATACAATGTCAAAAACGGTAAATCCGATGTCCACTTGTCAAAATATACATGAATGACAGATGACCTGACGTATACAATGTCAAAAACGGTAAATCCGTTGTCAACTTGTCAAAATATACATGAATGACAGATGACCCGACGTATCAAATGTCAAAAACGGTAAATTCGATGTCAACTTGTCAGAATATACATAAATGACAGTTGACCTGACGTATCAAATGTCAAAAACGGTAAATCCGTTGTCCACTTGTCAGAATATACATTAATGACAGATGACCTGACGTATACAATGTCAAAAACGGTAAATCCGATGTCCACTTGTCAGAATATACATAAATGACAGATGACCTGACGTATCAAATGTCAAAAACGGTAAATCCGATGTCCACTTGTCAGAATATACATAAATGACAGTTGACCTGACGTATCAAATGTCAAAAACGGTAAATCTGATGTCCACTTGTCAGAATATACATAAATGACAGTTGACCTGACGTATCAAATGTCAAAAACGGTAAATCCGATGTCCACTTGTCAGAATATACATAAATGACAGTTGACCTGACGTATGCAATGTCAAAAACTGTAAATCTGATCTCAACTTGTCAGAATATATTTTCAGATGAAATACTCCCTTTATTTCAAAAGAATATAGAATTAAAGACCTTGTAACATTTGTTTTTCTTGGTTTTTCTTTTCAGTGACGGAATCAGCGCCATTAATTGGTGAAATCAGCAAACTGGATTTGCTGAGAAGTCGACTAAAGAGTGATGTTCCACTTCATGACTTGGAAACATTGAGTGATACCGCTGTATTGGCCAGAAACGTTGCTACAATCGTTGATCAAGTGAAATATTTGAAAAATGCCATTGAAAACACCATCGAATTGTCGAAGAATAAACGGGACAATGTTAATAATGGTTCATATGACAGTGAGTAACGATTTATTTAATTTAAGTTTGACAGATAATTTTACAATTTTTTCAGTGACCAAAGATGAAGCTACCGAATCCGAGATACAAGAGTTGCAAGAGCAAGTGATAAGACTGAAGAGTTTATTGTCAACGAAACGTGAACAAATTGCCACATTACGAACCGTCCTTAAATCAAACAAAAATACTGCTGAGGTGGCATTAACGAATCTCAAGAGTAAATATGAGAACGAAAAGACAATTGTTAGTGAGACGATGATGAAGTTGAGGAATGAGTTGAGGTTGCTCAAAGAAGATGCTGCCACTTTTTCGAGTAAGTTGAGAAAAGAATATTTTTTATTTTTTTTTAAACAAACTTAGACAATCTAAATGAAATGAAGACGAAAGTAAATCATAGTTAATGGATAGTTTCCAGAAATATCCTGGCAAGATGTTTTGCAGAAATCTTCTGGCACGATTAATTTTGGGTGTCTTTCCATATTCCTTGTATAGGGATGGTTTCCAGAAATATCCTGGCAAGAAGTTTTGCAGAAATCTTCTGGCACGATTAATTTTGGGTGTCTTTCCATATTCCTTGTATAGGGATGGTTTCCAGAAATATCCTGACAAGAAGTTTTGCAGAAATCTCCTGGCACGATTAATTTTGGGTGTCCTTCCAAATTCCTTGTATAGGGATGGTTTCCAGAAATATCCTGGGAAGAAGTTTTGCAGAAATCTTCTGGCACGATTAATTTTGGGTGTCTTTCCAAATTCCTTGTATAGGAATGGTTTCCAGAAATATCCTGGCAAGAAGTTTTGCAGAAATCTTCTGGCACGATTAATTTTGGGTGTCTTTCCAAATTCCTTGTATAGGGATGGTTTCCAGAAATATCCTGGCAAGAAGTTTTGCAGAAATCTTCTGGCACGATTAATTTTGGGTGTCTTTCCAAATTCCTTGTATAGGGATGGTTTCCAGTAATATCCTGACAAGAAGTTTTGCAGAAATCTCCTGGCACGATGAATTTTGGGTGTCCTTCCAAATTCCTTGTATAGGGATGGTTTCCAGAAATATCCTGGGAAGAAGTTTTGCAGAAATCTTCTGGCACGATTAATTTTGGGTGTCTTTCCAAGTTCCTTGTATAGGGATGGTTTCCAGAAATATCCTGGCAAGAAGTTTTGCAGAAATCTTCTGGCACGATTAATTTTGGGTGTCTTTCCAAATTCCTTGTATAGGGATGGTTTCCAGAAATATCCTGGCAAGAAGTTTTGCAGAAATCTTCTGGCACGATTAATTTTGGGTGTCTTTCCAAATTCCTTGTATAGGGATGGTTTCCAGAAATATCCTGGCACGATTAATTTTGGGTGTCCTTCCAAATTCCTTGTATAGGGATGGTTTCCAGAAATATCCTGGGAAGAAGTTTTGCAGAAATCTTCTGGCACGATTAATTTTGGGTGTCTTTCCAAATTCCTTGTATAGGGATGGTTTCCAGAAATATCCTGGCAAGAAGTTTTGCAGAAATCTTCTGGCACGATTAATTTTGGGTGTCTTTCCAAATTCCTTGTATAGGGATGGTTTCCAGAAATATCCTGGCAAGAAGTTTTGTAGAAATCTTCTGGCACGATTAATTTTGGGTGTCTTTCCAAATTCCTTGTATAGGGATGGTTTCCAGAAATATCCTGGCACGATTAATTTTGGGTGTCCTTCCAAATTCCTTGTATAGGGATGGTTTCCAGAAATATCCTGGGAAGAAGTTTTGCAGAAATCTTCTGGCACGATTAATTTTGGGTGTCTTTCCAAATTCCTTGTATAGGGATGGTTTCCAGAAATATCCTGGCAAGAAGTTTTGCAGAAATCTTCTGGCACGATTAATTTTGGGTGTCTTTCCAAATTCCTTGTATAGGGATGGTTTCCAGAAATATCCTGGCAAGAAGTTTTGCAGAAATCTTCTGGCACGATTAATTTTGGGTGTCTTTCCAAATTCCTTGTATAGGGATGGTTTCCAGAAATATCCAGGCAAGAAGTTTTGCAGAAATCTTCTGGCACGATTAATTTTGGGTGTCTTTCCATATTCCTTGTATAGGGATGGTTTCCAGAAATATCCTGGAAAGAAGTTTTGCAGAAATCTTCTGGCACGATTAATTTTGGGTGTCTTTCCATATTCCTTGTATAGGGATGGTTTCCAGAAATATCCTGGCAAGAAGTTTTTCAGAAATCTTCTGGCACGATTAATTTTGGGTGTCTTTCCATATTCCTTGTATAGGGATGGTTTCCAGAAATATCCTGTGTTCACTTTTTGCAAATACAAAGTAGTTCTACCTTTATGGATATCTTACTACTTGTCTTGGCAAGAAGTGTTTAATTCTTACAGGCACACAATAGTCCTATTATTTCAAAATCATTGTTTATGGATAGTTTCCAGAAATGTACTGGCAAGAAGTTTTGCAGAAACCTTCTGGCACGATTAATTTTGGGTGTCGTTCCAAATTCCTTGCATAGGGATGGTTTCCAAAAATATCCTGGCAAGAAGTTTTGAAGAAATCTGCTGGCTCGATTAATTTTGGGTGTCTTTCCAAGTTCCTTGTATAGGGATGGTTTCCAGAAATATCCTGGCAAGAACTACTTAATTATGCAAAATAGTCTTATTATTTTGGATGTCTAAATTCACTGTTTAGGGATAATGTCCAGACACATCCTGGCAAGAAGTGTTTGGCTCTTACAGCTATAAAATAATGCTACACTTTTAAAATGTTCTACTAAATTTACAGTTTAAGGATAGGTTCCAGAAAAGTTCTGGCAAGAAGTGTTTACTTCTTGCAAATACAAAGTAGTTCTACTTTTATGGATGTCTTACTACTTGTCCTGGCAAGAAGTGTTTAATTCTTACAGGTACAAAATAGTCCTATTATTTCAAAATCATTGTTTATGGATAGTTTCCAGAAATATCCTGGCAAGAAGTTTTGCAGAAACCTTCTGGCACGATTAATTTTGGGTGTCGTTCCAAATTCCTTGTATAGGAATGGTTTCCAGAAATATCCTAGTAAGAAGTTTTGCAGAAATCTCCTGGCACGAATAATTTTGGGTGACTTTCCGAATTCCCTGTATAGGAATGGTTTCCAGAAATATCCTGGCAAGAACTATTTAAAGATACAAAATAGTTTTATTATTATGGATGTTTAAATTCACTGTTTAGGGATAATTTAGTTTAGGTCATACAGCTACAAAAGAGTGCTCCAATTTTACATGTTCTAATAAATTTACAATATAAGGATAGGTTCCAGAAATGTTCTGGAAAGAAGTGTTTAATTCTGGCAAATAGAAAGTAGGTCTACATTTGTGGATATCTTACTACTTACGAGAATTTGTAGAAACTTCCTGGCACGACCAATTTTTGGATGTCTTTCCAAACTCCCTGTATAGGGATAGTTTCCAGAAATAATCTGGCAAGTGTCCAAAAATAGTCCTACAATCTGGAGAGACAACGTTTTGTAAAATGTCGCCTGCGGCTCGCCGTGAATAATAGTCAATCTGAAAGCACATATATTGAGAATCTTCCATTTGGGTTCTTAATTTTTATTATTTAAACTTGTCTGCAGGTCTTCGAGCAATGTTCGCTGCTCGATGCGAAGAATACGTCACCCAAGTCGATGAACTCCAACAACAACTCAGTGCAGCTGAGGACGAAAAGAAAACACTCAACCAACTTCTACGTTTAGCTGTTCAACAGAAACTTTCATTGACCCAACGTTTGGAGGAGTTGGAAGTTGATAGGGAGATGCGCAATGCACGTCGGCCAAACACTAGAAGTTTTCAACGAGCTGGTCGATCCAATCGTGATACTGGAGGTGGTGGTGGTGTGTTCTAGCCCAAGAGAAGGCCTAAACCTGTGCTGTATATCATTGCGTTCATTTCCACATTCTTCAAAATGTGAATACGCTCACGCGGTAGGTAATTATTTTATTTTGTAGTTTTCAGCAGGTGATAGGTCTTAAGATGAATTTAGTTTGGGTGATTGGGAAAATTTAATTTAAATAGGATTTAAAATTATTGCCGTCAAATTTGTATGAAAAGTATTTTCTTATAGTGTCTTATCTGATATATTTATTTTTAGCATTTATAGTAATTTGATTCGCGGTTCTTTAAATTCTCTAGTTTCGTCCAAAAGAAGCATGTTAGAAAACTCTTAAGGTAAAAGAAAAATTCACGGGTTTAGTTGGACAAGTAGGGATAGAATTTTCTGGTCTAACATGTCTATGAGTTTTCCAACATGGTTCCTGGACAGGAGACACAAAAAAAATGTTGGTCAAATCAAAAATAACATAATATTTGGGAAAACAATGGAAACTCTCCAGGTTCTTTATTTTTAATAGATTTTCAGTCATTACATTCAAAAATTTTGTATGGTGATGCTTTTCCAAAGTTAAATTTGACCAATATTGACTGTTTTTTGTCCAGAGGGATTGTATTGTAAAAAAAATTTAGTCAAAATAATGGCGTGCCATTTTTTCCATTTTTTAAACAAATAATAGTAATTCTTTGAATAGTAATGTTTATTTTATTAAATTGAAGTTGGTTGGTTTTAGGGCAATTATAGAAACAAAGTAATTCCTCTGTCGACGTTTCGACTTTTATTAAGTCATCCTCAGGACACTAGAATACAACAAAAAAGTTCCTTGTATAGGGATGGTTTCCAGAAATATCCTGGCAAGAACTACTTAAATATACAAAAGAGTCTTATTATTTTGGATGTATAAATTCACTGTCTAGGGATAATTTCCAGACACATCCTGGCAAGAAGTGTTTGGCTTTTACAGCTATAAAATAGTGCTACAATTTTATATGTGCTACTAAATTTACAGTTTAAGGATAGGTTCCAGAAATATTCTGGCAAGAAGTGTTCACTTCTTCTAAATACAAAGTAGTTCTACCTTTATGGATATCTTACTACTTGTCCTGGCAAGAAGTGTTTAATTCTTACAGGTACAAAATAGTTCTATTATTTCAAAATCATTGTTTATGGATAGTTTCCAGAAATATCCTGGCAAGGTGTTTTGCAGATATCTTCTTGCACGATTAATTTTGGTTGTCTTTCCAAATTGCTTGTATAGGAATGGTTTCCAGAAATATCCTGGCAAGAACTACTTAAATATACAAAATAGTGTATAAATTCACTGTTTAGGGATAATTTCCAGACACATCCTGACAAGAAGTGTTTGGCTCTTACAGCTATAAAATAGTGCTACAATTTTATATGTTCTACTAAATTTACAGTTTAAGGATAGGTTCCAGAAATGTTCTGGCAAGAAGTGTTCACTTCTTGCAAATACAAAGTAGTTCTATATTTATGGATATCTTACTACTTGTTCTGGCAAGAAGTGTTTAATTCTTACAGGTACAAAATAGTCCTATTATTTCAAAATCATTGTTTATGGATAGTTTCCAGAAATATCCTGGCAAGAAGTTTTGCAGAAATCTCCTGGCTCGATTAATTTTGTGTGTCTTTCCAAATTCCTTGTATAGGGATGGTTTCCAGAAATATCCTGGCAAGAACTACTTAAATATACAAAATAGTCTTATTATTTTGGATGTATAAATTCACTGTTTAGGGATAATTTCCAGACACATCCAGAACAATTCTGGAACCTATCCTTAAATGTTCTGGCAAGAAGTGTTCACTTTTTGCAAATACAAAGTAGTTCTACCTTTATGGATATCTTACTACTTGTCCTGGCAAGAAGTGTACAAAATAGTCCTATAATTTCAAAATCATAGTTAATGGATGGTTTCCAGAAATATCCTGGCATGAACTACTTAAATATACAAAATAGTGAAGATTTCCAGACACATCCTGGCAAGAAGTGTTTGGCTCTTACAGCTATAAAATAGTGCTACAATTTTATATGTTCTACTAAATTTACAGTTTAAGGATAGGTTCCAGAAATGTTCTGGCAAGAAGTGTTCACTTCTTGCAAATACAAAGTAGTTCTACTTTTATGGATATCTTACTACTTGTCCTGGCAAGAAGTGTTTAATTCTTACATTATTATTTCAAAAATCATTGTTTATGGATAGTTTCCAGAAATCTCCTGGCAAGAAGTTTTGCAGAAATCTCCTGGCTCGATTAATTTTTGGTGTCGTTCCAAATTCCCTGTATAGGGATGGTTTCCAGAAATATCCTGGCAAGAAGTGTTTAGCTCTTATAGCTATAAAATAGTAGACTTTTATTAAGTCATCCTCAGGACACTAGAATACAACAAAAAAGAAAAACATAAAGGGTGACTTGAAATTTACAATTAATTGTTAAATACACAAAAAAAAAATATTAAAAAAATATATAGAAATATAAATAAATAAAAACATCAAGACATGTAATTTTTTTTCTCCATACTCACATGAACAATTTGTTTCTTTTGTCAATATTTTCAATTGTGAAGGACATTTACATATGATGAAATCAAAAAGGGGGTTTCTTTTAAACATATATTTTCTTAATATGTTAAATATATGTTTAAAAGAAACCCCCTTTTTGATTTCATCATATGTAAATGTCCTTCACAATTGAAAATATTGACAAAGGGGGAAAAAAATTACATTACATGTCTTGATGTTTTTATTTATTTATATTTTTATATATTTTTTTAATATTTTTTTTTTATTTGTGTATTTAACAATTAATTGTAAATTTCAAGTCACTTTTTATGTTTTTCTTTTTTGTTGTATTCTAGTGTCCTGAGGATGACTTAATAAAAGTCGAAACGTCGACAGAGGAATTACTTTGTTTCTATAATTGCCCTAAAACCAACCAACTTCAATTTGAAAACACTTAGAGGTCACTAACACAACAGTTAAATAATGTTTATTTTATTGTTCATCATGTTGAGAATTGGTAAAGTTATATACTCAAAAGTTGTCTATAATAATCGTTATTCATGTGATAAAATTTGGCAGTTATTGTACTATTTTTTATTATTTTTTTTATTTATTGTCTTTTACACACTTTTACTAAATAATTTTTATTTAGATGTTTGTATTTTTGCTGATTAATGTTTTAAATATTTTTTTTTTTTAATTTAAAAACCACTGAAATCAAATAATTAATAGTCTAGAAACGTTTCTTTTTGTCTCTAGCAAAATATTTATCTAGTTGTAGTAGTGTGTAGTTCGAAAATAATATTTTTTGTTTTGTTTTGTTGATAAATAGTTTTTTTATATATATATATACATAGTTGTTAGTTTTATGATATTGTTTGACGTAGATTCTTTTTGTTTTTAATTATTATATTATTATACAGAGAACAAAGAAAAAATAATAGATAATAGTTATCGTTCCTACCAGTTTTAGCAACATTTTCTTACAGGCATACAAGGGTTGTCTTTTCTAGGTTTGCATCTAGGGCTGAAATAGAAATTAAACAGTAGATAGACGTTCAACAAGAAGTGGTTGCAGATTACGAGTTAAACATAAGTTGAGACTCCTGGGTACATAATCAGGAATAAAATGACAGATAAAGGAAAAAACGAGCTAGTTTAGTCATAATAGTTTGTCGAGGGTAATTTCTGTAGGAAAAAAAACTTCTACCAAGTAAATTACAGAAATTAGCCTTGATAGACTTTTGTGAATTAGATTGTAGATTGTTCTTCTTTTGTGAATGACTCTAATCTATGAATTGCCCAGCTGTCCCACACTTTTCATAAAGTTGATGATTTCTCTGGGGACTAAATTCCTTGGCTCGTCGGGTGTTAGGGTCACCCCTCCAAGGTGTTTTAGCCGTTTGCAGAAAAGTGCCATGCATTCACAGAGCACGTGTTCTGTTGTCTCTGTTGCGTCTTCGCAAAACCGACAAGTGTCGTCCTCGGTTAGGCCCATCTTTTTGAGATGGTACTTCACTGGGTGGTTGGATAAGCTTCCTTGCGTTGGCCTCTGAAGGTTTGATCAACCTTTTTGATTGTCTTAGGCCTGGAGTGTTTCTCCAGTAGGACTTAAGTTGTTGCTTTTCCCATCTCCGAAGTTCTTCCTTCATATGGCTTTTTGGAAGGCCAAAGATGGGTTCCAGGTCGCAGAACGGAGCGTTTGCGCCCTCTTTTGCAAGTTGGTCCGCCGCTTCGTTCCCCTCTATGCCTTCATGTCCTGGCACCCATGTCAGAGTAATCTTTTTTCCCCTGAGCTGCCAGTTGCTTTAGGGTCTGTTTGCATTCCCATGCTAGCTTTGACGTGAAGGTGTAAGACCTCAGTGCTTTTAAGGCAGCTTGATTGTCTGACATAATATTGATCTGCTGTTCCGGGATGCCTCTCTGCAGGCATTCTTGAGCACAACGATTAATAGCGTTGATCTCTGCTTGGAATATAGTGGGACTTTTCCCGAGGGATTCAGAGAGCCTGTAATTTGGCCCGTATGCCTGGGTTCCCTTCTATTCCTTTTCGGATTTATATTCAATCCCTCAGCGTCGCACCAATTTTTAATTTTGTTTAATGCAATTTACATGCGGTTGGATATAACCGATGTGTGTTTTCCCTTAACTGTGAGAACAATGTCGTCGGCGTAGCTTTGCAGAGTAAAGCCTGTCCTGTCCATTTTTGAAATGAGATGATCCAGCACTAGTGACCATAGAAGAGGGGACAATACACCGCCTTGTGGGCATCCCCTAGCCGCTGTCACTGTTACAGATACTTCTCCTATTTCAACCGCAATGACACGGTCTTTCAAAATTGCCTGAATCCATTTCACCAGTGAGGAGTCGACACTCCTCTCTTCTAGGGCTCTACTGATGGATTCATGTGAATTAACTAAACCTTCTTTTTATTTATTTATTTCTCATATTATTAGTGATGATGGGACCAGCAGTCTCGAAACATGTTTGATTCTTAATTTTTGTTGAATTTATTTACTGAACATTCAACACTGCTTTTTTGAAGGCATCGACTGTTTCTTCTCACAAATCAGTAAGGAAAGTCTCGCGAATAAAGTTTCGTCCTAATGAGTTTTTACAATGGCTGGTCCATGTGATTAACGTGCAGCCTGAGCCGTGGAGTGGGAGTGAATTTGTTTACAGATTATTTGTTTTCAATTGACGTTTCGGCTTGTATTAAATCATCTTCAAGCAACACCCGTTATTCAATACGAATTATTTTGTTTTCCCTTGTTATAAAATTGTGCAGCAAAGCTATCGGGATATCATTTCAGCAAAGATTAGTGAATGAAACTGTTTCCAACTCTGGTGGGAATGAAGCTATAATAAAAAAATAATTAATAGGTATTTATAATGTAGAAAAATATATTTGAAAACGTTTTTATTGGTAGCAACCATATATATATGATTGTGGTTAAGTTTCCTGCACTTGATTGACTTTTTCTTTTTAATAATATTATGTAAAAAGGTAAATGCACACTTATTATCTTTAATTTTAATCTTAAATTCATAATATCGTATTTAAAATGATATTAAAATGAATGAATTTTTGATTTGACTCAAGAAGAAATTGCTCCATGTATTTGTGCAATCAAAAATATATTGTCGGACTACTTGGCGACGAGTACACCTTTGGTGGTCTAATTTAGAACATTTAATCGCATGTTGATACAAGTTTAGGTAATGTTGAACGCTTCCTTTTTCGGGATTCAAGGTATCAAAGTTGTAAGATAAATAATTAAAATCGGGATCGATCAAAAGCTGTTCATTGGTTGAGAGTCAGTGGAGTCTGGTCAAAATACTGAAATGGAAGGGTACGATATTATAAAATATGTATATTCATTTAATTTTTTGTTGCTAAATCCCATGGCTTGAAGTCCACACTACACTGTAAAAATAGGGTAATTAGTTCCATAGGGAGATGAGACTGCTTTGAAAGTGTTACAGGTAAATTCGGTGTTCTGCCTCCTCATCCATGTTTATCATAAGTCTCTGTACATGGCGAGGTGATCCAGGTGATGGGTCCTTTTTGTGTCATGGATACCTTCGTATATTTGGTCACTTTCCTTTGTTTCTGACCGGATTGTCTAGCCACATTTCATCCTCATATTGTCCACCAGCATGTTCAAGTTTTTACTGCCTGGTTTCCAATCGCCACTGTATGTAAATCTGGTTGGTTTAATCTACACAATTTTCTTTAGCGTCGAATTGTTCAGCCCGGCAACCAACGTTACCATGAAGTCGTCTTTTTAGATGTTCATTTTGAAAATTACTCAAAGAATTTGCGTGGAATAGCAGACAAAACTACTCTGGTAGACAGGATTTTGCAGTTAGCAGAGCCCCAGTCTATTTCGGTGCAATCAGACTGAGCTGTTCGAGAAATATTCATAATGATATGAAGATATCTCTTGACATTATTTTCACTCTAAGCATGTATCAGAATCTGACAAATATGAAAGACAAAAAGTAGCAGCGTGGTTGTGGTAATTGGAATTTTCAAGATTTTTATCTTCATGACCAGCTGCTTGCAGATATCTGATTGTTCAATTCGTACTAAATCATTAGATGGCGCCAAATTTCATAGACCGTTTGGCATTTCAGTCATACACTAATCATCACTGATGAGTGGCGAATTTGACGAAACGGCTCTTGTGTGCCTAGTATGTGACACGAAAATGCCTAGACTTCAGTTTGACCCATTAAAATCGTAGTTTAGAAGCCAGTGGCGTACGTAAATACATTAAAATCGTAGTTTAGAAGCCAGTGCCGTACGGAAATACTAAAAATTTTAGGTCATTCAGTACTTAATTCTAATTTATACAGGGTGATTCAACTCGTAATCGGGAAACTTCAACAGCGGCTTATATGGATCTACAGAGCTGATGATGAATTTTATTATATTGCTCCGAAACGTTCTTTAACAAAAAAGCATCCCTAGAAAATTGAGGCTCTTTTAACTTATGGTAAATGGTACTTTTTGTTGAAGAATATCAAGATGTCTCAAGGGTCTAGTTTAAATTTTAAATAAATCATACGGAAAAAGTTGGGGAACATCTACCTTCAGCCCCCATGTATAACTCGCTCCTGCAAGATCTAGTGGAAATTATTATACAGCGGTCTGTAGATCGTACCAAGTTTAGTCACTGTACTAAATTTTGTTGTAGTCATCTCTAAACGTTTCGGAGCAATATAACTTTTAATGCCCTGTGGATTGGCGCATTTGCCAAGCTGTGTTTATACAGGAGTTTCTTCATATTCTCATAGGGAGTGCAATTATTATCTTCTACAGGGTGCGGCATCATAACTTCCTTTTTTGAAATGGGCGCTATTTAGACTGTAAAGATCGAAGTAGGGGGAGACTGCTCTTATTCGGTAGGCGTGCATCTAAAGTTTTGTTCCCCATCCGGTCAGTTGCTAGGATGCGTTGGAACAGTGCCTTTCGAAATCGATCTGTGCCAGATCGGAAATCAATCCTTACATTAGAACACCTAAAATGATTGAAGCTGCGATCTCCACGGCATTCTGCCCACAAACAAGCATCTGCGCTAAGACTTTCCGATCGTTCAGTGAGGCGAATTCTTCACGAAGATCTTCATTACCATCCATACAAATTGACGATTGTTCAAGAACTCTCCGAGCGTGACTTCAATTCAATTCTTGGAAAAAGGCATGTGAGGCATTTCTCGAAAATGTTCCTGGGCTGACACCAACCCCCGCGAAAGCCTCTGTACTCACCTAAAGTCATAGTGTAATGTGCAATTTCTTCGGCTGGGGTAGTAGGTCTTTGGTTTTTTGAAGAAAATGAGGAAACAGTGACAGTGAATCTAACCGACATATAACAGGTTGGATGATTTTTTTTCCCTCGACTTACCGAATTGGATTCAGGAGTCGTTTGGTTTCAACGAGACGGCGCAACAGGTCACACTTCAAGGGTATCAATGGCTGTTTTAAGGGAACACTTTCCCACTTTGATTTGGAGTGGCCAGCTCGTTCCCCGATTTGACCCCTTGCGATTTCTCAAAACCAACATCAAGGCCGAAATGGTCAACATGCTGTCATGCTGGAAAGGGTTATGACAAATGCCACAAATCGGCTTATTCAGTGTATCGACAATGTGGAGGGCGTCACCTACCTGACATGATTTTTAAAACTGGTTGAAACAAAACTTTACATATGTATCTACATTATTTAAAAAAATAATACAAACTTCTAATCCATAAAATGGGTTTTATTGCGTTTTGAAATAAGGAAGTTATGCTGCCGCACCCTGTACATGCTCCACAAAGGCCAATGACAAGAGCAACTTAAAAATCAAATAAGAAACCATCTGCATATTCTAACATCATCGCCGCAAACTAACCTTCGCAAGTAAATAAGTTTGATCACTATCCGTGGCCAAAAATTGACCGATTTCTGCACTGGACAAACCTTAGACTTTTCAGGCTCGTAACCAACCGAATTCTTCTGCATAAAAGCAATAACTTTTGGAAGTTTGTCAATTTGAATAGTTTATCCATCTGCAATTCAAAACAGCAATGATTCGTCTTGAAAAACTTCATTTTAGGCAATTAAATAACTATTTTGGCCCAAACAGATCTCATTGGAACTCGATTTACCCCATCTAAACAGATGTGTAATATCTTATCTCGTTTTCGTACTATAAGGTCGAGGCATCGGGTTTGGGAAACCAAACCAACAGCAACGATTCCATAGAATAATAACTATAGACAAGAAGGGTCAGTAGACGCTAAAAACGGCATCGACTCGTCGCAATTCCAGCCACATTTCTGGCCCGCTACTATATATACTATATCTATACAGGGTGTCCCCTCTCAATTGGAAAAAACTTCTGGGGCATATTGAGGAACCATAGACAAGCAGTTTGAGATAAGAGACTGATGTCCGGAGGTGCATGGTTTTCAAAATACAGGGTGTCAAAGTTTTTTTCAAAAAAACCTTTTTTTATCAATTTCTCAAAGACACGTTAACCGATTTTCTTGAAATTCGCTGGTGATGTAAGCTCAGTTAGCACTAATTAAATGTTAATTATCACTTCCGTGGCGCCTCGAGGGACAGACTGACTTTTTTGAAAATTTTATATATTTTTTAGAAAGCTCAGTTAAAAATACAACTTTTTTGTCACTTGATATTTTTTCGTATCTCTGTTTCCGAGAAAATTTTTTTTATTAAAAACTTTATTAAAAGTTAAAAGGATTTCATGTCCGTAAATATAATAAATGAAAAATAATTTAATGGCAAAGCGGACGAAAATTCTGGTTTTACCTACACAAGGAATTTTGCTTAATTTAGCAGGGCCCCAGTCTAATTCAATAGAACCAGACCGAGCCATGGGTCTGTAACAATTTTGAAATTAGCGGGTGCTATATACTAGAGGCCAAGACGTGTGTAATGAGGAAAAAGATGCCGGTCCATGCCGTAGCCACTTCCCCAAATATTATTACGACAAAACACTGGGACGTTGTGGTACATTTATTTATGGTGGCTGTGAAGGTAATGGTAACAGATTCAGTTCAAATGAAGAATGTGAACAGGTATGTGTTACTCATGAGGAAGCCAAACCGAATACAACTAGTACTGCTATTTGCCTACTGGCTGCAGATCCTGGTGATTGTTTAGAAGCTTACTTTAGACGATGGTACTTTGATAATGTACGTGGTGAATGTATTGCTTTCATTTACTCTGGTTGTGGTGGAAACCTTTTGAAATTGTTCAAAACTTTCCAATCGTGTCTAGATCATTGTAAAGAATTCCTACCACAAACTGAGCAACCAGCTGCTGTAACTGAAGCCTCATCTGTGCCTCCTCACGAATGTCAAGCTGTGTTTGATGAATGTACAACATTAAGATGTCAGTACGGTGTCGGAGCATACATAGATGAAAACTTATGCAATCGATGTTAATGTCAAGATCCATGTAAGAATGTTGAATGTCCTGAAACTCAGCAATGCGGTATTGATTTGAACTTTAACAAAACGTCAATGAAAGATGCTGACTTTATAGCGGTGTGTCGAGAACATACAAAAGTTGGTGAATCTCCAAATTTGCAGCAAAGTACGACGAATTGTGAAAATGAATGTCAAAGTGATGCAGATTGTATGCGTAGTTTGAAATGTTGTTCCACTGGATGGGGTACTGCATGCGTTGAACCAGCCAGACCACCAGCTGAACTGATAACGCAACAAACATATTTACCGGCATATACTGAAAGACCACTGGAAATAGCACTTCAACCTCCAAAAATCGATGTGGCGATTTATGAACCCGAAGTTCATGCATCTCTTGGTGATCAAGTTATTCTTAACTGCGCTGTAACTGGTAACCCCAACCCCAAAATTACTTGGAGCAAAGATAATTCGTAAAACTTGAAACGAACCGTAACAGGTCGACAGATACTGACGAATTCGTTTCGCTCTTGTTATGAGCTCGTCAGAGTACCATAGTCGTTGCCCATCTACAAATATCAGCCTGTATTTAAGCACAACAGGATACACAACAGTAGACACATGTAAACACGTATCATCTACATGTACATAGTAATGCATATCCTATACCATGCAGAGGTTCATTATTATTAGAAAGAAAAACAAGGAGGCTTTTTTACAAATAATTTATTATTAATAGTGGAGCAAATGCTCAAAGTGTTCACCATGCATTTCGATGCATTTTCTGCACCTGTCAAGCCAGGATTCGCGCACCCGAGCAAACACGTCTGGATCGTTCGCGATAAATTCCGCTGCCACCACAACTCTAGCAACTAGGTCCTCTATTGTCGACACAGGAGTTGCATAGATCAACCGTTCCATTTCGCCCCAAAGAAAAAAGTCCAGGGGGGCCAAGTCCGGCGACCTTGCTGGCCAAGGGACGGGACCACCTCTACCAATCCACCTGTTGTAGGTTTGGTCGAAGAAACCTGTTTTTTTTTGCTAGTAATAATGAACCTTTTAATAAAGTTTTTCATAAAAAAATTTTCTCGAAAACCGATAGAAATACGAAAAAATATCAAGTGACACAAAAGTTGTATTTTTAACTGAGCTTTCTAAAAAATATAACATTTTCAAAAAAGTCAGTAGCGTACATTTTTTTGTCATTTTTATTCGTGACACTGTCCCCCGGGGCGCCACTGGAAGTCATAATTAACATTTAATTAGTGCTAACTGAGCGTCTTATTAAGCTTCAGAGAATTTCAATAAAATCGGTTAACGTGTCTTTGAGATATTGAAAAAACTTTGACACCTTGTACTGTGAAAACCATGCACTTCCGGACATCAGTCTCTTATCTAAAACTGCTTGTCTATGGTTCCTCAATATGCCCCAGAAGTTTTTTTCCAATGGAGAGGGGACACCCTGTATATACTATAAGATACTATACTATAACTATAAGCGGCGGCGAATTGCTTTTAAGACAAAGGTAACAAAGATGCCGACACTAGGTGAAGTAACTGTATGTAAACTGTGACAATTCGTCGTGAAAACCATAATATTAGGGTATTTTTTTTTAGTTGTGGTATATTTTTGATTGAACGAAATACAAAACGTATTTTTGTAACTGAAAAAACAATTTCAAACATATATCCGTTGGTTCCTAAGTCCATATTAATAATAATTATAACTAATAATAATCTTAACCAAAAACAATTAGTACTATTTATGTAAAGAATTTAAAAATTGTTATTATTATTATAATCCTTTCTCCGAGCCTGTGGACCACGGAATATACTATACCCGTCCCTTGATTATTAAAAATTTATATTTAATTAATTGATAATAATAATAAAATATTATTATTATTAGAAATGTGTTAATTAATAATAATATTAATAATAATAAGAGTTTCATCCATCCATTTTTTATTGTATAAACATGTTTCTTCTTTCTTTGCATGTATTGCAAGTTTTTAACTGAAATAATTGTTCATGGATCATGAATAGTTGTTATGGAAATGTATTTCAATTATTGGTCAAGAAATCTGCGTCAAATTTTAGAACAACTTTGCGTAAACATGGTTAAAATTTTGCAAAGAACAACGAAAAAATTGTAATGTTTGTCTGGCATGAAATGAAATATATTTTCAAAGTTACTATTATACAAAATTGTCTCAATTTTCTTTACACATTCATTATGAATATTTACATGTTATTCATTAGCACTAATTTTATTTATGTCGTTAATGTTACTTATATATATTAACTGTACCTAATATTTTTAATAAATTATAATAAAAAAAAGTATTACATTTAAAATGCCTTGTTATTTCAAATTTAAGTTATACTTATCTGTGATTTAATAGCAGATAGAGTGTCTGCAAGTTGTAGATTGTTTTATCGGAGTCGGTTTGGTCTCCGCTCACTTCGACCTGCAGAAGATCTTTTGTGAATGACTCTAATCTATGAATTGCCCCGCTGTCCCACACTTTTCATAAAGTTGATGATTTCTCTGGGGGCTAAATTCCTTGCCTCGTCGGGTGTTAGGGTCACCCCTCCAAGGTGTTTTAGCCTTTTCTGTTGTTTCTGTTGCGTCTTCGCAAAACCGACAAGTGTCGTCCTCGGTTAGGCACATCTTTTTGAGATGGTACTTCACTGGGTGGTGTCCCGTAAAAGGGCCTGTAATTCGCCTTAGGTCGCTTCTCTCCAGTTGGATAAGCTTCCCTGCGTTGGGTCTGAAGGTTTTATAAACCTTTTTGATTGTCTTAGGCCTGGAGTGTTTCTCCAGTAGGACTTAAGTTGTCCCTTTTCCCATCTCCGAAGTTCTTCCTTCATATGGCTTTTTGGAAGGCCAAAGATGGGTTCCGGGCCGCAGAACGGAGCGTTTGCGCCCTCTTTTGCAAGTTGGTCCGCCGCTTCGTTCCCCTCTATGCCTTCATGTCCTCGCACCCATGTCAGAGTAATCTTTTTCCCCTGAGCTGCCAGTTGCTTTAGGGTCTGTTTGCATTCCCATGCTAGCTTTGACGTGAAGGTGTAAGACCTCAGTGCTTTTAGCGCAGCTTGATTGTTTGACATAATATTGATCTGCCATTCCGGGATGCCTCTCTGCGTGCATTCTTGAGCACAACGATTAATAGCGTTGATCTCTGCTGGGAATATAGTGGGACTTTTCCCGAGAGATTCAGAGAGCCTGTAATTTGGCCCGTATACTCCCATGCCTGGGTTCCCTTCTATTACTACCAGACGGATGTGTTTTCTGGGAATCGTGGTTCCCCATTTAGCCATTTTTGACGGTCTACAATGACCACTTCAAATGGGATTTCAAAATCATTCTTCCTCAATCCAAAGGTATTAGATTCAGGATTCCCATGTGTCCCTCTAGATCGCCAGATTTGTATTCCATTACCTGTGTCGGTTTCAGAGCGCTTTTGATCGTGTCCGACACAACATGCTGATAGAGACCCTCAGAGACATTGGACTGGATAGGAGAGATATTCAAATTATCTCTAATCTGTACTGGAATCAAACATCTATTGTAAGGGTTGAAGGAGTTGATTCAACTACGATCGATATTAAGAGAGCAGTAAGGCAGGGTTGCATCTTGTCTCCTCTTCTTTTTAATGTTTACTCTGAGAGAATTTTTAGAGAAGCACTTTCCGAAATATCAGCGGGCATTATTGTCAATGGCGAGGTCATTAACAATTTACGGTACGCAGATGACACGGTACTCTTGGCGTCAAACCAGGAAGATCTGAAAAACCTCCTTGACAGAGTTGTTTCAGAATGTGCCACGGCGGTCTTGACTTAAACATCAAAAAGACGAAAGTGGTAGTGATCAGCAAACAACATAACATAGTGGCTAACAGTTAGAGGCAAAACGTTGCAGCAAGTCGATCAAATAAAATATCTTAGCTGATAGCCAATCTGAAATAAGATCACGTATTGAACAGGCTCGTAATGTTTTCCGGAAGATGAGTAAAGTCTGCCTCTTTTTTGACTAGGACAGGCAAAGGTATTAGATGCACCAACGTTTCCATCGCTGCTGTGGGGCAAGTTCGCATTGCCCCTGTTATCCCGTCTGCAAGTATTGGTACTCTGTCCAGAAACTCATGCACAAGAAGCAGCAAAACTTGGGCCAAATGGGAGCCAAAACAACGTGCGGACATCCAAAAAGAAACGAGACATCAAATCAGTGACGAGTTGAAACCCTTATGTTTAACAGCAATAGAAGCTTTGTTACTTTCTCTCACAGGGAATAGTATATTGTGCAACGAATATGAAATGACATATATTTCCTACGAGTATGATTGAGTATGATATGAGTATTAAATTATGGAAAAGATAATAGACGAATACCTAAGAAGCGAAACTTTAAATAGGAAACCGCTTCACAAAAGGCAATTTGCCTACCAAGCGGGAAAATCTACGATTAATGCTCTGCACTGCTTAGTAAAAGACATCGACAAGTCATTTAAGTCAAAAGAAGTATCCTTATGTGCCTTTATCGATATAGAGGGTGCTTTTGACAATACCTCACATGAATCCATCAGTAGAGCACTAGAAGAGAGGAGTTGTCGACTCCTCACTGGTGAAATGGATTCAGGCAATTTTGAAGGACTGGGTGTACTAGGTACGGGCCTAATTGCAGGCTCTCTGAATCTCTCAGGAAAAGTCCCACTATATTCCAAGCAAAGATCAACGCTATTAATCGTTTTGCTCAAGAATGCCTGCAGAGAGGCATCCCGGAACGGCAGATCAATATTATGTGAGACAGTCAAGCTGCGTTAAAAGCACTGAGGTCTTACACCTTCACGTCAAAGCTAGCATGGGAATGCAAACAGACCCTAAAGCAACTGGCAGCTCAGGGGAAACAGATTACTCTGACATGGGTGCCAGGACATGAAGGCATAGAGGGGAACGAAGCGGCGGACCAACTTGCAAAAGAGGGCGCTAACGCTCCGTTCTGCGGCCCGGAACCCATCTTTGGCCTTCCAAAAAGCCATATGACAGAAGAACTTCGGAGATGGGAAAAGGAACAACTTAACTCCAGGCTTAAGACAATCAAAAAGGTTTATCAAACCTTCAGAGGCCAACGCAGGGAAGCTTATCCCACTGGAGAGAAGCGACCTAAGGCGAATGACAGGAATTTTTATGGGACACCACCCAGTGAAGTACCATCTCAAAAAGATGGGCCTAACCGAGGGCGACACTTGTCGGTTTTGCGAAGACGCAACAGAGACAACAGAACACGTGCTCTGTGAATGCATGGCACTTTTGTGCAAAAGGTTAAAACACCTTGGAGGGGTGACCCTAACACCTGACGAGGCAAGGAATTTAGCCCCCATCAAATCATCAACTTCATGAAAAGTGTGGGACAGCAAAAGATCTTCTGCAGGTCGAAGTGAGGGGAGGCCAAACCGCCTAAACGACTCAGATAAAACCATCTACGAGTTTGATCGTTTGCAGCATGAGCCGCAGGCGAGGAATATGGTCATTTTATGTGAGTTTCACACTAAATTGCGTATAAACTTTCACTAGTTAGGTAGTTGGAACCTATAACTCTTATTATAAGATAATAAATTTGATAAAGGGGTTTTAGCGTCATTGATAGAGCGTGCGCTTCGCATACAAAAGGTTCTGAGTTCGAATATCAGCTCTGGCAATATTTTTTTTTTCTAATTTTTGAATAAAGTAGTTAGTTTGTTACGTTAATTTATTGGAAGTCATGAAAATAATACAATTATAATAGTTATTATTAAAATTCTGTTTCGTTACGCAGGTCATATTTTTTGATTATTTATATTACCGATTTTTTAAGAAGGGCGTTTGAATACAATCGTTTGCAGACCTATTTTTGCGCATGGTAATCTCTACTAATACGTATCTGGTAGCAAAAATTTTGATAGGGCGTTAAAGAGTAAAGATGGGATTAGGTATTGAAGTATTTTGAATTTGAAATATTGGATAGTTAGTTCAAAAACACAGTTAGAAAATCATCATATTTCCGTTTGCAGGCATCTTTTTGCGCATGGTAATCTTCAATAAGACGTATCTGCTAGCAAAAATTTTAATAGGGTTTTAAAGACCAAAGATGGGATTAGGTAATGAAGTATTTTGAAGCGAAAAGATTAAATAGTGAACTCATTAATTGAGTTCAAACATGGGTAATTTTTTTCAAATTTACATACATATTTTTGTGGATGGAAATCTCCACTAATACGTATCTGGTAGCAAAAATTTGAATAGGGTTTTGAAGGCTAAGGGTGGGATTAGTTAATGAGAAATTTTGAGGCCAAAACAATAAACAATTAATTAATAAATTGAGTTCAAACATCGAAACTTTTTTTTCATTTTGTGCTATGATTCTAATATTTAATGATGATAATGATGAGATTATAAGTTCTCCAAAGTGACGCCCAACCGTTTTTATGTTAGTTTGGCATGACCATTTTATATAATGCTCATTTTTTGTAAATTATGTTTTATTCTCAAAAACAAATATAAATAAATATAAAAAAAAATATATTATACACAAATAAAATTTCTTCAAGATTCTTCTGTACCCGCAGTATCTTCTGGTAAACTTAAAGTCACTGGTTCTCGAACTAAAGCCAATAATTTGTCCAATTTCATACACTGTAAAGTCCATTGATCCAAGTGTTGTTGTTTCTTGGGAGCTTTGCATGGTATTCGAAGATTTGGTGACAATTTTAATGTTGTTACGCAGCCCCTGAAATGATTAATGGAAATGTGACTTGTAAACTCCAACTTAATTTAGCAGGCTAGGGGATAAGGGTAGAAGATAAAAATGCGATAATATTTTATTTTCTCGTAGATACTGACGAGTCACAGAACATGTCACGAGTTACGACTAAAAATATCCCCACTACTAACTTCCATCTCCACCATTAATGAGTCACAGCACGGTTTTTACTTAGGTACTCCACAGGGAAGTATATTAGGGCCCTTAATTTATTCCCTACACAATAACAACAATTTTCCTCAACATGTTTCTAGTACAAAAATATTTTTTATAAGCCAATGTCACCACAGCAGGGGTTATTGTCGACGTTGACCCTCAAATAGTGGAGAGAAGAGTTGCTGGAGGGCTTCAGACAGATGTCCATTTGGTGTGCTGCAATCAAGTAATTGAGATTCATAGTCTCTAGCTTTTTGTTTAACTTTGATAGTCGTTCTTGATGATTACGTGTCTTCGCGATATTTTGAATGGTTACTACAGTTCTGTACAATGAGTTTTGTCTTTTTTCTCTATTTTTCTTGAGCTTTAACGTCTTGGGATGAGCCCCATAAACAAAACACGAATTAAATAACCACCGCAAGAGCAGAGAAGGTCCACTTCATTTTGAAGCCAAATGCAATCATCTAAATTACTCACGACCTGAAAGATTTTAAGATCGTCAAATATGCAAGTTTGAAATGATTTTATGACGTTGTCAGAAAACCTAATCATTGGGGATTTCTTTGGAAGTAGAACTAGCTTTAAAAGATGAAATCAAACCAGGGATATAGAGGAGGGTTGCGACGGGATACCTTTGAATCAAACAACAAAAATCACTTACTTGTCATCCCCGACAATGATGATGGGCAGTTTTGGATTGAACGATATGCGTGTCAATTTATTACGACGTTTCGACACTACAGCTTGTATACAAATCGGTTTATATTTGTTCACATTCAGATCAAAAACGTAAACTTTCCCATCCGTGGTCACGGCAGCAAAAACTGTCGACGAGTATGGTGCCCATTTCACGTCACCCACTCTGTCACCAATGTCAAATACGAATAATGGTTCCCTATAGAAACATTCATATTACAAATGGCCATATACTTGTGGCCAGTTCATACTTACAGTCGATTGTCTTCCCAAATTTTGATACGCCAATCAGCGCTGCATGATATGAAAATGTCATTGTTGTATCTGTTGAAATCTAAGGCGCTAACAGGCATTCTATGGGCATCGTAGGTCAACAGGAACATCGAACTGTATGACGTACTGCATTTGTAGATCAAACCCTCTTCTGTACCGACCAGATAGATTATTGGATTCTTGGGGTGTAGTTTCAAGCAGGACGCAGACCCTATCAAAGATGGATTACAATAGAAAACAGTCATGTGAATTTGTTTACAGCCATAAGCAATAAATGTCGAACGTAGTGCAATCTGCTTTATGCCAAGAGCTGCTTCTCTCTCACTGTAGGTCAGAAGTTGTTTTTTGAAATCACTGGTGCACGATCATAACGAAATTCTGCAAGCCAATTAGACTGAGGCCCTGCTAAATTAAACGATGAGATCAACTGTTCAAATTGTAGCCTGCCTAGAAGCATTAATCAGGATTCAAAACTCTTACCTTTGACTTTCAATTGTGTACCATCTGGGCCTGGCACTGTATCATGGTCCAGATACAGCGTTATGATAGTGGTGACAGCCAATTCATTTTGCATTAGCACCCAATTGTTAATTTTACCATCTGTCGCTACTGAGAAAAAGTTTAATTCACCATCGGGAAGATCAGGAGCCCATTTAATCTAGGAACAATCTTTTAGTTAGTTATACCATTGAAACGTCTTAGTTCAGCATAAAACATTCAGGAGAGTGAATCAACTTGTTTGTTTCCTAAAGTTTCGTCGTATCTTTCTTATACATCCCAACACAAGATGTTTATGCCCTCAGGCTGACGATCTTCAACGAAGTTGAAGAAAATCCACCATCTACCAACCTCACTCGACGGTTTGGAGAATTTTGAAAAGACCACTTTTGTATCCCCAATATATACAAAGAGAGCCTTTTATATTTCTGGATTAGAGAACAAAAACAAATATTAATAATCGAAAATCACTTTATTGTTTTTCAAAATATTCCCCATGAAGATCTATACACTTTTGTATGCGTTTGAACCAATTGTCGAAGCACTTTAGTTTGGAGCCGAAGTTCCGTTTGCCGATTAAGCATCTTTCTCGGGAGATGGCATTTTCAATTTTCACAATAACCACATAACTATGGGCTGAAGAAAATCCACATGAAATTACAGAAGGCCATCATCAGCAACAATTTTCCGTGAATGTTTGGGCTAGCTTCGTCGGTGATCATTTGATAGGCCCACATATTTTGCCGAACATATGAAGCGGTGCAGATTATCGACAATTTCTAGAAAGAGTACTGCCGGAAGATGTACGGCTTCAAGCAAGATGTACGCAAGATAAGTAAGTAAGATGTACTTTAACAGGACGCCATCATTACTGCGTATAATGACAACTGCCCCCAGCTGAGACGGAGCTCAAATAGGAACACACCCTGGTGGAACTATGAGCTGGCTCGGTTTTGGAAAAGTGTTAGAAAGAAATTCAATGATGCAAAAAGGACTGGCCAATGGGACTGCTATAGCAGGGCATTGACAGACTATAATAAAGCATTAAGGAAAGCTAAGAGAGACTCATGGAGGAGGTACTGCGAGGACATAGAAAGGACTCCAGAATGTGCCAGACTCGGTAGAATTCTCGCGAAGCGAACAGGAGACACCATTACGACTATAAGGGGAGAAAACGGTGTCTTCAAAAATACGGGAAGGGATACTATTAGAGAACTTCTGAGAGTACACTTTCCCGGCTGCGAAATTACAAATATGTCATTGGAAAATTGGCAGCATACGAATCTGGGACCCAAAATAAAGGCTACCAGAGAGAGCTGGCAATACGCAAAGACAGTGATAAATTCTAGTAAAATTAAATGGGCCTTGAGAACATTTAAACCATATAAATCGCCGGGAATTGACGGCATTTATCGAAAAATGCTGCAGGAGGGAGGGGACTCCCTGATTAGCAGCCTGTGTATGGTATTCCGGGGCAGTCTGGCACTGGGATATCTGCCAAAAAGTTGGCAGATAAGCAGAGTAGCATTTATACCCAAACCTGGGAAATCCGGACAGGAAGGGGCAAAGGCTATGCGACCAATAAGTCTAACGTCTTTCTTGCTAAAGACGCTGGAAAAAAATAATAGATAGACATATTCGGGACGGGGCTTTGCAATATGCGTTTAGATGCGGCATGTCGACTGAGACAGCGCTGCATCAATTAGTAAGGCGGAATACGCCCTGGAGAGCAGGGAGGTTCTACTTGCAACCTTCCTGGACATACAGGGACCCTTCGATAACGTTTTAACGAACTCAATCCTAGGAGCACTGACGCATCAATGCGACTTACTGCAGGTGGATAAACTTCATGCTTAAAGGAAGAATGTATGTACCTCATTAATGGGGGATACAATAATAGCTAAGCCTGTACGAGGGTGCCCGCAGGGGGGAGTACTATCTCCTCTGATGTGGAATCTTGTTATAGACGAGTTGCTAAGAGTTCTGGACAATGAAGGATTTGGGGTTCTGGGCTTTGCAGACGACCTAGTCATACATGTCCAGGGAAAGTTCAATAGCATAGTAAGGGAACGTATGCAACGGGTAGTAACAAGCTGGACTTTGGAACAGGGACTAAGAATGAGCCCGACAAAGTCAGCAATGATCGCTTTCACCAGGAGGAAGAAAACAGAGGGACTAGGACCACTGTACCTTCAAGGTGAAATCGTAAAAATGTCCGGGGAGGTAAAGTATTTAGGGGTCACTCTAGACTCAAAGCTTACCTGGACCGCACACCTTAAAAGAACCAGAGCACGAGCGGAGAGAACACTTATGTTACTCAGACGCTCTCATGGGAAAACATGGGGACTAAATCCAAAGATACTAAATCCAAAGATACTCGTCGCTGATTTGGTGGACGAAAACGCAACAGCATACCGTCATTGCTGAGTTGGGCAGGGTACAGAGGCTTGCCTGCTTAGCAATGACGGGCGCCTTTAGAACTACTCCGACAGCCGCAATGGGAGTATTGCTGAACCTCCCACCCTTGCACATCAGGGTAAGGATGGAGGCGGGGGCGGCATTCATTAGACTGCGAGGGTTGGTAGGAACTGTACCCACTTATCGGGGACATACCAAAATTGGCGTATGTATTGGGGATGGCATCATAGACATGCCCATGGACCACATCATACCAAAATTTGAATTTGACATAAACTTCGAAGTGCATATTGTGGACCGCGAAGTTCTTGATAAAGACTGCATACGGACACTGAGAGGGATAACCTGGTTTACAGACGGGTCAAAAACCGAAAGTGGAAGTGGTGCAAGAATATACAGTGAGACAAGGAACACGAATCTAAGATTCTCACTGGGGAAAAACACATCCGTATTTCAACCGGAAGTGTTTGCAATTCTGCAATGTGCAAAACTAAACAGATTGAGGGCTTATACAAAAAAGCGAATCAATATATGTTCAGATAGCCAGGCGGCCTTAAGGGCTCTGAGAAGCCCCAAGGTTACAACCAAACTGGTATGGGAATGCCAAACAGAACTTAGGGCCTTGGCGGACCACAACAGGGTTAATCTAGTGTGGGTCCCGGGGTACTCGGGAATAGAAGGCAACGAGAGAGCGGATTGGCTGGCTAGACAAGCCTCTGAAACCACATATAGTGGCACTGAACCTGCGCTGGGCTTGTCGAAAAGAACGGCGAGGGAACTCCTCAAGTGCTGGGCCAAAAGCGAGCACCAGAGATATTGGGAACATATTCCCAAGCAGGAGCATGGGAAGAGGTTTATACCTGGTGCCGCAACAAAACGCACTGAAAAACTGCTATCATTAAGCAGGAGTCAGATGCGAATAACTATGGGACTCCTTACTGGGCATTGTGCTCTGAGAGACCACCTAAATAAGATGGGGCTGTACAATGGGGACCTGCAATGCAGATTGTGTAATGGGGCACTTGAAACAGCTTACCATGTAATATGTGAGTGTGTAGTTCTACAACGAAGACGACACGCTATTTTTGGGCATTCGCTGATTGCGCCAGCAGATATTGACACCCAACACATAACTGAACTCCACAAGTTAGTGGAGGGTACAGGGTTGCTGGATTGGGTGGCATAATATACGGGGATTTTTCACAATAAGCCCACGAGGCTGCAGTGAAACCGGGGACTTAAGTCCTACGGACCCTTTCAAAAAAAAAAGATGTACTTTATGCATGATGGAGCTCCGGCCCACTTTAGTTCGGTTGCTCGTCAAGACCGTTGGATCGGTCGCTCCACACCCTTGGCCCTTGCGATCTCATGAACTGTTTGAAATTGAATTGAAATTTTTTCTTTTGGGACCATCTCAAAACCTTAGTCTACGCTACTTCAGTTGAAAATGTTGACCAATTAAGAGAACGCATCTTGCGTCATTATTCGGAAAAGTCCGGGAATGCTTCGAAGAATTGCTGCGTGCATTGAAGCTAACGGCCAACATTTCCAAAATTTAATTTAACTGTGTATGATTTGTTATTGTTTTTTTTTGTAATTTTTCAATTATGAAGTTATTGTTAGTTGTTCTAACGTTTAAAAAAATGTCGTTTCATTAGTAGAAAGTGATTTTTCTCGAAAACAGTCAACTGTAGAGCTTATGACCAAGAGTACCTTTTTTGTGTAGAAAACATTGGCGGTTCAAATGGGTATCTTAAAACCGTACTTTTTCCAGTAGCGTAGAAATTGGGGAGAATGATGTTTCTAAGTCTATGTAAAGTGCGATAAGTGAAAAAAATCTAAATTCAAAATATAATGTTTTACAGCAACTAAAAAAGACACTAACTAAAACCTAGCTATAATAATTACCTCCCAAACAATACCTTTATGTTTGTTGGTCACACTGTTCGATGTGAATGCGGCCGTTTTACACGAGGCCTGTACATTGTAAACCCTCACGCTACCATCATACAAACCAACCACAACCATGTATGGATATTTCGGATGAATATCGACGCACATCACCGCAGAGTCCGTCATGCAAATGTAATCGGGAAATGAGGGATTCTTCAATGTGAATAGACAGACAGCACCTTCGGGCGTCGGCTTCAAAAAATCAACTAAAATATCAAATAATAATAAAATGATCCTAAATATGCAGTTGTTGGACGTACGAAAGCCAAAGCAAACAGCAAACAAGTCGTAATAGTAAGGATTCCATATGAGATCTGTGACAGTGTTCTTCTTGGTTTTGTCATAAGTAAATTTCCATAGAGGTAACAGTGTGCCTTCTTCATCTCGAAATTCGTCAGAAGGATCGTCCCAATATCTATAATCTATCCATACATTATTCCTTTAGTAAAAGACGTAAAAAAATATGGAGGTACCTTTCGCTATATCATCATAGGTGTTCTGGTTGATCATGCGTTCTAAAACCCTCCAACATTCCAAGACTCTACCCTGCACAGCTTCATTTAATTGTCCTCTAGCAGTAGCCTTTTTAGCAGGCTGTCTCGATACAGGTGCCTTTTCTTTTTCCTTACGTTCACGCTCTAATTCTTGAGCCCGTTGCTGAGCAGCAAAATCTTCTAGGTACGCATCATAGATAACCCATTGTAAAACGTTGGCGGCAAATGTTGCCATTGGAGGTGGTATAGTTTGGGTTTCCTGTGACTATAAATAAATAGAACAAAGTTATACTGCCTTAAATTATACTATATTAGACTTACTCTTGTGGGATTATTATACGTCAACGCAGCTCGTTCACAGAAGTTAAATTGGTTAGTTAACTTCCGCGGCCTACCGCCTTTTTGTGGTGCTTGTGCTGCATGCTTTACCTCAGTATCACCCTCGCCTTCACCCTCTCCTGCTTCACCTTCACCTTCTTCTTCAGCTTTTTCCTCTTTTACTTCTTTAGGTTCTTCTTCATCTTCCTCACCACCCTCCTCCTTGCCTTCAGCTGTTTCACCTTCTGCACCTTCCACTCCCACTTCTGCTGCGGCATCTTCCCCTTCCGCTCTATCTGGTGCTGCTTCTTCGATATTTTCGGCTGATGCCTCCTCAGATACATCGTAATATGTCGCAGCTGGAATTAATAGGGAATTAATAGAACACTTTAGACTTCCCGTATTGAGGAAACTTACGATCATATCCCATTTCGATCAGCTGCTGTTTAGCCTCTTCATTATCTTTATGCAGAGCTGTACCTTGCTGTTCATAAACAACTACTAAGTTACCTTGAGGTGGTAACGGGATAAACTCCCCTTGGGCGTAGCTGAACTCCACCAAGCTATCCGGAGTTTGCGGGTTAGTTGTTGTTAGTTGTTTCGCGATAATCTCTTTCAATTCCTGGATTTATTCAAATATTGAAGAAAAAACTTTTTTATTTGTAGATTTAGAAGAAAAAGTCATTCTTTATAAAAACGTCTGCTTGTGTCAAAACTACAATTTCGAGTACGAAATTTACGATTACTATACAGGGTATATCAAAAATAACATTTTTAATGATTTAGATTTTTTTGTTTTTTTTTAATTTTATTATTTTAAAAGTAGCTATGAAATCAACCACTTTGAGAAAAAAGTTTATTAATGTTTTTTGCACAATTGGTGTAATAAATCACAATTTTGAAAATATTTTCATAAAATTAAAAAAAAAAAACAAAAAAATCAAAATCATTAAAAATGTTATTTTTGATATACCCTGTATAGTAATCGTAAATTTGGTATTTGAATTCGTAGTTTTGACACAAGCAGACGGTTTTATAAAGAATGACTTTTTCTTCTAAATCTACAAATAAAAAAGTTTGTCCTCTTTCAAACTCTATCCGTGGAAACTTGTATTATTGGCTTACCACATCGGATAAGTCCAGCTGGCTTTTGGGCTTCAACAGTTGTTTTGATTTCTTCCATTCTTCTAGTTCATCGACTACATCACTAGTTTTTGCTCCCTTTCTCTACAAATAAAAAAATGCATTCATGTCAGGCACGTAGATAGAAAGTTGTTGCGGATTGGGTCCGGAATTTTAGAATAACGACAAACGCATTTGTTTACTTTGGTATTTTATAATTATTATAGCCCGTGAACTAAAACGATTCAACCCCGTATCCATGGTGTCAGATTTGGCATTAAAAACGTCCTAATTAGTTATTTGGACGAACTTTTCCATCTGACATAAATGAGAGGGATCGCCGAGCTACAATTATAAGCACATACGCACCAACCATGAACATCCACGAAGAATTAAAAGAGGAACTCGACTCCCAGCTTAATAGAGAGCTGACAAACATTCCAGACTCCGACAAGATCATCCTGCAACTTAAAACTCATGCGCACATATCAGGCCTGCACTTGGCAAGGGCTGCGCCCTTGCTTACCTACCTAACTAACCTGCAACCTGAACCTCATGAGTACATCAGGCCTGGACATGGCAAGGACTTCGCCCTTGCTAACCTACCTAACTACCTACAGAACTATGTTACCTTCCTTTTACTACAAAAATGTAAATCAAAATATTGAATATGAAATTGTTATGTAGAATGAAAATAAAATCTGTCAACATTGATACTGATTGAATAATGACATTTGTTTCAAATTGAATAATAATGCCACAGTATAATAAATAATATAGTATTCTGACTTTCACGTTTGCAAGCCGTCCTGCGCATATCGTCGCGCATGCCGCCATTATGGGTTACAACGTCAAAATAATCGCATAGACGTAGATAGATACAGTTCACTCCTGTGTTCAATATATAGTTCATTGTCGGCGTGTACGAGATAAATAAATATTGTGTTTAAATCTAAATCTGTGTTTTGTGTTTTTGGTATAGCGTTCGTGAGAATTAAAAGGATTTTATTTTTATTAACGTGTCTTGGGATTCATACAATGAATAATCACGGAGGACATGTGTGTGTTGCAAAATGTTGTCCCAATAAGCGGTACACTTGCTCTAAACATTTTTTTCGCTTCCCCAAAGATCCTGTTAGGTGAGTAATAAGTAAAAGTAAGATAAATACTAGATAATTTTACGTTTATAACAACTATTTGTATAACCGTAAAATTTATATTACGAAATGACAGTATCTAATATGTTTTTAAACTAAATACAAGTGAAACATAAACACAAGTTGTTGCGTGGCTAGTTATTATTTTATTGACAATATCATTATAAAGTTTCAAGAAGTCTTTGCCAAAATTTGCCTTTAAAGTTGCTGTTGTTGTAATTTGTGAATTAAACTACCCGTTTAACTCACTACAACGATATTCATAATAAACCACGAAAATTGAAATAAACGCGATTTATTAATAAAGAAAAATAACAAACTAAATACAAAACTGAAACGATTTTAACTGACCAATATAATATAGAAATTGAAAACTAGTCAAAAATCTGACAATCTTAATTCTTTTTTGACAATAACAACTTTTTCCAATAGTTATTATTATTGTTATTAAAAATCACCCAATCATGTCAACATTTAACTGATAACACCACTCAAGGTTGTTTTCAATCACTATGACACACCACAAATATTTCTGAAATTGACAGCGATATTCTTATGTACTTAAATATTTTTAGAAAAATAAAAATACTGTGGTTAGAAACCAAAAACTATAATTATTCTTAGTCAGGACCTGACTTGTAACCCAAAATGGCGGCATCTTACGTCACAGTTTTTTTCAAAGTGCGAACGTGGAGTCGGAATGCTGTACTTATTAATGCTGTGATAATGCCAAACATAACCAATTTTTATAAGAACTGTTTATTATTGAGAAAATGATAATATTTATTACTGAAATTAAAAGTATATAAATATTTGAAGTTATTGTCCAATACGAGGTCCAATATGTACAAAATTGTCCAAGTATTGATGTAACTATGGACCTTCTATTAAACTGAATTGATATAAGTAACGTTTACTACCTTAATATGCGTGAGTACCTAATATAGTCTATTTTATAATCAACTTAAAATAAAAAGTTAAAATACCATAGCCAATTATGTTCAAAATAGTCTATTTAATGATTACATAAAATAAAAATCCAAAAAAAGTAGGTATTTCGAGCTGCAGGCTAGGTCACCAGAACCATAAAGCTTGTTTGGTCTGTTCAAAATGGAAAGACAACTTGAGATAACTTCAACAGTCTGTTTTTTAGATATACATTGTAGCAATTTGATTAACTTACCGATATTCTGCTTAAGCTTGAAGTTTTAACTTTCGTTGGTGGCATCGATATTTCGTTTAAATAACTTTATTTGCAAATAAGTTATTGATTACTTTTTTTTATTAACAAATTAATATCTAATTTATTTTGTGTTTTGATATATAGCGAAATGCCAAAATGGCATATAATAAACTGAAATATAATAATGTAAGGTATGTGGCATTGCTCCACTTTATCACGTTCTTTATTTACGGTTTCTATGGTTACTTGTTTACAGGGTGGATTTATTTGTATCTTTCAAATTCCGAAAAATAATTTTGGCTTTTAAGTTGTTTTTGGACTTGTATTCGACAAAAAATATACAGGATCAGGCAGGTTTTTGTAGCAGGACTTATAGAATATAATTCTTTAGGATAAAAATCTTTCATTTCTTTCTGAGATACAGGGTGTCAACATTTCAGGATTGATTTAATTATTTACTTAAATTTTAGCTCTCCATATCATATATTAGTTCCATGAAATTTTTTTTTTTTAATTTCACCGGAAATACTTGTTTTTCGCCATTTTATACAGAAATATGTAGTTTTAAAAAAATGTCTGTCTGTCTGTGTGTATGCACGAAAACGCAACAACCACTTAACAGATTTTAACCAAATTTGGTACAAAAATAATATAGGACATGGCAAGGAGCTGATTAGATTTTGGGAAACATTGAGCGTAGGCAAGGGGTTTAAAAGAGGGTTCAAAAATTTAAAAAAATCATAGTTCTTAAACTTATCCCAAATACTGCATAATTTTTTACGCATTTAATTGAATATAACCTAAAATATTGAACATAAAATATTAGACCACATTGGCGTTCGAAAATAGTGTAAAATGGGGTAAAAAATATTTAAAAAAAACGTACTTCTTAAACATAGCAGAAATATTAACTAATTATTTATAGTTTTAATAGAATATAACCTATAAAATGTGTCATAAATAACTTACTTTCATAGGCGTTCATAAATATTGGAAAAGGGGTCAAAATATAAAAAATATATATTTCCTAAACTTAGTCGAAATAAGGAATAATTTTTCATAGTTGCGATAGAATATAACCTAAAAAATGTTACATAAAAGAATTGGTTCACACGGGCGTTCGAAAATAGTCTAAAAAAGGGCCAAAACGAAAAAAAAAGTGTTTCTCAAATATACCAGAAAAATTGGCTAATTATATATAGGTAGCTTTGATATAAGATAACCAACAAAATGCAGCTTAAAATTACTTTAAATAGTAGAAAAGGGGGTAAAAGAAAAAAAAATATTTAAAATGTAAAAAAATTTATATTTAACTAGTTGAATTGGTGTTAAAAATACATGACAAAAATTAATGTAACATAGGCGTTCGTGAAAATTCAATAAAAGGGTCAGAAAAAATTTGTATCCGTGATAACTCAACAACCACTTAACAGACTTTAACCACATTTGGTACGAAAATACTACAGGATATTTATAGGTGGTGATTAACATTGAGCGTAGGCAAGAGGTTTAAAAGAGGGTTCAAAAAAATCATAGTTTTTAAACTTATCCGAAATATTGAATTTTTTGTGCGTTTAATTAGACATTACCTAAAATATTTAACTTAACAACCCTGTAAACGTTAAGACAACTTAAATTTGACACTCAAGTTATATCTAAAGCTCACTTTTTCCTTTTCTTTTGATATTTAAATACTTAAATTCTCTCTTTACTCCAGGATATTTTATGTAGGACTTTCGCCTGAAACTCAATTTCTCCCACCAAAATAACTGCGTGATATTAAGCGTGTTTCCTCCTAATTTCCACGCCACCGGCTGACATTTTCACGCTTTCAGCGTACTTTATTGATTTTCCACAAACTCAGTCCAGCACAATCTCGATATGCCACCGTAAGTGCATAGCATTGTCACAATATATTTGTTTATTCCGGTTAAAACTGCATGAATTAATATTTTAATTGAAGTAGAAGTTGATATTTTTGTTTCCGAATCATTTCATCTTAATAGAATTAAATAACAATTATGTTGATAAAAAATATCGTGGGCCTGGTAAATTGAAGAAAGATTATTGTATGAAAATATAAAAAAAAAACACTGTTGTAACTCAATTAAATATGTAAATGACAACAATTGTATTAATATCTACCTGTTTGATGACAATCAGTAAATTTTAAATGGAGGATAGTGGAATTGATAGTGGAGATCATAATGGAGAAACAAATTCAAAACTTGCGGTAAGTGTCGAATTCTATTTAAGTAATTTTTTATTCAACTTTTTCTGATTTTACAATACGTAAATTGGTGAGGACGAAAAGCTGGAATCCCAAAAAGTAAATGCTAGCCTCAATAGTTCTATTTAATTATTTTACCGCGACCACCTTGTAACCTTATTGGGCCAATCTGTCAAACTAGTTGATATTTCTAAGATATTGTTGTGACTATCTATTCAGGTGATTATAGCTCAATCCAAATAAATCCCAATATGCTATTCAAATTGTTACTGGTTTAAGTTCAAGTTTAACGAGCGGCTTGTAATTCAAGTTTTAATTAAAGAAGAACAAACAAAGAATATCAACTTTATTAATCTGTATTAAAGTAATGCAAAATTACTCACCTTTTATAATTCTGGATCTCTGTCGGTCACAAACTTTGTATTTAAAAGAAAAATTGTTAATTAAATGATCCTTCTGTCAACAACATAACTAAACTTTATTTGAAATGAAACGCAAAAGTTTGGGCTGAAAACAACTAATTTAATAATTATAACTAATAAAGAAAATGAATAACAACAAAGAAATAAATATGTATAAATAAAAAAAAAAGGATAACACAATTAAATGAGATTGAAAATTTAAAATAAAATCTTAATCATTAATGTACAGCTTAAAATCGGTAAAATTAATATAATTACGAATAATTATATTAATTCCTATACGAAACTTTAATAATAATAATAAATGTCTTTATTCATGGGCGAGTTTCAGTACTGTAATATTCAAAGAATATAACAGTCTGCTCAGCTAACCCAAAATGCATTCATACAGTAGCTTACATGACATATAACACATTCATTAAACAATTCTAAAATTATACATAAATACATAATAATACAGTAAACAGCATAAGCAGAAACTGTATATAAAGGAAAAACATAATATAACAGAATACACATAGATTGGCGCTTACATCAAGAGAACATAAAAAAGAAGTAACAATTTATTAGTACAATTCGATCGAAGCTTAGTTTAACCACACTTGAACCAGCGGCATACATCTACATGTACCAAAATCAGTAAAAAGGAAAAATCATGAGCCTGAGTCACTGCATCAGCATACAAAGGACCGGAAGCTAACCGAGCTGACCATTAAACAACATGTCCTTCATGTTTTAAAGCGTGATTTAGACAGCGATTTCAATTTGGCTGGCAGTCCATTTATACACTTTGTTATGGCATAAGAAAAGGATCTCTTAAATAGTTCGGTGGAGTGGGTCGGAGGTGTTAGCGTGTTTTTATGGCGTATATTAATAGTATGTATATCCGTTCTAAAACGGATTTTCTCGTATAGATATGATGGAGATTTGTCGCACAGTACGTTATAGAACCGACAGGCAGTATGGGGATATCTCCGTTGTTCCATGTTTAACCAACCCACTAGTCGAAGAGTATGGCTAATCCTTTCAGTTTTTCTAATTCCGAAGATCAGGCGTAAACATGCATTCTGTAGCTTTTGAATGCGCGTTTTCATGACATAAGTGAGGCACGGCGAATATATGACGTCGCAACAGTTCAAGTGCGATAAGACCATAGCCTCACAGAGCTTTTCCTTCAGTGACCTAGTCAATATATGGCGGTGCTGGAAAATTAATTTTAAATTGATGAAACCCATTTGAATTGATCGAGTTATATGATTGCCAAATTTGAGGTCCACATCGATGGTGATTACAATTGAAAACTGAATTTATTTCAATTACTAAAATAAACAACTTAATCTTTATAAAAATTGATTGGAAACAAAAAGGCCTTCAATTAAAAGAATTAACAAAGAACTTACTGAACTTGAACTTCGATTATTATTAAGAAACTTTATCCAATTAGAAATCACATCTAGACTCTACCAAGGCTAAAACGAATCTAAACTCGAAAATCCGATTCTCTTTCAAAAGACTTAACACGTTTATGAGAAGTAGGTACCTAGATTGAAAATAGCCAATCGGAACAAAAGGCATTTTTACAATATACCCCTATAAAGATACAGCTACAGGGTGAGCGATTCAGAAATAAAATACATTTTTATGTCGACTATAATAATGGTTTTTAATTATAATATAATAATATATTTACTTAGTCTTAATCGTACAAAGTACATAGACACGTCTACATTATACTACACTACAATCCATAAATAAATAAAATACATCACGAATATAATATACAAGTTACATATAAAAGACAAACAGCGGGACGGCAACAATTAGACACTCTAAAGAAACGATAAAAATAGGCATTGAAATATAAATTAGGTAACCAAAAATTATAAACTAAGTAATTATAGCAGGCACTAACATATACATACACAACAAAGATCTAATGGCTGACGCAATATTCCGCAAACTCCTGCAGCGTATAGAAGACACCCGTCACCAGAAACTCTTTCAGTTCTTTTTTGAATTTTCGATGTGGAGAACAATCTTTTATATCATCTGGTAGCATATTAAAATAGTATATTCCGGAGTAGTGGGGCGATTTCTTGTATGACTCATGGTTTGGCCTTGGAGGAAGCATCCGGTTGCGCCCCCTCGTTGGATAATCGTGCAGAGAACCGTTTCTAATACTCTGACCTATTTTTTTTGTAAATGAATAAGAATAGTTTAAGCAAATATATGCCAACCACAGTCAGTATTTTATTTTGTTTAAAGGTATCTCTGCACGAGCAATTATATGGCAAGTTGAACATAGTACGTAGTACCCGTTTTTGAATAATAAACACTCTTGACATCTCACAGCATCTGCCCCACGTGATTATATTATTAGAAATGGCAGAGTATATCATAGCATAGTAGATGTCAAGAATCGACGCAATATTCATATGGCTCTTTAATGTGTATACCACATAGCTAAGGCGCGATAATTTGCGACACAGCATATCATATTTTCGGCGCCCTTTATATTTATGCTTTGTTATGGGAAACCTTGTTAACTCCCCAACTACTAGCTCCTGTATATTATAATAAAAGTCCGACACTTAATTTACATGAAGACGTTTCGATGTTCAAAAGTGAGACCACTCTGTATTTAAAACATGTCCTTCTTCGAACAAGAAAACACGGTCCATCTGTTTCTAAAAGTTGAACAAAGAAAAGAGACAAAAATTATATATTTTTGTTATTCATTTACCTACTTGTAGATGTGTTTATTGCTCTTGGTAAAACTCATATCAATAAACGATAAGATAGATAGAAAACATACCCTTAAATTTTATGACTAAAAGGACAGTTTAGGAACATTTGTTAACAATCTACTAAAAATAATATTCACAAAAATATTATATTTCCCAAACTGAAAGAAAATATCTATAAAATCACCTAACTAGTATACATAATACCAGTGGCGTGGTGTCTTGTTACAAAATGGCAACCACTCTGTGTGTTATGGGCATGTATTGCTTAGGCAAATACAAAAAATTAATGACATTATTTTAAACATTTTGGCTGCAAATTTAAAGATTTATGAATTCTATGAGGTTGGTGAAATCTATTAGAGTTGAAAGTTCATGTTTTACTTGCCACCTAAAGTGCCTTATCTGTAAGAGATATTTGAGAACTTTATTATAAATAAACATTGTTTAGAATGGCAGATTAGCGGAATATATCTGTTCACTTTGAAATTTTGCTAATATTGTTACACAAAGACCTTCACCATCTGATTTTCATAGCTTTTCCTATATGCACAGTTTTATTGTAGGATTTTCATTTTCTAGAGCATTGTTTATTAGTTTCTGGTTCGTCATTAAGTTCTAAAGTTCATAGTGTGACATTTTATGTCTCTATTTATGTCCCATGAAAAATAGTCTCTAGTAAATGCAGTAAATAGTAAATGCATAAATATGATTATTGAAAGAAACTTCGCCGGTTGGCAACAAAATATGTAATTTGGAGATAACTGTCACAGTATAATTTTTAGTGATTGTGAAATGATTGCAATTTTGAACTAAGTCAACCTTTTTCATCTTCACATGCATTTGTTCCTATATTAACATTAGATATACAGGGTGTTTCCATATTAGACCGACAACATTCTCCCCACAGAAAGCTCTTACTAAACATATTTTTTTATTTTTATTGTATTCTATTACTTTTAGATTCTTCTAATTATGAGTAACTAATATCCAATTTTCGCTTCCTGACACTACGTTATTTCACCACTGATGATGAAAGTTTGAACTTTCGAAACATGTATGGTTTGGTTGTACCAATGATGATCTAGTGTAATTATACAGAGTTGTATTGTGGAGTAGACGACTTTTATTTTGTTTTATAAAAAATATGTTTTTATTTTTATAATTCCCTGTTTATTTTTGCCTAAAAAAGTAATAACTTTTTTTGGATCTATAGTGAACATTTTTGCAGGAATTTGTCTCTAAACAAATGTCTGCAAGGGTGCGTATTAATAAGGTACACACAGTTGAAAGTAGGATCCTTTACTTGCAGACTTTTTTTTAAAGGCAAATTCCTGCAAACCTGTGCACTTTAGAGCCATAAAAAGTTAATACTTTTCTAAGCAGAATTGAACAGGGAATTAAAGAAAAATGAAAAAGATATATTTATCCCAGTGGCGTAAAAAATAGGGGGATAAAAAGTGACACTAACTTAATTTCAAACGAAACTTTCCACGTTTTTTGTGTACGAGTTGCTATAATTTACTCATAGATTAAATTCTCATTTTAGACAAGCGATACGTCAAGTGCTGGCAGTAGTGGCTCCCCCTCACGACTTTCAATATCGAATTCAGCTAGGCATATACAGAGAAAATTAGAGGCACGTATCGAGCAAGCCCGTAGACAACATCATCACCAGGAAAACTCACATTGCGGAAATGGATTGATACCGATTCAGAGACTGCCAATACCTGGAGTGAAAGAACATCAACCACTGGTGCAGTGGGATAGTGATGATAGGTAGGTATAATTTTGTCAATAATTAAGTGCGTTTTATGCGAATCAGACCATACAAGTTCTTTTTTGAAATAAAATAATAACATAGATATAGAAATGTATACGGACTAAGAGAGATTTCTACCATAGAATAAGAAAGCTACGCTAACCAGAAGTTTATCTTCGTGTAAATAGCATTGGTTTGTATGGGATTCCTTGAAACTCGCGCAGATTTTGTGCGCATCATAGTTTTGTTCACAATATCAAACAAGCGGGCAATAAATTCTGTACTAACAATTAAAATAGTACACAATAAGCGGAATATTTTCGAGCAACTTTCGCAATAAAAAAAAATATGTTTAATTTAAAAAAACTTTATTATAATAATATTTATTTCTGTCTCATTCGTACTCATGTTGTACCGACGGGTCTATGGTCGGTAGCAAAAAGTACAAAAATATAAGTATAAAATACGTATGACTAATAATAAAAACATAATAATAACTACATAAATATCTACAAATCAACAATAAAGAATTTAAACAAAACAGAATGACATCATTGTACAACATTATTTAGAAATTTTTGCAAATGTGTTGTCAATTAGAATGTTTTTTACTCACCATATCATATTATATTTATATGGGGTCTGTTTCGTGAATTTTTTTTAATTCCCCCGGAAAAACGTGTTTTCAGTCATTTATATGTAAATAAGTAGTTTTAAAAAAATGTCTCTCGGTCTGTATCCCCGATAACTAAAAACCACTTAACAAATTTGGCACAAAAATAATACAAGATATTATGCAGGTGCTGATTAACTTGGGCGTATTTAAGGGGTTTAAAAAGTTAAAAAATTCATAGTTCAACTTATTTTTTTGGTTTAGTAGAGTATAACCTAACACATTAACCATACAATTAGATTAGATGGCATAGTGTAAAAAGGGGTTAAAAACTTAAAAAAAAATATATTTCCAAACATAGAAGAAATATTGCCTAGTTATTTATAGCTTTGATAGAATATAACCTATGAAATGTATCATAAAAACGTGCTTACCAATGCGTTCCTTATTAGTGGAAAAGGGTTCAGAATTAAAAAAATTCATATAGGCTTGAATAAATAATATGGAATAATTTAAATAGACATAAAAAATAGCTGTCTACAATAAAAAAAAATATAGCTTGTCATCAAGAGTCTTAGGAAAAAGATAAATGACAAAAAGGTCACAGAAATATTACTTTTACACTTAAATTTGGAGACTCATGCCTCGACGGCAACAGTTTATTTTTCTTTAACATTTCTCTCAGTCTGACAAACCCTGATTATGTCCTCTGGAATACTTTGGCGATTTTTAAGGAATTTGGGCGCGGTAAATATAATACGGTCTTTCTGGTTGCACCCCATTTTGCTGTGAGAAAGCTAAAAAGTTGGATCCTTGATCGCTCACTATACCCCGCACATTAAGGCTAATTAAATTAATTTTTTATTGTTTGAAATATAATATCTTTCAAATATTCAACTTTACATGAATTGTGGTTTTGTGGTTAAAAAAAATGCTAAAAAAAGTTTCTTCTAAGTGTTGATATAGTTTAGATCCAAGAAAATATACAGTTACGGCAAATTTCTTGAACTCACTTGTATATCTCCGACCTTTCAATGATTTCTTGGATAAATTATACTGCATAATAACAAAATTAGCCAAGCCTTCCTTAAAATTAGTTTTAACAAACTCAATATAATCTTCTTTATCGAATGGTCTGTTCGAAAGTTCCGGTAATTCTATCGAACTTTCTTTTAAGGTTCTGCACCTCCATTCTCAAGGCTTTTTTCTTGGATATTGCTCAGATATTCCTGGAGATATTTGCAGTTGTTCTGTAATTTAGAATTTCATCTAATACGTACATGAAGATAGAATTTGTAGTTAAAAGTAGCTTACTATCTAAAGGGTTTTTTTCCAAATTCAAGTCATCAAAAACCAGAGAAGATCCATCCGATATCGTTGATGGTTGTGGAGAATCGGCGCGCACTTAAAACAAATTAATTAAATATGTACATACGACTGACACAACACTCATCAAACATTTACCTTGCTCGCTAACCACCTTTTAAAAAATAGTCGGTATGGCTTCCCTTTTGTGCTTGCTGTTGCCAAAACCAGCAAACATTTTCTCCTCAAAATGTTCACTACAAACTTTGCGGTTAAACACTTTTTCCGGTTCGTTCGATATCAAGTCTAACCTGCCAATGTTTTCCACCCATTGAAGTTGCCTTGAAACATATTTAAAAAATATAGCTAAAACATTCAACATTTTGTGTAGGTACATTACATACCTTATTGGATCACTCGGAATTTTGAAATATCTTATTAACTTTCCAGTTTTGTGGCTGTTGTTACTACAATAATTTGGCATTGTCTTTCACAACACCAAAGATTTATGTAGGTACACAATTATTAATCTATGCTTTCACCAACAGTTAATTAAATAAACACTATTACACTATTGTTCTTAAAACTAGAATTCAATAAATCTTATAACCAAATAATTAATAAAAATGGAAAAACGTTTTTAGAAAATGGAATAAACGAATGTAAACAATCATTAATATTCGTCCATATTGGAATTTTACCCAATTCGACAGCTTGCGCACAAAATCGCGCGAACGAACACAAAATCCCATCGAAATCGTCAAGTAAAACTTCTGTTAGCGTAGCTTTCTTATTCTATGTTTCTACTATGTGCCACGGTAGTTCAATTGGGTAGAACACCTGCTCGGTGATTGGGAGATGTTGGTTCGAATCCAACTTGTGACACGGAATTTTTTTTCAGTTCGTATACAATATTAGTTTATTTCATGTTTCTATATCTATATTATACAGTGTCAACTACTTATGTTCTGATCTGATTCCTTTCATTTAAAAGAATAACTTTAGTGGATTTGGTTGATGTTTATCTTCAAGCAGAACTCCTATGTTTATTTTTATACATTTTTTAGTGAAGAAGACATAGTCAATTTCTTTCCGTTATCACGAAAAGAAACACGAATTCATCAAGAAATCACAGACACATTTAGCATTGAAGAAATGAGCATATCAGGGGAAGATGAAGACGAAGACGATTTACATTTAGTTCCACCACAAACAACGTATAAAAAAATTCGATGCTGTCCATTCAGCTTCTGTGTTATTATGTAAATAATTTTAGAACTGTAGACTGCATTATTTGTCAGTACTTAAATCCTGCGAAAGTTGTACAGGGTGTATTTCTATATGTCGGAGAAGTATAATTCTGTTGAAATAGTTTTCCATATGGGCATAATATGTTAACTATAAGTAAATATTATACAAATGATTCTATAAGTCATATTGTTAAAACAATGTTTCGGAAGCAGATTACAGCCTTCCTCAGGTATATATCTCTCTTGTTTTATTTACTAAAACATTATGAAAGTAAAGTAAGGAATGAGAGCTGTTTTGGAGTTTCACAATCCTTAATTAACATACAATGGTTGCCGTCTCTATAGAAGCCGATATGGTAGGTTTATTCAAGATTGTCTTTCATTTTAAAATATCTTCAAGATCATGCAATTAACCAATACAAGATCCCTCGATTTGATGCCTTTGGAATATCATCTCTGGGGCTGTATACAAGTGCCAAGCCTGTACAATCTACTTTCTAATTTCCTACCACTGACCAATGGAGTACCTCAAGGACCAGTTCTTGGACCATACATGTAAATTACCAAGTTCTATATTACATTGTGAGCCATATTTCTTTGATGCAGCTGTATTTACCCTTTCCGTTGAACGATTCTACGAATTTTGTACAAAGTGATTGTCGAAAAGGCTGTTCTTTAAAAAAAAGGTAATAAAACTCCAATGTGTCCACGGATAGAGTTTCTCTCTCTCTCTCTAGGTGCCATCTCCGCGACGAAGATTGGCGATCATCATGGCAATTCTTATTTTGGATGCAGCTGCTCTAAAAAGCTCTATCGAGGAACATCCAAACCACTCTCTCAAGTTTCTCAACCAGGATATCCTTCTTCTACCCACGCTTCTTGTACCTTGGATCCTTCCCTGCATTATCAATTGAAGTAAGGCGTATCTTGGTCCACGAGTCACATGGCCGAGATACTGCAGTTTTCTGCTTTTAATTGTTATTAACAACTCTCTTTCCATGTTTAGTCGCTCAAGTATTTCTAAGTTAGTTATCCGATCGACCCATGACACCTTCAGTACTCTTCTGTACACCCACATTTCAAAAGCTTCTAGTCTTTTGGTTATTTCTGCGTTCAGAGTCCATGCCTCGACGCCATAAAGCAGAGTGGCAAAAACATAACATCTAACTAGTCTCAGTCTCAGTTTTCGGCCTAGACCTCTATTGCACAAAACTCTTTTCATGCTATTGAAATTGGACCTTGCTATTTCTATGCGTGCTTTTATTTCTTTCGTGTAGTCATTATTACAAGTAACTGTTGTTCCAAGATAAGTATACTTCTCTACCTGTTCGATGGGTTCACCTTTGACGATTATCTGTTCGTTGTTAGTCTGGGCCTTCTTTGTTATTTTCATGAACTTTGTTTTGTTTACGTTGAGTGTAAGGCCGTATTCTTCGCTATATCGAACAATTTTGTCCATGATTCTTTGTAGATCTTGCAGGTTTTCCGTTAAAATTACGGTATCATCAGCGTATCTTAGAACAACTCCATTTACTTTTATTCCAGCACTGTCATTTTCCATTGCCCTTTTTAGAATCTCTTCAGAGTAGGCATTAAACAAAATAGGTGACAGAACACAACCTTGACGTACGCCTCTCTTTTATTGAGATGGTGCCAGAATTGTGTTGATCTACTTTGACGATGGCATTTTGGTTGTAATAGAGATTTGAGATGATTTGCAGGTCTTGGTGGTCTAGGTTTTTACATTGTAATATTTCCATCAACTGGTCGTGGCGGACCCTGTCAAACGCCTTATTATAGTCGATGAAGCAGGCATATACGTCCTGATTAACATCTAGGCATCGCTGCACTATTACGTTGAATGCGAATAGTGCTTCTTTTGTACCTAATCCTTTGCGAAAGCCAAACTAACTGTCACTTATATCCAGATCGAGTTTCTGGTGGATGCGGTTGAGTATAATTTTTAACAGTAGTTTCAAAGTGTGAGACATGAGGCTTATGGTACGGTGGGTACTGCACTCTTTTGCACCCGATTTTTTCGGTAAACATATGAAGACTGATGAGAGACATTCCTTTGGTAGTTTTCCAGACTCATAGACGCTGTTCGAGAGTCTCACCACGACATCCATATCTTGTTCACTTATGATCTTAAGAATGTCGATAGGAATTCCGTCGGGGCCAGGAGATTTACCGTTGCTCATGTTGTTTAGTGTGTGGGTGACTTCGTCCTTCGTGATTTCGGGACCTGTGTCTTCCAGTCCTACCCTAGCTACGGATGTGATATTTCTCACATCGTCGAAAAGGTCTTTTATATATTCCTAGATAGATAGAGTTTAGAAGAGCAAAAACTTTTTTAGTTGCAGATTTAGAAGAAAAAGTCATTCTTTACAAAAACGTCTGCTTGTGTCAAAACTGCAATTTCGAGTACGAAATTTACGATTACTGTACAGGGTATATCAAAAATAACATTTTTAATGATTTTGATTTCCTTGTTTTTTTTTTTTTAATTTTATTATTTTAATAGTAGCTATGAAATTAACCACTTTGAGAAAAAAGTTTATTAGTGTTTTTTTGCACAATTGGTGTAATAAATCACGGTTTTGAAAATATTTTCATAAAATCATATATATAAACAGACGTTTTTATAAAGAATGACTTTTTCTTTAAATCGACAAAGAAAAAAGTTTTTCTTCTTCCAAACTCTTTCCGTGGACACATTATATAACTTAACTTATAACTTTATTGTCATAAAGAATTACACTTTCTTGTAGACAAAGTCAGGTACTTAAAAAAAAAATACAGTTAAAAAATTACAACATATACACAAGTGTGCAATCATCATATCAAATAAATAAAAAACAAAAATATAAATGTAAAATTACAAACATATACACATAACAATACAATAAACAATAGATCCATACAACAATACAAAACATGGGCACTACCAGACATAACAAACGTGAGCCCAACATAACAGTGGCTACTACCAGGCATCTGAAAAGAAATCATCAAGATAATAGTAGGCTTTGTCAAGCAGCGTTCTTTTGACAGACCTTCTAAATTGCCTATAATTGTCCATGGCCGTTAAAGTTGGTGGCAAGTGATTATAAATTTTGCGGCTTTCATAAATGAGAGATCTCCTTGCTAAGGCTGATCGAGGTATAGGTAGGTGTGCGCGCTGGAGCAATCTCGTAGGATAACGGTGAGCAGATGGAGCAGACGAAGATATAATCTGCAAGTTTCTATGCAGGAGACATACAGTTTCTAATATAAATAATCAAGTGAGTGTTAATATTTGATATTTCTTAAACAGTTCTTTACAACTTGCTCCTACAGCAACCCTAGACAGATAGCGGATTGCCCGTTTCTGTAAAATAAAGGAGCAACGGTAAATCTCCTGGCCCCGACGGAATTCCTATCGACATTCTTAAGATCATAAGTGATCAAGATATGGATGTCGTGGTGAGACTCATGAACAGCGTCTATGAGTCTGGAAAACTACCAAAGGAATGGCTCTCATCAGTCTTCATATGTTTACCGAAAAAATCGGGTGCAAAAGAGTGCAGTGACCACCGTACCATAAGCCTCATGTCCCACACTTTGAAACTACTGTTAAAAATTATACTCAACCGCATCCACCAGAAACTCGATCTGGATATAAGTGACAGTCAGTTTGGCTTTCGCAAAGGATTAGGTACAAGAGAAGCACTATTCGCATTCAACGTAATAGTGCAGCGATGCCTAGATGTTAATCAGGACGTATATGCCTGCTTCATCGACTATAATAAGGCGTTTGACAGGGTCCGCCACGACCAGTTGATGGAAATATTACAATGTAAAAACCTAGACCACCAAGACCTGCAAATCATCTCAAATCTCTATTACAACCAAAATGCCATCGTCAAAGTAGATCAACAAAATTCTGGCACCATCTCAATAAAGAGAGGTGTACGTCAAGGTTGTGTTCTGTCACCTATTTTGTTTAATGCCTACTCTGAAGAGATTCTAAAAAGGGCAATGGAAAATGACAGTGCAGGAATAAAAGTAAATGGAGTGCCTATGGTTGTTCTAAGATACGCTGATGATACCGTAATTTTAACGGAAAACCTGGAAGATCTACAAAGAATCATGGACAAACTTGTTCGATATAGCGAAGAATACGGCCTTACACTCAACGTAAACAAAACAAAGTTCATGAAAATAACAAAGAAGGCCCAGACTAACAACGAACAGATAATCGTCAAAGGTGAACCCATCGAACAGGTGGAGAAGTATACTTATCTTGGAACAACAGTTACTTGTAATAATGACTACACGAAAGAAATAAAAGCACGCATAGAAATAGCAAGGTCCAATTTCAATAGCATGAAAAGAGTTTTGTGCAATAGAGGTCTAAGCCTAAAACTGAGACTGAGACTAGTTAGATGTTATGTTTTTGCCACTCTGCTTTATGGCGTCGAGGCATGGACTCTGAACGCAAAAATAACCAAAAGACTAGAAGCTTTTGAAATGTGGGTGTACAGAAGACTACTGAAGGTGTCATGGGTCGATCGGATAACTAACTTAGAAATACTTGAGCGACTAAACATAGAAAGAGAGTTGTTAATAACAATTAAAAGCAGAAAACTGCAGTATCTCGGCCATGTGACTCGTGGACCAAGATACGCCTTACTTCAATTGATAATGCAGGGAAGGATCCAAGGTACAAGAAGCGTGGGTAGAAGAAGGATATCCTGGTTGAGAAACTTGAGAGAGTGGTTTGGATGTTCCTCGATAGAGCTTTTTAGAGCAGCTGCATCCAAAATAAGAATTGCCATGATGATCGCCAATCTTCGTCGCGGAGATGGCACCTAGAGAGAGAGAGAGAGAGTAAAATAAAGACACCTTTGAATAAAGCTCGACTGCATGAACCCCAGAAGGCTATACCGTATCTCAGATGTGATTCAACTAGAGAAAAATAAGCGTTACGCGCAGCCTCCGATCCCAATGCCCACGCAATAACCCTTAACGCATAACAACCCGACGAAACTCTTCCACTCAACTGCCTCACATGTTCCTCAAATTTAAGTTTTATATCTATGTGAAGCCCAAGAAATTTAACACACTTAATATCTTCGATGGGATTGCTCTCCAGGATCAAGTCACCAAAGGCAAAATTAAAAGACAAGATATGCGTCTTTGCTATATTGAATGAAAGATAGTTACAATCACACCACTCCTTTAGTTCTATCAAATCACTCTGAATATCCCGTTTGATAACATCAACGTTCTCATTATCCCACAGGAGTGTTGTATCGTCCGCAAAGAGGGTAAACTTTCCCTGCAAGCCAATAGTTGTTATGTCATTAATATATAGCAGAAACAGACCCCTGGGGTACTCCGGAAGTTATATCTAAACTATTTGATGAGATTTGTTGAATTCTAACGAGCTGGTGGCGGTTGGTTAAATAGGATTGAAACCATTTCAAAGCTACACCCTCAATGCCATAAAAATGAAGCTTCCGAAGGAGAATCCGGTGATGAAAAGTCACAAAACACTCCTGCAACCGCTCTACTCTCATTAATTTTAGTGTAAACGTTTTCCAAAAACAGAAATATAGCGTCTGATGTGCTTCTCGATCTCTGGAAGCCAAACTGCGTAGAAGTTATTATATTGTGTGTTCCCAGATAATTTTGAAGTCTATTCTTGACCAGTTTTTCAATTATTTTTGAAAAGGTTGAAAGTAGGGAAATGGGTCTAAAATTCACCTTTTTTGTATAAAGGAATTACTAATGCAGTCTTAAGGCAAGCAGGAAATATTCCACTTAGAAATGATAGGTTCATTGCATCCATCAACACTTTGAATGCAGGAAATGGCAAATTCTCGATGATCTTCAGCGCAATCCCATCAACTCCACAAGAGTTTTTATTTTTTATGTTACGAATGACCTCAAACAGTTCCGTCAAATCGATCGGTGATAGGCAAAATTTTGTGGGTGGATGTTGAGTTTTAAGATAACTCATGGCATCACGTTTCGGCTTAATTGAGTCTCGAAGTTTTTTACCAATAGAACAATAAAATTCGTTGAGCTCATCAGGGTCTATAATCGGGATTTTTTATATTTGTAAAAATAATGTCAGAAATAAATAAAAACTAAAAGCACAAAAAATTGTTTTTTCAAAAATTCTCGAAAACGGCTAAAGTTAGTTTAGTTTTGAAAATACCACTTCAAAGGTATTTAAATTGTACAATTTTTCTCTAATGTAACCGTTTCTTGTCACTCCTACCGTTTCCAAGATTTCAATGTTATGATAAATTTATTGAAGCACGAAAACCGCGATAATTTTTTATCCGGGCTACAGTTTGTAACCTCGTCTATATTTTTGACATATCCATACTTGATAGCATCTTGAGCTACCTCGTTTCAAGCGAAGCGATTCTAAGGTTGCTTGGCACCGACTAATTCCATCATAATCTTAGCAGTCTGATCCGACAATCTGTTTTTAGTTCATGCTTTTTGAAAAAGTTGACGACTTTAGATAGGTAATCGATAACATTGTCCTAATATTTTGTTGCATTTCTTCTCTGTTCGCTTTCTGCGATGGCGTCTCTGTAGAAAATCAATAGCATATTCCTCCTTCGAGGCATTCGTCCAAATTTCTGTGTTCTTGGTACGACATCGTAATCTTCCGAATGTGAAAATGAAAAAAAAAGTCTTCAAACACCAACCAGTAAAATAATTTTACAATAGTTAGTCAAAGAGAAAGTATTTATATAGAAATGTTATGAAAAATGTGGTACCGCTTTAGTAAATCAATGACATTCTCTTAAAATTAATTTGACGCATTTCTTCAAACATCTGTGTTTTCTAAATTAGGTAATCTTTGAGTTAGTTTTGTATTATGTACCAAATAGATTTTAATTATTGTTACCATTATTTATAGATCTAAATAAAAATTATTGTAACATTATTTGTATACAAAATATTATTAAAAATAAAAAATAATATCATACATTTTGTATTTTGTCTTAAAGTATCGATAGCTACCATCAGAAGCAGCCTCATATACGAAAATTTAGCTCAATTGGTCAAAGCGTTCAGTGCTGCCAGATGTAATATTGGAAAAGCGGTAGATTGGATGTATAAAAAACGGTAGACTTAGGTCTTACACGATAGCCTCCGTATGGCGTAACAATTTTGTTTTTGCTCATGCCAAAAACACCAGCAAGGGATGTTATACTCCTTGTATTTGCTTGTATTAATATAAATTTAGGTTTAAATTGTTTAATATTGCTATATATAGTTATTACCAACAATAAACAATACCTCAGGATCATATATGCAGAAAGAGATTTAAGACAATACTCAAGCAACACAAATCACAAAACAAATTGCCTGGACAGGTAAAAAAAGGTTTAAAAGATAGTTGGGGAATACCCTATATGTGGTAGTTGTCAAATGTCAAACGCGGATGCTAGAAATGTCAACTTTCAGTCACTAATAGAGATGCAAGAAATGTATCGATATATTTTTTCTTTCATTATTAAAGATGTAAGAAATGTATTGTCTCGAGGATTGCAATAACGTCCTGTATCTGAAAAACAAAGCGTTTTTCGATATATGTTCATATGAAAAAAACCTCATTTTCGCTTGTAGAATGTCCCCCTAAATTATTTTAAGCTAATTTCGGGACACCCTGTTTATATTATTAAAATTTACAAACTGTAATCGCATCGTATAAACGTATGCGATTCATTTTAAACACATCAGGTACCTATCTGTGCCTAAAAAAACGTAAACATTATTTTTATAGATAGATATAGTGTTTTGTATTTACAACTTTACATTCTATGTAAAAAGTTATATCGACCGCTGTTTTTTTTGTATTTACATTTTTGTTCAGTGTGAATACTGCGTACTTATATTATACCTATTTATTTTATTTTGTATCAGTTAAAAATGTGTTGTCGGGTGGTATTGACTTGTGCGATAGTCTTCGGTATTTTACGTGGCGTGATCGGTATTTGCCGAGAGTATTGTCAGGTACTTAAGGCATATGAACGGATTCAAAAAAACCGATTATAGTTGTTCGCAGTTTTCTAATAAAAGTGAGTTTTAAGTGAAAAATTCCAATTAATACTTAGTTTTCTGTGGTGAATATTTTAAATTAATTTGTGATGGTAATAGGAATACCTAATGTTTTCTACGTAATTAAGGTAAGTCTTATAGATAATACACTTTGTTTTTTAGTGTTATAGTTAATTCATAAGATTGCAAATGCCATAAAAAAGGGTCCCAGGGATCTTCAAATATTAAAATGATATATTTCAGATACTACACTTTGTTTTTTGGTTTTATAGTTAAATAATAAAATTCAAAATGGCATAGACAAGGGTCCCTTACTTCACCAGGGCCCTTCAGATATTAAAATGATATATTTCAGACACTACACTTTGTTTTTTGGTTTTATAGTTAAATAATAAAATTCAAAATGACATAGACAAGGGTCCCTTACTTCACCAGGGCCCTTCAGATATTAAAATGATATATTTCAGACACTACACTTTGTTTTTTGGTTTTTTAGTTAAATAATAAAATTCAAAATGGCATAGACAAGGGTCCCTTACTTCACCAGGGCCCTTCAGATATTAAAATGATATATTTCAGATACTACACTTGGTTTTTTGGTTTTATAATTAAATAATAAAATTCAAAATCGCATAGACAAGGGTCCCTTACTTCACCAGGGCCCTTCAGATATTAAAATGATATATTTCAGATACTACATTTGGTTTTTTGGATTTATAGTTAAATAATAAAATTCAAAATGGCATAGACAAGGGTCCCTTACTTTACCAGGGCCCTTCAGATATTAAAATGATATATTTCAGATTCTACATTTGGTTTTTTGGATTTATAGTTAAATAATAAAATTCAAAATGGCATAGACAAGGGTCCCTTACTTTACCAGGGCCCTTCAGATATTAAAATGATATATTTCAGATACTACACTTGGTTTTTTGGTTTTATAATTAAATAATAAAATTGAAAATGGCATAGACAAGGGTCCCTCACTTCACCAGGGCCCTTCAGATATTAAAATTATATATTTCCGATACTACACTTTGTTTTTTGGATTTATAGTTAAATAATAAAATTCAAAATGGCATAGACAAGTGTCCCTTGCTTCACCAGGGCCCTTCAGATATTAAAATGATATATTTCAGATACTACACTTTGTTTTTTGGTTTTTTAGTTAAATAATAAAATTTAAAATGGCAGAGACAAGGGTCCCTTGCTTCACCAGGGCCCTTCAGATATTAAAATGATATATTTCAGATACTACACTTTGTTTTTTGGTTTTATAGTTAAATAATAAAATTCAAAATGACATAGACAAGGGTCGCTCACTTCACCAGGGCCCTTCAGATATTAAAATGATATATTTCAGACACTACACTTTGTTTTTTGGTTTTATAGTTAAATAATAAAATTCAAAATGACATAGACAAGGGTCCCTTACTTCACCAGGGCCCTTCAGATATTAAAATGATATATTTCAGACACTACACTTTGTTTTTTGGTTTTTTAGTTAAATAATAAAATTCAAAATGGCATAGACAAGGGTCCCTTACTTCACCAGGGCCCTTCAGATATTAAAATGATATATTTCAGATTCTACATTTGGTTTTTTGGATTTATAGTTAAATAATAAAATTCAAAATAGCATAGGCAAGGGTCCCTTACTTCACCAGGGCCCTTCAGATATTAAAATGATATATTTCAGATTCTACATTTGGTTTTTTGGATTTATAGTTAAATAATAAAATTCAAAATGGCATAGACAAGGGTCCCTTACTTTACCAGGGCCCTTCAGATATTAAAATGATATATTTCAGATACTACACTTGGTTTTTTGGTTTTATAATTAAATAATAAAATTGAAAATGGCATAGACAAGGGTCCCTCACTTCACCAGGGCCCTTCAGATATTAAAATTATATATTTCCGATACTACACTTTGTTTTTTGGATTTATAGTTAAATAATAAAATTCAAAATGGCATAGACAAGTGTCCCTTGCTTCACCAGGGCCCTTCAGATATTAAAATGATATATTTCAGATACTACACTTTGTTTTTTGGTTTTTTAGTTAAATAATAAAATTTAAAATGGCAGAGACAAGGGTCCCTTGCTTCACCAGGGCCCTTCAGATATTAAAATGATATATTTCAGATACTACACTTTGTTTTTTGGTTTTATAGTTAAATAATAAAATTCAAAATGACATAGACAAGGGTCGCTCACTTCACCAGGGCCCTTCAGATGATAAAATGATATATTTCAGACACTACACTTTGTTTTTTGGTTTTATAGTTAAATAATAAAATTCAAAATGACATAGACAAGGGTCCCTTACTTCACCAGGGCCCTTCAGATATTAAAATGATATATTTCAGACACTACACTTTGTTTTTTGGTTTTTTAGTTAAATAATAAAATTCAAAATGGCATAGACAAGGGTCCCTTACTTCACCAGGGCCCTTCAGATATTAAAATGATATATTTCAGATACTACACTTTGTTTTTTGGTTTTTTAGTTAAATAATAAAATTCAAAATGACATAGACAAGGGTCCCTTACTTCACCAGGGCGCTTCAGATATTAAAATGATATATTTCAGATACTACACTTTGTTTTTTGGTTTTATAGTTAAATAATAAAATTTAAAATGCCATAGACAAGGGTCCTTTACTCCATCAGGTCCCTTCAGATAATAAAATGATATATTTCAGATACTACACTTTGTTTTTTGGTTTTGTAGTTAAATAATAAAATTTAAAATGCCATAGACAAGGGTCCTTTACTCCATCAGGTCCCTTCAGATATTAAAATGATATATTTCAGATACTACACTTTGTTTTTTGGTTTTATAGTTAAATAATAAAATTCAAAATGGCATAGACAAGGGTCCCTTACTTCACCAGGGCCCTTCAGATATTAAAATGATATATTTCAGATACTACACTTTGTTTTTTGGATTTATAGTTAAATAATAAAATTCAAAATGGCATAGACAAGTGTCCCTTGCTTCACCAGGGCCCTTCAGATATTAAAATGATATATTTCAGATACTACACTTTGTTTTTTGGTTTTTTAGTTAAATAATAAAATTTAAAATGGCAGAGACAAGGGTCCCTTGCTTCACCAGGGCCCTTCAGATATTAAAATGATATATTTCAGATACTACACTTTGTTTTTTGGTTTTATAGTTAAATAATAAAATTCAAAATGACATAGACAAGGGTCGCTCACTTCACCAGGGCCCTTCAGATATTAAAATGATATATTTCAGACACTACACTTTGTTTTTTGGTTTTATAGTTAAATAATAAAATTCAAAATGACATAGACAAGGGTCCCTTACTTCACCAGGGCCCTTCAGATATTAAAATGATATATTTCAGACACTACACTTTGTTTTTTGGTTTTTTAGTTAAATAATAAAATTCAAAATGGCATAGACAAGGGTCCCTTACTTCACCAGGGCCCTTCAGATATTAAAATGATATATTTCAGATTCTACATTTGGTTTTTGGTTTTATAGTTAAATAAAAAAATTTAAAATGCCATAGACAAGGGTCCTTTACTCCATCAGGTCCCTTCAGATATTAAAATGATATATTTCAGATACTACACTTTGTTTTTTGGTTTTATAGTTAAATAATAAAATTCAAAATGGCATAGACAAGGGTCCCTTACTTCACCAGGGCCCTTCAGATATTAAAATGATATATTTCAGATACTACACTTTGTTTTTTGGTTTTATAGTTAAATAATAAAATTTAAAATGCCATAGACAAGGGTCCTTTACTCCATCAGGTCCCTTCAGATATTAAAATGATATATTTCAGATTCTACATTTGGTTTTTTGGATTTATAGTTAAATAATAAAATTCAAAATGGCATAGACAAGGGTCCCTTACTTTACCAGGGCCCTTCAGATATTAAAATGATATATTTCAGATACTACACTTGGTTTGTTGGTTTTATAATTAAATAATAAAATTCAAAATGGCATAGACAAGGGTCCCTCACTTCACCAGGGCCCTTCAGATATTAAAATTATATATTTCCGATACTACACTTTGTTTTTTGGATTTAAAGTTAAATAATAAAATTCAAAATGGCATAGACAAGGGTCCCTTGCTTCACCAGGGCCCTTCAGATATTAAAATGATATATTTCAGATACTACACTTTGTTTTTTGGTTTTTTAGTTAAATAATAAAATTTAAAATGGCAGAGACAAGGGTCCCTTACTTTACCAGGGCCCTTCAGATATTAAAATGATATATTTCAGATACTAAACTTTGTTTTTTGGTTTTATAGTTAAATAATAAAATTCAAAATGACATAGACAAGGGTCGCTCACTTCACCAGGGCCCTTCAGATATTAAAATGATATATTTCAGACACTACACTTTGTTTTTTGGTTTTATAGTTAAATAATAAAATTCAAAATGACATAGACAAGGGTCCCTTACTTCACCAGGGCCCTTCAGATATTAAAATGATATATTTCAGACACTACACTTTGTTTTTTGGTTTTTTAGTTAAATAATAAAATTCAAAATGGCATAGACAAGAGTCCCTTACTTCACCAGGGCCCTTCAGATATTAAAATGATATATTTCAGATACTACACTTGGTTTTTTGGTTTTATAATTAAATAATAAAATTCAAAATCGCATAGACAAGGGTCCCTTACTTCACCAGGGCCCTTCAGATATTAAAATGATATATTTCAGATACTACATTTGGTTTTTTGGATTTATAGTTAAATAATAAAATTCAAAATAGCATAGGCAAGGGTCCCTTACTTCACCAGGGCCCTTCAGATATTAAAATGATATATTTCAGATTCTACATTTGGTTTTTTGGATTTATAGTTAAATAATAAAATTCAAAATGGCATAGACAAGGGTCCCTTACTTTACCAGGGCCCTTCAGATATTAAAATGATATATTTCAGATACTACACTTGGTTTTTTGGTTTTATAATTAAATAATAAAATTGAAAATGGCATAGACAAGGGTCCCTCACTTCACCAGGGCCCTTCAGATATTAAAATTATATATTTCCGATACTACACTTTGTTTTTTGGATTTATAGTTAAATAATAAAATTCAAAATGGCATAGACAAGTGTCCCTTGCTTCACCAGGGCCCTTCAGATATTAAAATGATATATTTCAGATACTACACTTTGTTTTTTGGTTTTTTAGTTAAATAATAAAATTTAAAATGGCAGAGACAAGGGTCCCTTGCTTCACCAGGGCCCTTCAGATATTAAAATGATATATTTCAGATACTACACTTTGTTTTTTGGTTTTATAGTTAAATAATAAAATTCAAAATGACATAGACAAGGGTCGCTCACTTCACCAGGGCCCTTCAGATATTAAAATGATATATTTCAGACACTACACTTTGTTTTTTGGTTTTATAGTTAAATAATAAAATTCAAAATGACATAGACAAGGGTCCCTTACTTCACCAGGGCCCTTCAGATATTAAAATGATATATTTCAGACACTACACTTTGTTTTTTGGTTTTTTAGTTAAATAATAAAATTCAAAATGGCATAGACAAGGGTCCCTTACTTCACCAGGGCCCTTCAGATATTAAAATGATATATTTCAGATACTACACTTTGTTTTTTGGTTTTTTAGTTAAATAATAAAATCAAAATGACATAGACAAGGGTCCCTTACTTCACCAGGGCGCTTCAGATATTAAAATGATATATTTCAGATACTACACTTTGTTTTTTGGTTTTATAGTTGAATAATAAAATTCAAAATGGCATAGACAAGGGTTCCTTATTTCACCAGGGCCCTTCATATATTAAAATGATATATTTCAGATACTACACTTTGTTTTTTAGTTTTATAGTTAAATAATAACATTCAAAATGGCATAGACAAGGGTCCCTTATTTCATCAGGGCCCTTAAAATGATATATTTCAGATACTACACTTTGTTTTTGGTTTTATAGTTAAATAATAACATTCAAAATGGCATAGACAAGGGTCCCTTATTTCATCAGGGCCTTTAAAATGATATATTTCAGATACTACACTTTGTTTTTTGGTTTTATAGTTAAATAATAACATTCAAAATGGCATAGACAAGGGTCCCTTATTTCATCAGGGCCCTTAAAATGATATATTTCAGATACTACACTTTTTTTTTAGTAATGGCGATTTTTTTAAAAATATACTATACCTAAGGGTGTCCTTTATATCATTTAAACGGCAACGATTTATTGTGAAACCGACAATACACATACGCGACAGTGAGTCTAGTAGTATTTAGTACTTACACGGGAGGTAAAAAATATTTGTCATAGTTTGCGTGTGGTATAGAGATATTTCCCAAATTTCAACTTCTACAAAACCTTCACCTCACTAAAACTATCTGATCTGATAAATCTTTATTACGGCTCAATTATTTATTAGGTATTACACGCACTGGTTCTAAAAATAGGTTTAAATTGCTGATAATAGCATTGTGAGGGACAGTAGGATTTTTATAAATAAAAACGGGATGTGTATAGTAAGGCAGATAATAGGTAGGTATACGAAATATGTTTCAATCGAACATTTTCTATAACACCGGTTTAGTACCTATTGTTTTTGGCATTTTGAGCAATTCTTTTCTTAGGAATGCGCTCAAATAAAACTGTTTATCCATGCCAACAGATTACCGTGGAACCCCATAACCTCAAGCTTACTGACGAGCAGGCTCTGTGACACACGATCAAATGCTTTTGAGAAGTCTGTGTATATGCTATCAATCTGAAGTTTGTTCTCAAAAGCGCTTAACAGCTACTCCTCATAGTAAAACACCAAAAAATGAACCTAATTAACAACAAAAAATACAAAAATGTTTTTTTGGCAGCTAAAAAATCCAACTTGTGACACGAAATTTTTTTTAGTTCGTATACAATATTAGTTAATTTCATGTCTCTATTTCTATAATTAATTAAACTCTTAAGTTTCTTAAACTGGTAGACACAACGCTTAATTTGACGGTTTTACAAATTGGAGTGCTCCAGAAATCGTACGGATTCACCTGCAGTAGTATATCAATACTTTACGAATCGCCTCTGCACAGACTCTAATGCACGTGCATAGCACTGATACAAGGTATTCCACACGATCGAACAATACTCAAGTCTAGCCCGCACAAATGAAAAATATAATAATTTAATGGTTGAAATATTTCTAAACTTTTTAGTGTTTCTGATCACAAACCCCAACATACGGGATGCAGATGCGGACAAGTGCTCATCGTGGGGAACAAAGGTTAAAGCTTCATCAAACTTTACACCCAAGTCTCGAACTTGCGAAAGTCTTTCAATGGGTACAGCTCCAATAGTGTAATTCCAAATTACTGGGGTTTTCACTGTGTGAAAGCTAACAACGTTACATTTTGAAATGTTCAAATAGAGCTTATTTCGATTGCACCAGTTGTCGACAACTCGCAGTGCGTTTTGGAGTACCACGCAGTCCTCTATGGAGTCAATCCTACAAAATATCTTTAGATCATCAGCATAAGCCAATTTGGGACATTCTATAATTTCAAAAAGATCATTAATAAAGATGTTAAACAATAGTGTGCCAAGGTTTGATCCCTGTGGCACACCTGATGTTGAAGCAAACTTTCTGGACTTATAACCTTCACACTCAACAAACTGCATGCGATCGACAAGGTAAGATTCAAACAGCTTAACAAGCCTATTGGAAAAACCAATCCTATCTAAATGCTTCAAGAGTATATAATGGTCAATGCGGTCAAATGCCTTACGGAAATCCGTATATACAACATCTACCTGAGATCGATCATCCAGGGCCTCACATATGCTGTGCGAAAAGGAGGACAAGTTAGTTAGACAACGTCTTCCAATAAAACCGTGCTGATATGGAGACAATAACATTTTTACTTGCGGATTCAGTTTATTGTGCAAGGCAATCTCGAAAATTTTGGATCAATGCAACAGGCCTATAATTGTCAATTAATGATGAATCGCCCTTTTTAAATCTTAAAGTCAAGTGGACAATACAGCGGTCGCGTTGCAAATGCGAAGATAATCTTAGATCGCAAGCCAAATCACCCAGAAAACGGTGCTAAATATTAAAATATGCCGATCACCTTGTCTATATTTTAACGTTAACTCCGGCAACACCGTCCCCGCTCTATCTGTGCGTGTATTATGTGAGGTTTTGGGCAGTAAAGTATTAGTAGTTGGCGACGTAACGGGGTCGCAAACGGTAGAAGCCCCAAAACAAAATTAAATATTTAATAAACAAAAATAACAACCACTAACATTGGAAATACAACAACATTTTCACAACAATTTGTTGCATTTCACCAACTACCACACCACCGTGATAAAATAGAATGTGTTGGGACGACGCGGCAAAAACGTGGAGGCGGCGATGCTAGTGAGCCCGCGGGACGACCTATGTCTGTCAGGAGCCTCCAAAGACGGGTGTCAGGACCCGGAGGATACGTCCACCATTTCCACAATCAGTAAGTTGGATAAAAATTACAGTTTTACCGTAGATTTCATTCAACAATATGGGGAAATGCTACCCTTAGTCTTGTTATGTAATGGTAAAAATAACGATAGAGGGTTTTCTTGCACCCTTTATCCACTAGTAAACGAATTTATAAACCAATTTTATTGAATGCGAGAATGCTAAGATAAGGTATTGTTCTACATGTTTTATTTAAAATTTTGTTCGTTTTTTTTTTTGTTTGAAAATCAATATTGTACCTATAAATTTGATTAAAAAGCACGTGACTTCATATAACCTCTATAAATGGCTCTATTGAATTATTTAGAGACCACAATGCATGGTCTCGTTTACATAATTTAGGTGATAAACAGTTTCCCATATAGTTGCGTTCCATTTATTCTTAGTGGTGTCTAACTCATATCAAATATTTACCTACCTAAACCAGTGGCGTGTTGTGTGTACAGTGCGTCCCTTTTGCAACGTATCTAAAGAACTGATAAAAAAACTTTATCGTGCATTATTAGTTTTTTCGAAAAATAGATCATGATGTCGTGACTGCTTGGTTTCCTTCTGGTTTGGTTTTCGAAATACCCTGCAGAATTATGGAATTTGGGACACCCTGTACCGGGTGTACAGATAAGAATATCTCGAAAACTAATCATGTTACGGTTTTACGATTTTTTTTGTTTTAGTTAAAGTCACAGAAATCTTATATTATATATATATATTTATATATACTCTAGAATGATAATCCCGTAGTACAAAAATGTAACCAACAGTGTAGAGCTGTCCATAATGCGCATGATCACGAGTAACTTATTTTTCAACAGGACCGGCTTTGATTAAATGTAATATTACTGTTATAGGTATATTTAAAATTAAATTTTACCATTTGGTAACATTCAAATAAAAAAATGGAATAAAGGAATTTAAGAAATAAAAATTATATTAAATATCTAAATACTTTATTGTCTAACAGGTACAACCCAATAATAATAAATCTAAGCAGAAACGAGAAATAAGTAAAAATTCTAATACTGGAAAATATCTTAAGGACTTGAGCATTCTAATTATTTATTTTATTATTATATAATATTTGTTTGTTTATACAACCACCTTAGGCGTCTTACCTCTCTACAGCCTTCAAAGAAGGGGTGCAAGAAACAGTGACTTCACAAATATTTTCCGTGTCCATGTAAACCACTTCCATATCATCCGTACTACTCGCAATAGTATTTTGTGACAAAACATGGTTGGTAGAACTTTTATTCTCAGCAATTTCATGGAGGATTCTATAATTAAGTATATTCCAGTTTAACAAAAGAATTTAAACGAACTTTGTATACCTACACAACGTAGGAAATATATTCTTGACATACATATCATGCATTTTTGACCGACTGTTTTTAAGTAAACAGTGTCTTGATATCAAACGATTAAGAATTTAACTTCCACTCTCATTTACATAATCTCTTCTTTTCAACAAAAGTTTGGGAACTGCATCGGGTACGAGGGTGATCCTCTTGCCGTCTTCTCTACAAATAATATTTTCTGCAGCGAAATGCTTACTGCATATGACATTCCCATCACATACATTTTCTGTACTAGGATCCCAATGCCCGCATCCAAACATCATGTCTTTTTTTTGTCAAGCTAAAAATCAGTATCATGTCAATGGTATCATATTGACTCAAACTGAGACTGTTAGACAACAATTTTCATCACAAATAGGTATATCTATCAACAATTAAAATATACCACGAATAAAATCATAACTCAATTATAAAACCTATCTGAATTGTTGTGAAGCCGACTCTGACAGATATTCCCACTACGAGAAACGTCATTTGCGAAAACAGACGCCGTTGCGAAATCTCCTAAATTTAATAAGATTTGGAAAAAAATGTTTCGTTCATATTGCTGAAAACTAAACAGTATGCAATTTTACCGATAACATTTAATTATTTGATTTTGTCAAGCAGTTTCGTATTACGCAACATATGGATTTATTTATAAAACAGATATGTCGCATAAATTCTGTAAGGCGAACGACAAAATAGTTTTAAATATGGCAGCTCTGTACCACAGTATAATAAATAATACAGTATTCTGTCTTTCACCATTTCACGTTTGCAAGCCGTCCTGCGCATATCGTCGCGCATGCCGCCATTATGGGTTACAACGTCAAAATAATCGCATTGACGTAGATAGATACAGTTCACTACTGTGTTCAATATATAGTTCATTGTCGGCGTGTATGAGATAAATAAATATTGTGTTTAAATCTAAATCTGTGTTTTGTGTTTTTGGTATAGTGTTCGTGAGAATTAAAAGGATTTTATTTTTATTAACGTGTCTTGGGATTCATACAATGAATAATCACGGAGGACATGTGTGTGTTGCAAAATGTTGTCCCAATAAGCGGTACACTTGCTCTAAACATTTTTTTCGCTTCCCCAAAGATCCTGTTAGGTGAGTAATAAGTAAAAATTAAGATAAATACTAGATAATTTTACGTTTATAACAACTATTTGTATAACCGTAAAATTTATATTACGAAATGACAGTATCTAATATGTTTTTAAACTAAATACAAGTGAAACATAAACACAAGTTGTCGCGCGGCTAGTTGTTATTTTATTAACAATATCATTATAAAGTTTCAAGAAGTTTTTGCCAAAATTTGCCTTTAAAGTTGCTGTTGTTGTAATTTGTGAATTAAACTACCCGTTTAACTCACTACAACGATATTCATAATAAACCACGAAAATTGAAATAAACGCGATTTATTAATAAAGAAAAATAACAAAATACAAAACTGAAACGATTTTAACTGACCAATATAATATAGAAATTGAAAACTAATCAAAAATCTGACAATCTTAATTCTCTTTTGACAATAACAACTTTTTCCAATAGTTATTATTATTGTTATTAAAAATCACCCAATCATGTCAACATTTAACTGATAACACCACTCAAGGTTGTTTTCAATCACTATGACACACCACAAATATTTCTGAAATTGACAGCGATATTATTATATACTTAAATATTTTTACAAAAATAAAAATACAGTACTGTGGTTAGAAACCAAAAACTATAATTATTCTTAGTCAGGACCTGTTTTGTAACCCAAAATGGCGGCATCTTACGTCACACTTTTTTTCAAAGTGCGAACGTGGAGACGGAATGCTGTACTTATTAATGCTGTGTCTGTACTGAAAATAAGTTACTGAGGAGCATGCGTAGTTCGTGAAAACTCTGCATACCCGTTACACTTTTTGGTATTCGGCTGGATTTAATTAGCATTCTAGAGTACATATATTATATAATATAAGATTTCTATGGTTAAAGTGGACAAGGGATATCGCTGGAAAATAGTTTTAGTTTCCTAAAATGTCCGCTAGAGGGCGTAAATCTTACTCTAAATTGAAAAACACTGTTTACTTAAAAATATACTTATATTACGTAAGTATTAAACTTAATGAGGACGATTTAAGTACAATTCTAGAACTTTTTCATATAAACCTTCTTTCCCTATCTTCTTATTTTTGAGTTTGAAAATTCTAGGACAAAACTGGTGGCAAATGGCAAAGTTGTAGGTAATGAAAAGATCTACAACTTTTGTATCGACACTTTTTTCACATAACCTCAAAATTTATGTGAAAAATTCGAATAACCGAGTTTTTTGTTTTTTATTTTTATCTTTCGTAAAAAAAAAAGTATTTTTTCACGAAATTTGGTGAAAACTTACCTTTGTATGTCCCAAACATACAGTAATTTTTTTGATTTAAAATATAAATTTTTTCACCTTATTTTGACTTAATATCGAACAAGCACCCTAATTTTCAATCGAAAATCCTCACGTCAAAATATCTGCTTTTTTAAAAAAGTTGGTGTGTTTTTTGTTCGTTGAAATCTCTACTTTCTGATGGTACAAAAAAAATATACACTACTATAGTAAATGTTCTCAGAAAATGCAAATAATGAAAAAAACTCGAATCCGATTTTTTTTTCCAATTACTTCTCCATTAGTTTTCGTCTCTTTGATGGCATTTCTTCATCGTTAGATTCGACAAACCTTCCCGATTCTAGTGGATCTTCGAAATCTTCACGACCATCACCGTCTTCGTCTGCAAGCTTCCAGCCCCAATCTGTTGCTGTAAGTTGGTTACCCAGCCAAGTCTGAAGCTGATAATATGCCCTGTAAGAATGTTGTTCTGCTGCACCTTCTGTCGGTGGGAGATTGGCCAATATGAAAGAAGATTTAATTCTTGCCAGTTGACGACCCAAACATATAGCCGAATGGTGCTTGTGTGAACCGCTTCCGTTTTCCAAACAGCCAGCACAGCCTTGACAATCAGAATGTTTCTGCAGTAAATTTCAGCCAATTAGCCTTGGAGCTCGCTCGACGATAGCGCGGACTGAAGTTCGATTATACATCGGTTGTGAACTTTCAGTGTGCCACCTTAACATTAGAAGCCTTAGACAGAAATCTGATAAACTTTATAATCTATTACACTCATTGAACTTTCCTCAAGTTGTGTGTCTCACTGAGACATGGTGTACTGAATTGGAGATTTACAATGTTATAGCTTGGCTGATTTTTACTGTAGATCTGGTGTAAGAGGCGGTGGTTCTGCAATTTTTGTAAGAAATGATATTTCCTTGACTGCACGAAATGGCTTTGCTTCTAGGGTTGACAGACATTTTGAATACGCATTGTGCGAAATTACACTGTCTGGCAGAATCTTCCTTATAGGAAGTTTCTATAGATCACCCTCCGGTAGCTTTGATTTTTTCCTTGACTACTTGGACTCCCTTTGTGACAAAACAATTAACCAAGAAATCGTATTTTTCTGCGGAGATTACAATGTGAATTTTCATAATCCTTTGTCAAAACAAGCTAATTCTCTAACGAATATTCTTTCAACATATGGTCTAAAAAAAACCATTTATGATTATACCAGAATTAAGAATGATTGCAAATCAACTATTGATAATATATTTTGTAGTTTAGACTTAAACGATGTAAGGCCGCGAGTGGTTTGTGCCGATTTGTCTGATCATTTCTTGCAGACTGTTACAGTGAGCGGCAGGCAGGAAATGTTATCCCCTACTTACAAACAATTATTTTTTAAGGACGTTAATATAAATACATTTAGGCTTGAACTTGGCAGGGTTGACTGGTCTCCTGTTTACAGTACAATCGGAAGTCTAAATACTAAATTTAATATATTTCACAGAATCTTCTCAACAATTTTTAATTATTCGTTTCCCTGACAAAAGGTTAATACACATAAAAATAGATTCAACTGTAAAAGGTGGTTGAATGCGCAGCTTGTTGAGAGCGGTAACCGATTGCGGGATCTCTACAAGTAATGTAAGTATACAAACGATCAGCAATTATGGGAAGAATATAAGTTGAATAAAAAAGTGCATGAAAAAAATATTAAGCATGCAAAAAAATCGTATAATGATGATCTTTTACTAAACTCCTAAAATAAACAGCGAACAGCCTTTCAAATAATAAAAAATGAAACAGGAGTCACCAAAAATAAAAAACTTCCAGATTATTACATTGATGAAAACGGGCAAAATATTACGGATAAAGCCATAGCAGTAAATTCATTTAACAATTACTATATTGACTCGATTGCTACCTCAAAAGAATGTCAATAGGAGCATTGCTTCGGATTCGGGTTTTTCGCAGTATAATATGTGTCTGTTTCCGTGTTCTGAGAATGATGTGTTGAGAATTTTGGATAGTGTAACGAAAAAGCCTTCCGCTGGTTTCGATGGCATACCTTGTTCGGTGCTGAGGAACGTTGTAGAATATATTCTTGAACCAGTAACTTACCTAATAAATCTGTCATTTAGCTCAGGCTGCTTTCCTGAGAAGAGATCGGTGATTATTCCTCTTCATAAGAGAAATGATATCCACGAGATAAAAAACTACCGTGGAATAGCATTATTGTCTGTTTTCTCAAAGATATTTGAACGAGCATTCTATATCAGATTGCTTTCATTTTTGGAAAAAAATAATTTTTTTAATTCTTTGCAATTTGGATTTCGGAAGGGCCTTTCCACGCAGCATGCAGTCATGACTTTGTATAAGGAAATTCTTTTGAATATGGAATGTAAGAGAGAGACAGCATGTTTATTTTACGATCTTCAACGAGCCTTCGATGTTGTTGACATAAATTTGCTTTTGGAAAAATATTATACCGTTGGGGTTCGTGGGATTGGCTTCGGTCTTTTTTAACAGCTCGAGAACAGGTGACAGGCCTTAGGGAGGGATCAAGATTATATAAATCTGATATCTAAGGTTTACTAGCACTGGAGTGCCTCAGGGCAGTTTGTTGAGTCCCTTGCTTTTTATAGGTTTTATTCAGGACATTTTCCCCTATTTTGCTGGAAATTTTATGGTCCTGTTTGCCGATGATGCGGCGGCCTTAGCTTCCAGCCACGACTTTGGTGAGTTGAGTAGGAATTCGCATAAGCTTGTCATTGGGATGCAAGATTATTGCAGTCAAAATAATTTAATTTTAAATCAAGATAAAACCGAGTTATTGGTCTTTTCGGAAATCGCGATTAACCGTTTTTTACCCTTAAAAACTCACCCCCTTCCCGACCTCATTTCATTTTTGTTATATTCTCTACCTTTTCCAATGGGTATCATTTTACTATATTTTTTTTTCACTTATTACCATTTTTAAAACTATCGACCCTGCTCTATTTATCTTGAAGGGCGTTTCGTATTTGTCGAGTTACTCACGCTAACATCGTTGGAACTAAGTTCCCATACCTATATAAATTACCAGATCGCATTGAATGTAAAAAAAATGCGGATTAGAATTTATATCCCATTTTTATATGCTTCAGTAATATTGAGCATCAAAAGGAATACGCTAAATCCCATATTCCTTACACTTATCTCCTCTGGTTCTATTGATTTTCGTGTTTAATCCTTGCGATATACACGTGCTTCTCTCTGCCTCTAATATCTATTTTGAAGTAGGCGACGATATCATGGAATATCTACTTATATTTCCTACAGCATGATATAGAAAAGTTATAGACTTCCAAAGATCAATCTTTTATCTAGAACATTCTTATTGCTCTGTAACAATAGAGTGCTCAAGATATTATTATAGAGCAATCTGTATTATATTTTTGAATATAGGGATTTGTCTTACATTTGTATGGGGTTTCATAAAGTTAGTTAAGATTGATAGTTGTTAAAAAAATAAATAAAGATTTTCAAGAGATAGTTTTCTAAATAAATTAATCCATAATTAAACCACTTATATTTACATGGTCCTTCGAGTAAAACAGAACTAAAATTTGGATAATAGTTCTATAAAGTTGGAAAATTGGTAAACAAATAATTTTGCAAAATAAAAAAAAACAAATTTGTATTGGATTTGCTGATCAAGTAAAAGAGAAAACCCCTTCAAAGGTAATTAACTTTAACTTTATTGTCATAAAAGAATCACAAAAGTTCTTGTAGACAAAGTCATACTTAAAATAATATATCAAAGACGTATACAAATACAAAAGCGTTCTTAAATAGTAGAAAAAGGGTCAATAAAATTAGACTGAAAAATTGATATATTTAACCATTTAAGTAGAAAAATGTATGTACCATAGGCGTCCACGAAAAGTCTAAAAAAGGATCGGAAAAATCTGTATCCACGTTACCTCAAAACTCACTTAACAGATTTTAAACAAATTTGGTAGAAAATTACTACAAGATATATTTAGATGCTGATTAACTTTTGGAAAACATTAAGCGTAGACAAGAGGTTTAAAAAAGGGTTCAAAAATTTACAGTCCTTAAACCTGTCCGAAATATTAAATATTTAGCTCTCCATATCATATATATATGGAGACTATTAGTTTAATGAAAAAAAAAAATCACCGAAAATATTTGTTTTTGGTCATTTTATACATAAATAAGTAGTTTTAAAAAATGTCTGTCTGTCAGTCTGTCTGTCTGTCTGTCTGTCTGTCTGTCTGTCTGTCTGTCTGTCTGTCTGTCTGTCTGTCTGTCTGTCTGTCTGTCTGTCTGTATGCACGAAAACACAAAAACCGCTTAACAGATTTTAACCAAATTTGGTACAAAAATACTATTGGACATGGCAAGGAGCTGATTAGATTTTGGGAAACATTGAGCGTAGGCAAGGGGTTTAAAAGAGGGTTCAAAAACTAAAAAAATTTATAGTTCTTAAACTTATCCGAAATACTCCATAATTTTTTATGCATTTAATTGAATATAACCTAAAATATTTAACATAAAATATTAGACTACATTGGCGTTCGAAAATAGTGTAAAATTGGGTAAAAAATATTTAAAAAAAACGTACTTCTTAAACATAGCAGAAATATTAACTAATTATTTATAGCTTTAATAGAATATAACCTATAAAATGTGTCATAAATAACTTACTTTCATAGGCGTTCGTAAATAGTGGCAAAGGGGTCAAAACATAAAAAATATATATTTCCTAAACTTATTCGAAATATGGAATAATTTTTTATAGTTGTGATATAATATAACCTAAAAAATGTTACATAAAAGAATTGGTTCACAGAAGCGTTCGAAAATAGTCTAAAAAAAGGGTCAAAAACGAGAAAAAAAAATTTTCCATAAATACCAGAAAAATTGGCTAATTATATATAGCTTTGATATAAGATAACCTAAAAAATGCAGCATAAAATTTTTATTTACATAGGCGTTCGTAAATAGTAGAAAAGGGGTAAACTAAAAAAAAAATAAAATGTAAACAAATTTGTATTTAACTAGTTGAATTGGTGTTAAAAATACACGACAAAAATTAATGTACCATAGGCGTCCGTGAAAATTCTATAAAAGGTCAGAAAAAATTTGTATCCGTGATAACTCAAAAACCACTTAACGGATTTTAATCACATTTGGTTCGAAAATACTAGAGGATATTTATAGGTGGTGATTAACATTGAGCGTACGCAAGGGGTTTAAAAGAGGGTTCAAAAATTTAAAAAACCATAGTTTTTAAACTTATCCGAAATATTGAATAATTCTTCATAGTTGTTGATAGAATATAACCTAAAAAATGTTACATAAAAGAATTGGTTCACACAGGCGTTCGAAAATAGTCTAAAAAAAGGGTCAAAAACGAAAAAAAAATGTTTTCCAAATATACCAGAAAAATTGGCTAATTATATATAGCTTTGATATAAGATAACCTAAAAAATGCAGCATAAAATTTTTATTTACATAGGCGTTCGTAAATAGTAGAAAAAGAGGTAAAATAAAAAAAATTAAATGTAAAATTTTTTTATAATTAACTAGTTGAATTGGTGTTAAAAATACACGACAAAAATTGATGTACCATAGGCGTCCGTGAAAATTCTATAAAAGGGTCAGAAAAAGTTTGTATCCGTGATAACTCAAAAACCACTTTTTAACTGATTTTAACCACATTTGGTACGAAAATACTACAAGATATTTATAGGTGGTGATTAACATTGAGCGTAGGAAAGGGGTTTAAAAGAGGGGTCAAAAATTTAAAAAATCATAGTTCTTAAACTTATCCGAAATATTGAATAATTTTTTGTGCGTTTAATTAAATATAACCTAAAATATTTAACCTAAACAATTAGACCACATTGACATGCGAAGAAAGTGTAAAATGGGGTAAAAAGGTTAGAAAAAACGAATTTCTTAAACATAGTAGAAATATTGACTAGTTATTTATAGGTTTGATAGAATATAATCTAAAAAATGTGTTATAAATAACTTGTTTTCATAGGCGTTCGTAAATAGTGTAAAAGGGGTCAAAATAAAAACATATATACTTCCTAAACTTATTCGGAATACGGAATAATTTTTCGTAGTTGTGATAAAATATAACCTAAAAAATGTTACATAAATGAACTGGTTCACACAGGCGTTCGAAAAAGAGTCAAAAATGAAAAAAAAAATGTTTTTCCAAATATAACAGAAAAATTGGCTAGTTATACCTAGTATATAGCTTTGATATAAGATAACCTACAACATACAGCATAACAATTTTGTTTACATAGGGGTTCGTAAATAGTAGAAAAGGGGGCAAAATAAATTTTATAATAAAACAAAAAAAATCAATTATTTTGCGTCCAAGAACTTGGCCTAGAAGATCTGAAATATAAAATATCTACGTATAAATAGTGCCTTCAAAGAGAAAAAAAAATGAACAAAACCCGATACTTCAAAAAAATAGCTGATGTCTAAAACAAAACAAAAATTTATTAAATTTAGATAAATGACAAAAAGGTCATAAAATTATTACTTTTACACTTAAATATGGAGAGCTGTTCGAGGGCAACAGTTTATTTTTCATTGATTTAATAGAAGTTAACCTAAAACATTTAACATAAGCAATTAGATCACATTGGCGTTCGAAAAGAGTGTTAAAAGGGGTTGAAAACTAAAAAAAACAGTAGAAATGTTGACTAGTTATTTCTAGCTTGTTTACATAGCCGCTCGTAAACAGTTGGAAAAGGGTAAAAATAAAAAAAAATCCTATTATTATTTGAAATATGGAATAATTTAGCTGTTCGTGCCTCGAGGGCAAAAGTTTATTTGTTATTAATACAATACAAAGTTGAAATACTTCCCTTATTTTATGAGAACTCTATACTTCTCGATCTCATACTTACGTAGGTACATAACGTCTGGTAAAGTTTCAATCACAAGGGCGTCTTGGGGTTTTATTACGTATTTTACTTTTATGAACACTAAAGATTACATGAAGCACACCCCCGCAGCTGTATACGATCAATCATAAATATGTCAACAACATTACTTTAAGTAGGTAAATACAGCTTGTTTCTTGTACCTATAGAGTGATTTTAGGGAAGATTATACGCATATTCTATGTGCTACACCGAAGTTTAATACACCAAATTAACGTACCACCAAAAAATAACCAGATATTTAATGCTAATTTTTATCATCTAGACCACATATCCGATTTAAACGGTTTTTCTTTTGATTGATGGGCTGTTTCTTCGAGAAGCTTGATATGCTTTTGCCCTTTTGCAGAAATTAATTTTTTATTAATACAGCGTGTAACAATCGATATGTTTTGTTTTTATATAAGTGTAATTCCATATAAACACTAGCAAGTTAGAACTCATATCGTGGTCAAGGCTTATCTTTTACACTGCTCAAAAAAAGTAAAGGAACACTTTTGGATAACCCTGTAATTTTTTGGCTTGCTGTTATTAACAAATGAAATTTATATTTTCATAATGGATTTACATTTTATTTTTAAGATTTGTTAAAAAATAAACGTGATTATGCTCATTTATTCGAGATAAGTTTAAATATTCACATTTAGGTTTTATGTCGCTGCAGGCTTAGAGAGCGTCATCGGGCAACGGCATGACAGTTTGTACACTGAAAAAAATATTGTACGTGAAACCAATGAATGGTTGTCATCAATATTTTGAACATTAATATTATGAATTGGTCACTGTTACAATGAATTTTGATCATAAATTAATAATTTCTTACATAGAAACAATGTACGATGAAACATTAATCAATAAATGCAAGACATCGAAAATTTATGTTTTTTTTCATCAATATAATGTCACTTGCTTGCTTGCTTCAATGTTTTAAATTTATTAATTTATGCTCTTCGCCTTTAACACAATAATTTGTAAATCATACACCTATGAACAGCGAACATAAAAACTAATAAACGATCATCGTTGATTCAATGGATGCTAAGCATTAATTTTACGAACCTAACCGTTAAATTCTGAATAACGCGCGCAAATCAATGCACCCGGACCATAGACTGAATACTCAAAACATTGACATTATGACATTCCCATAGACTTTTTGTTTACGCGTCCTTTTTGTTTTGTTTAGTTAAATGTATACAGTTGAAAAGTGAAGTGTGTTCCTAAATATATTTTTAAAATTTGTTCCCAAATAATACAACAAATGTAGAAATATAAGGTAAGTAGTAATCCTTTTATATAAGTACCATTTAGTAAAGTACAAAACTAAAGTCAGTTTAAAACAAAAAAAAAACACAGTGCGGTATTCCTTTGTAATGTTGAAAACCCGCCGATACGAGGGGAGAAATTTTATGGGCTCTTCATGGATATTTAGTGCTATCCGCTAAGCTATGTTCCAAAGGTGCCAGTGGAAAGATAAGCCATTTAAAGTACACAATAAAAGACTCTTCTTTTTTATTTTGTGCTAAAACAGTTCAAGAAATAGAAGAACATATAATAAACCTTAAAGGAAGAAAATCTGCAATTCAACCGTACTTATGGGTTCTATAAGTCTATTCTAAAGGCGCACACTGTTTACTTAAAAACCTGTTATTTTGATTAATAATAATAATATAATAAATGACTTTATTGAGAACTTAAAAAAGTTACACAAAAGGCGAAGTCGATGCACAGCCTCCTAGCTTAACATATTAGCAATACTAAAGATAACTGCATAATAATAACAACAACAAAAACCCTGATACATAAAAAAAGGCAATGATTCCTGAATGCCCTGCGGCACTACGCAATGTCCTGGGCCCAGACACTGCCGTTCCCAAAATGACTTCTATCATTCACATACGTTCCGAGTAGAGACACAGCAGACTCCCCAAAGCCCAGGTAACCCACAATGGCCAGCAACAAACCATGACCAATGCGGTTAAATGCCCCTTGCGTAGTCCAACAGCAGCAATGCCATCAATCGACCCTGATCTACCGCCCCCAATGCATCATCCAGTATTTTAAGTCATGTCGTGGAGCAACTGTGACCCTACCGGAACCCAGACTGGACCTCCGACAACAACCCATGCCCATCAAGATATGTTTTCGTTTGATTGCAGATCACTCTCTGAATAACCTTGGAGATCGCTGGGAGTATATTAATCGGTCTATAAGATCCTTAAACGTTGATGGAATTTTAGGTTTGGGATTAGAATGACATTGGCTTCTTTCCAACATGTTGGGAAGTTCCTCGTTTCTATATAGTAATTAACTAGATGCTGTATAAAGGGCATTATAAACGGACAACTACTACTACTAGCATATCAATAGTGATCATGTCACTGCCTACAGCATTTGACTTAATCCCAAGCAATGCATCAAGTATCTCCCCATGATCCACCATTGTAAATTCAAAGTTAATATCAGGCCTAATTTTATTACCTAAGTAAAAATTGATCGTTCCTGGGACCGGATTGTTGGTAGAAGTGGCCACAAAAAAATCATTAATATTATCAACATCATGAATAAAAGACGGTATTGTGATATTTTCCCTTGCATAAATGTTTAGATCTCGTAATACTTTCTAATTTTGTTTAGAACAATTTCCGCGGACTTTAGTTTCCAAATATAGTTTTTTCTCCCTTTTCTTCTCAGACGACAGACGAATCTGACATGTTTAGCATTTAATATTAACTAAATTAAAAATAAAGCCTTTAGATTTCGAGTGTCGTACAAATATGATTTAATTTATTTACAAAGCAGGTGCATCAAATCAATGGACGTACAGCAAGATAATTTTGAGTCTTATTTGGGCTTTTAAATTCTCTAACCATTGGTACTAGTATATTTGAACCATACTGCACTTTGCGGTACACATAATACATATGTACCTATATGCTCGCGATTATTGATTGAATACAGAACAATAATCTCAATCTTTCGTAAAAATAATTTCCGGCGAACACAATTACGTAAAACAATTATTATAACCCAATGTAATAATCAGCTAACATTAGTTTAACGTACAAAAGTCATAGATTCATGTTTCTCGTTCGTAACATTAATAACCTTCAGACATCGGTTTAATGTACAAAAGCCATAGATTAATGTTCATCGTTCGTAACATTAACAACCTGGTAACATCGTTTTAACGTACAGGAGTTATAAATTAATGTCCATCATTCGTAAGATCAATAACCGGCGAGCATAAATTTATGTTCTTTATTTATTAATTCAACGTACAGAATTCGCTACCGAATTTATGTACGAACGTTCATTGTATTAATGTCACCCATCATCGGCTCAAATTTAATGTTGACGTTCATTGATTTGAAGCACTTTTTTATTAATATCACGTACCTTTTCGGTTCGGTTTAGTTGTTGAATTCATTATCTGTCAAAATGAGAGATCTTAGCGAGACAGAAGTCACTCGTGCTATAGCTTTAGTTCAAATTGATGTAAAAAATCGACAAGTAGCTAGAAATTTTAATCGCAGTATGTCAGTTATCAAACGTGTGTAAAATCGCTATAGAGAGACTGGACGATATAAAAGACAAACCGGATAAGGTCGGAATCGCAAAACTACACAGATTCAGGACCGATATTTAGTAGTTTCTTCTTTGCGAAAACGAATAGCGACAGCAAAAGATCTTCAAAGTACACTTAAGATGGCTCATCAGGTAACCATTTCTAAACTTAAAGGTAAATGATAAAACAGATTTATTTTCAGAAAGCTGTTGACCGTACACGTACAGTATTTTTACTATCATGAGTAACTGTGTTGTAACACATTACTTAATACGATCTGACTAAAATAATGGTTTTGGTATTATAAGCAACCACTTATACAGTGTGCCCGAAAAGTCACGCATATACATTCGATGAAATTTGAAAGAAATCTTTTTGGAACAGACGCGTGGACAACATGTCAGTTTTGGATAAATAAACATTAAAAACTACTGCGCAGTGCAATAAGGGCAATTTAAGATGCCATTTAACTCTTTTTTCATAGTCGATAAATTGATACAAATTTGCACGATCTAGCTTTGAGTATTGGGCCACATTCGGGGCCCCATCAATATATATTTTAAGATTAACATGTCAATATACAAATGGAATACATTCAATAATAATTATGTTGGGACGTGTTTGAGAAAATGCTCGGACATGTCGATTGGTATTGGTATAATTTGAGACGAGACTTGTTTTTGGGAAATTTGGAAAAAACTTCCGACATGTATTTTTCGGATTTTCGAAAAAAGGGCTAAATATTCAGAAATGATCAAAAAGTGAACGCAAATAAGACAATTCATTCAACGTGAGCCCACAAAGGGCAGATTAAACACATTACCTCTCTGAAAACTTAACACTGCAGAAAATACTCTCCGCGTCATCACTGGCAGGTGCCGAGCCCCTCAGAGAAAGTTCAAATTCTGATGAATCGCCTGAAGAAATTTCAACAGTGTCTTCTCCAGTGCTTGATGTCTCCTCAGCTATGAGACGTCTTTTGGCGGCTGCCTTTTGCTTTATTGTGCTCCTCGAAGTTCTGCTTGGAAGAGATTTTGATCCACGGCCACGTCCTCGACTTGTTGAACGCTGTTTGGAGAGTGGGTTGCTTGCTCTAGTTTCAATAGGCTGCTCCTAGTCAATCTTATGTGGCGAAGAAGTTATGATTTGCGATTTGCAGGCCTTTCTTGCTCTCGTAGAAATTTTTCTGCATTTGTCGAATTCGTGTGGATTGGAACCTTTTGGTTTTGTCCATAAAAAACCACAAGGAACCGAAAAATAAGAGGAACTTACGCACAATTGTTTTTCTTTATTTTTGGGTTATAGTTTTTTTTTTTCGAGCAACAACCAAACCTTCCATACCATAAACTGATCAGTCATTCTATATTCTTCAAAAATACAAATAATTTGAATTGCTTAATGGTCAAACAACACCACCAATGAAACAAACACGAATATACGAAAAATGTTGGTCAACTGTGAAAGTTTTATTTTTAGTCAGTTATTTAGTTGTTTTCATATTATCTTTGATAAAAACATATCAGCACTGTTATAGATAGTCTGGCACAGCTGCGAAAAGGCATATTTTTCGAAAACTACTAATCATAACCTCAATAAAGCATATATAGTGGAATTCAGAATACAAAGCTCTGCCGATTAAGCAAAGAAAATACAGGATGTTCCATTTCAAATAACTAATCATATGTCAAAATTTTGACATACGTCATTTCTGGCACCATAATCTGACGATTCAGAAAAAATGCTACAACCACAGCATTAATAAGTACAGCATTCCGACTCCACGTTCGCACTTTGAAAAAAACTGTGACGTAAGATGCCGCCATTTTGGGTTACAAGTCAGGTCCTGACTAAGAATAATTATAGTTTTTGGTTTCTAACCACAGTACTGTATTTTTATTTTTGTAAAAAAAGTACATAATAATATCGCTGTCAATTTCAGAAATATTTGTGGTGTGTCATAGTGATTGAAAACAACCTTGAGTGGTGTTATCAGTTAAATGTTGACATGATTGGGTGATAATTAATAACAATAATAATAACTATTGGAAAAAGTTGTTATTGTCAAAAAAGAATTAAGATTGTCAGATTTTTGATTAGTTTTCAATTTCTATATTATATTGGTCAGTTAAAATCGTTTCAGTTTTGTATTTAGTTTGTTATTTTTCTTTATTAATAAATCGCGTTTATTTCAATTTTCGTGGTTTATTATGAATATCGTTGTAGTGAGTTAAACGGGTAGTTTAATTCACAAATTACAACAACAGCAACTTTAAAGGCAAATTTTGGCAAAGACTTCTTGAAACTTTATAATGATATTGTCAATAAAATAACATAGCTGTTATTTTACGTGGCTAGTGCCACGCGACAGCTTGTGTTTATGTTTCACTTGTATTTAGTTTAAAAACATATTAGATACTGTCATTTCGTAATATAAATTTTACGGTTCTACAAATAGTTGTTATAAACGTAAAATTATCTAGTATTTATCTTCATTTTTACTTATTACTCACCTAACAGGATCTTTGTGGAAGCGAAAAAAATGTTTAGAGCAAGTGTACCGCTTATTGGGACAACATTTTGCAACACACACATGTCCTCCGTGATTATTCATTGTATGAATCGCAAGACACGTTAATAAAAATAAAATCCTTTTAATTCTCACGAACACTATACCAAAAACACAAATTTAGATTTAAACACAATATTTATTTATCTCGTACACGCCGACAATGAACTATATATTGAACACAGGAGTGAACTGTATCTATCTACGTCTATGCGATTATTTTGACGTTGTAACCCATAATGGCGGCATGCGCGACGATATGCGCAGGACGGCTTGCAAACGTGAAAGTCAGAATACTGTATTATTTATTATACTGTGCTACAACTATGTTAATTTAAACTATACTCCGTGATCAAAATTAACAGGGATAGCTACTGAGTTAAATATACGTGATCACCCTGTACAGAGATTTACATATGAAAATAAAGAGTCAGCAATTAACAGAAGCCCTAATCGACGAGTGGGACAGTATATCACAGGAAGACAGTCGAGGGCTCGTGAGAAGTATACAAAGAAGATGCCAAATAGTCATTCGTGCTGCTGGAGGGCACACGCGATACTAAAACACATTGGTTTTCAGATAGCGGAACATTGCCATTTGAAAAATGTTTTCTTTTCATTTTGTTATTGGCACTTTTTTTAAATGTTGACCTTAGTTTACAAATAAAGGATTAGTTGAAAGTTCTATTAATCGGTTTGTTTCAAGAAAATATGTGTCTTTCAGAATCTAAATGGTCATCTGTATATAACTATCACTTAATAAGTTACAGGGTTATACAAAAGTGTTCCTTTATTTTTTTTGAGCAGTGTATTTACATCGTCTTTCTTGATTCACATTAGTATCTCTATTAGTACTGGATAAACACACTTTTTATAACAGAACATGTTTTAATATCGTTAATATTCAAAATAGCCATAATTTTATAAGAAGACATTTTTCGAAATTTTGACATAAGTGGTTTTCGTCTTATTTTTGGTCGTAGATTCTAACCCCAAAGGGTGGGGATTTTTGAGACACCCTATATAAAACATATATTTGAGCAAGTTTAACAAAACTAAAAATGTAAACATTTTAAAAAGCTTACACGAAAATGTAGGGAAATTTTAACCATGGAATGCTACGTTATTAACAAAGAATTTTATGTGTGAAAATTTCTTATCAAAATAAAAATAATTCGAGCAGATTTTTCTCGCAATCAGGCATCTTCCTTAGTCGCTAAATTCGAGGGTCACCGTACTGTTGCTGACAATACACCAAAACAATTCGCTCGTAGTGGTTGCCCACCCATTAAATGACTACATACTTTTAAACCCGGATTCCCGAACGTCTAAAACAGACATAATATGGATAAATATACTGTTTAGTATTTGTAATCCACATCCAGATATTGGATTTAGATTTTTAAATGCATTTTCTTGGTATATACATGCAGATTATGCAACAATACAAGTAAAAAGCCAAAGGACTACACCATTAATTTCGATATCTGAGCTCAGCTGCTGCTTCTATAGAGATAGGTAGATAGAACTCCGGACAACTCCAAATAATATATAGAACTGAAACTGTGGTACTAGGTGTATGTATTATTATTATCGTAAGCTTCCAATTGCTGGAATATTCTGTATGAAAATTCAGTACAATCTAAACCATCTAAATTAGAGCTCCAAGGCAAGAGGTTTCTTGTTTTATTATCATCAGCATCTATGCGTATTGTTTGACATACATGATGTGGTGGGTGATTTCTATTTGTTATATACAGAGTGAGTATAAAGTGTGGGAACCCCTGTATATTTCCGATAATTTTTTACTAATTATAGTAACCAATCAAATTACTTAATTTTAAGTCATTCAAATTTCATCCAATCACCTCTGCTCCAGGATAATAGCCCTCGACCTGCGGCCTTGGCCTATTATCAAGCAACACGCTTTCGGCATTCTCTATGACAAAATTATCTCGGTATTATCCAGACCCTAGGGGTATTACTACTCAAAATTTTCGTTATTTTGAGAAAATATTTAAGGAATAGTAATTTGGTAAAATTTTTGGCATAAGCTGCCGAGGTTCAATTTTTCATAGCGTTAACAGGTTTGTGGCTATGGTCACCAACGGCCTTCTATTTTGTTCTTCATTATAAGCTGCAGGATTCGGTAACGACTGCCTCTGAGAACATGGCCGAGGTATTTAACTGTTGTTAAAAGTTCACGAACTGTATTTGCCCTGGCTAAGACTGCTTCATTTCTTTGCAAAGCCACCCATGGTATGCTTATCATTCGTCTATGTAACCACTTTTCAAATGCCTCTAGAGGATTGATTGTGGCAGCTTTCAGTGTCCATACCAACTGTAACGTTTAATCATTCTTTGTCTCAGCTTTAGGTTCAGGCTGTCATTACAAAACAGTGATCTCATCTTCTGGAACGTTGTACGAACCGATTCAATTCTGCATATAATTTTCTTATCCGGGTCAAGCTGCTCGTGGATACTCTCTCAATGCTCCGTTCATTTATCTGTTTGAGTTAATCAGCTCGCCGTTGGTTTTGACCCCGAATTCTTTTTCATATAAAGCCTCTTTAATACTATTTGTAAAAGAACAAACAAAAAAAGAAAATCGAATAAATGCTAGTCCAATAAATGTTGAAAATGTTGTCCGTTGTTATTTGCGCATGCACAATTGGAGTCTCCTTTCAAATTAATTTCTTACTTTTACTAGCATGACAGGTAATATTCTTCTATAGATTCTCCAATAACTTTAGCTCTCAGTTTTCCCAAATTTATTGGTCTGTTTTTGCATAGATTGTATTCTCAAGTGACTCCAAAGAAACAAATCACAGGGTGTCAAATCTGGGCGATTTGATAGCACCTGGACGACCAATCTGTCTTTCTGCAAAAACTTCATCCAAATATTTCTAATTACTTATCTTGTTTTTTAAAAATTCGTCAAAATAAACTAGATTCCTCATAAATAGAGTTTGATTGTGTTTTCTCTTTTTATAAATCATTAAAATTGAGAATGTATTGTTTCTTTTGGTTTACACTGATATGAGAATTTACTAAATGAGTTATTTTAAGTTGTTTGAAGTATCGAACTATAGCTTAAATATGAAAGACTTCGGCAGCTGAGCTGGTTGAAAGGCCGTGTATTTAACGTTGACTTAAATGAGACTTATAAAGAGCTTAAGAGGGATGTCAATAAGAATATTCGCGAAGAAAAAATTGCCCAATTTAATCAGAGTTTGCTTGCATCTTCTAATAAATCGAGGACAATCTGGAATACCTTTAAGACTATCACCGGGAAGAGTCGGACCAGTGGCATAACACCTGAAGTGAGAGATCAGACTGGTGACTTGGTCTCCCAACCTTTGGCGGTGGCACGTGTTTTTTCGCAGTATTATGGTGCCATTGTGGAGAGAAGTTTAAATCGGCACTTTAATGGTGGGCTGTCGGTTCGCTGTACAACATGTGATAACAACCCTAGAAGTATGTTTTTCGTACCGGTCAGTGACATGGATATTAAATCGATCGAAGATCAATTACCCCTTTTACTGATAAAAAATTGTATTCTGGGTGAGCTGGTCAACAGTTCCGTTTCGAGTGGTGTTTTTCCAACAGCACTTAAGAACGCAGTTGTCATCCCTGTTTATAAAAAGGGCGACAGTACGGATACTGAAAACTACAGGCCCATAGCTTTATTGAGTGTAATTTCTAAGATTTTTGAGAGGGTCATGTCGAACCAAATTTTTAATTTTTTAACTGCCACTCAAGTTTTAACGGATTGTCAGCATGATTTTCGGAAGGGGTTTTCAACGGAAACATGCATCACTGACTTGGTCTAATATATCCAAGACCGTACTGATGGGGGAGAATATGTAGTTGCCTTATTCTTTGACCTATCAAAGGCATTTGATACGGTTGATAAGCAGTTTGTGTCGACCAAGCTATCCTGTATGGGTGTGAGGGGGAAGGTCATCGACTGGATCTTTTCATACTTGAATCGGCGTAGATTTCGTGTCAGGATAGACTCAGAGTTATCTGATTATGAGGACATTAATATCGGCACTCCTCAGGGAAGTGTCTTCTTTTCCTTTTATTTGTTAATGACTTGCCTCAGCGGCTTACCTTTGCAAGACCATTTATGTACGCGGATGATACATCGTTAATCATAACGGACAGGGACCCTAAAATTCGTGGTGCCATGATAACCGATTGATGGTTAACCATGATAAAACAGTTCTGCTTCAATTTAACAGATACAAATCATCACTAGACTTCGATGTATAGTTTGGAAGCAGCATCTTGCCCTGTTCACAGTCTGTGAAGATCTTGGGTGTGACTGTTGATGAGAAATTGACTTGGCTACATCACCTAGATGTTGTATGTGGTAAGCTATCCCAACAGGCTTACTTAATTTATTCTCTGAGGGGTCATATGAATACTGCAGCCCTAATATCAATATATTATTCTCTTGTGTACTCTGCAATTTCATATAATATAGTATCCTGGGGCAGGTCTTGTGAAGTGAGTCGGGTGTTTGTGATTCAGAAGCGGATATTGCGGACTATCTTTGGTCTGCCATTCGGCTTCTCTTGTCGGGGCACTTTAAAAGTGAAAGTGGCCTGTATTTATCTCTTTAAATTACTTCCTTATATATTTAAGAATCGAGCTTTGTTTCCAGTGAATGGCTCGCGACATGGTTACGCTACTAGGGGTCGAAACCAACTACTATTACCAAGGCATTATCATGAGTTTTACAGGAAGTCGCCGCATTACTCTGGCATAAGCTATTTCAACATGTTGCCCTCTTCTATCAAAAACTCAGCAACTGAGAATGTTTTTAAGAGCAGACTGAAATTATTTCTAGTTGAAAATTGTTTTTATACTCTACAAGAGTGTGAGTTTTTGAAATGGCTGATTATTTGTTTACGAGAAACTGTTCAATATTGAGTATGTTTATTTAGAGTTCTATTCAACCATGAAAACTCATTATAGAAATGTTGCACCTACATAACGTTTGTTTCAATTTAATATAATCTAAGTTCCCTCTAGATTACTCTAAATTTAATCTGTCAATAAAACTCCAGTTTCACACATCGTCATTCGCAACTGTATTCAGAAACACATTTAAAAAATGGATTTCCCCCGAAAGGAAGGAGATCCCACATCCTCCCTTACTCCCTTTACCTAGTCGCCTCCATTGCCAGGCCCTGGTGGAAAATTTCTTTTAGAGTGGATTTTCAAATTGGGCCCCACGAACTGAACAGATCTTGTTATGTATCCCGCACACACGTTTCATACAAAACCCAAGCCGTATATACACTTTATACTCGCTTTCGGCATCACCGTCTTTCGATCTGAAAGAATTTTTCCACAACTTCCCCACACACTATGCTGCTATCGATTAGTTAATACAGGCACGGCTATACAGGATGCGTTTTAGAAAATAATAGTAATATTACTATACCATGTGTCCCATAATAAATGTAACTACATGGGGATTGCGGACAGGTTAAGAGAGAAAGATTAAAATTAGACCTGGTGGTCTATTGTATCGTCTGTCTTGAGTTATCAATATCAATATTTATTTATTTAGTATCACATACTATGACAATAAATTTTCTACACAAATCTTGAAAAACTAGCTTTAAGGTGTAATATGCATTGTCTTTTTAAACTCCTTTAAATTATTGATGCTTCGGATACCCACGGGCAATGCATTAAAAAGTCTCAGACCTTCATTGAATACCGAGTGGCACAAAAAATCTCTATTACTAAATTCAATATGAAAATTTTCATATATACCCAGATATCTCATATTAGAAACCCTTTCTATATTACAATTATCTATACTAATGATGTGATTTTCGTTAATAAATTTATCGCACTGTGATCTCGAACCAAAAATCATATACTTAGTTTTGTCTTTGTTTAACTTAAGCTTATTGCAACATAACCATTTATAGAAAACACCCAATTCCTGAATCAAAATTTGTACAGTTTCGGAGTAATTCTTACCCGAGATAGACACACGCGTATCGTCAGCGTATAAACTCACAAATGCTTTCTTCAACAACAAATTTACGTCGTTCACATATATAAGGAATAACAAAGGACCGAGGACGCTTCCCTGTGGCACACTAATATCGCTACTTACAGAATTAGATTTTGCCATTAATCCTTGTGTTATGACACCTTTGACTCAAAAAATTTTCTAATAATTTCAACGCATTTCCCTGAATACCGTATCGATTAAGCTTATCAATTAAATATTTTCTGTTTATTGTTTCAAAGGCTCTTTTTAAATCCACAAATACGCTTAAAACAATATTTCCCTTAGCCATGTCACTCCTCCAGCTCCCACAACATAAGTTACAACTCTCCATCAAGTTCTAGAGCTTTCAGGGAATTTCCTCTGTAAATATGTATAACGAAAAAAATCTAATTTTTCTATAAACTTGCTTTTATTTCGAAAACCTTATCATTTAGATATAGGAGCATGGCCTATCATTTGAAAGAGCATTTGATTGTACTTCAGAATACATGATAATATACAGGGTGTTCCATTTGAGAAAAATGAATTATGCCTATTTTTTTATAGGTGATCATATTACAATAAATTCCGACCACCCTGTAACCTTATCAACTTGTCAAGAGAAATAAATTTCCTAAAACGTCCTCAAAGCACCTTCAAAATTTCAAGATAATATCTGTTGAGGTTATGAAATGACGAATTTTTTTCGGAAACCCTGTTTTGGGCCAAAAATTTCGAAATAAATTATTATTTCAAAAACAGTTGAAGATTGGTATAGGGAAAGGTTAAGCAAAAATACTTATAATTGAACAGGGAATCTGAAAATTTAATAATATACAGGGTGTTCCATTTAAAAAAACGTAAGTTTGATATGCTACGGGATAATACCGTTTCAGCTATAGAAAACTTTATAAATAGCGTTATAACCGCTTTTGAGAGTAGAAGGCTTGTGGGGGCTTCTTTTCTTGATTTAACAAAGGCGTTTGATTGCGTCTCACACGATATCTTGTTCGGTAAACTGGAGCGATACGGTATGAGTGCGAATTCGATTCGTTTGCTGAGTTCCTATCTCACTGGTAGGAATGTCGTAACGATGTTTGAGTCAAAGTCTTCTAAGCCCTTGTTGAGCTCTTGTGGAGTCCCACAGGGCTCGGTGCTCGGACCTCTATTGTTTTTGATTTTCATTACTGGTTTGCAGCTAACAAACTCTGTATCTAATGCCAATAAAACAGCTACTAAAATATTTACATTACGTGGGACGGATGTTGCTGTTTCTGATGGTCTGGTAAAGTTTTTGGGTGTCACTTTGGACCAAAAGCTAACCTGGGCGGGTCATGTCGAGGTTACCATTGCCAAGTTGTCTAAGGTTGTGTTCATGTTGCGAAGCTTGAAGGGTGAAGTCTCTTTTAATGTTTTGAAATCAGCATATTATGGCCTTTTTTACAGTGTGGCTTCATATGCTTTGTCAATTTGGGAACACTCTTGTCATGCTAGTCGGGTATTCACAATCCAAAGACGAGTGGTGCGAATAATGACAGATTTAAAGTTTAGAGAGGATGTCAGACCTAAATTTAAAGAATGTAAAATAATTACACTCCCGTGTCTCTATATCTACAATTCAATTATGTATGTGAAAAATAATTACAATCTGTACATAAGGCATGATGAAGTTCACAACCACAATACCAGAAACAAAAATGTCATTCTTCCTGAATATATGAGGTTGGGTAGAAGCAGAAATTCTGTGAATTATTATGGTCCCACATGCTATAATCATTTGCCAGATAGTTTGAAAACACTGAGCCTTGCAATGTTCAAAAATAGATTAAAAAACTACTTAATTGACCAGGCTTTTTACTCCATTGATGAATTCCTCAGCATTGACTTTCTGTTTTGATTAAGTTATATACATTTCTATGTTTTTATGTTGTGTTCTGTAATATTTTAATATTTAATATGACTTGTGTAAACCTTTTTTGGTAATGACATGTAATGACAATAAATAAATAAATGTAACACCCTGTATAAGTGGCACCTATTTTAGAATGTATTCCTAATAGGTCTACAAAATCAGACGTTGAAAGAATTTTGAAAATTTGAATAGTTTTGCAACAGCAGACCGTTGCGTTTACGGTGACTCACCCTGTATATTAGATTTAAAAAAATATAAAAATTGATTATTTTGTCTCCATCCGTAACTAATTTTGTTCAAAACAGTCTTATTATTAATCACAAGAACAAAAATTCTAAAAAAAGTCGTTATTTCTTTATGGCACATAATCTACTACAGCACCCGGGGGAATTATTATGAATGGCAATTAAGGTTTATTTTTTTAAACGCCAGAAAGTGTCATTATTTATGTCAATCAACAATAAAAAGTTGGAGGGTTGTTTTCGATAGCTACAGGGCTGTCGCTGTAATCATGCAAAATCAACATACCTAGCTAGATGTATGAGTGTAATTAATTCTCCCTCAATATGTCGTAGATTTAGATAAAAAAATAAAATAACACTTAATTTTTTTATTCTTGTTTTTTTTTGGGCTTCAGGTTCTTGAAAACAAAATTTTTTTTTTTAATTTTTAGCGAAAAATTACATTTCGCTTGTCGAACTTTATTAAATAAGCAAGTAACAACGTTTCGGCGATGGTTTGTCGCCTTCTTCAGGTCATTCTGTTATTTCTTTTCCCCTTTTACATTTTGTCAAAAATTCAGAATATAACTTATACATTTTAAAATCATTAATATGTATTAAGCAAAATTTTTTAAACTGTATTGTGTTTGTAAACGTGAAGTCCTGTATAATATATGTATTTTTAGTGTAAAAAAAAAAGAAAAATATTTTATAAAGTATGATTTTAAAATGTATAAGTTATATTCTGAATTTTTGACAAAATGTAAAAGGGGAAAAGAAATACCAGAATGACCTGAAGAAGGCAACAAACCATCGCCGAAACGTTGCTACTTGCTTATTTAATAAAGTTCGACAAGCGAAATGTAATTTTTCGCTAAAAATTAAAAAAAAAATGTTGTTTTGAACCTGAAACCCAAAGAAAAACAAGAATAAAAAAATTAAAAGAAAAAAGGTTCAAGAACATAAAAAAAGAAACAATAATAACACTACATTCTTACCTTGCTGAGTTTATTTTTGTAAGTTAGTTTCACAGCTAATGGAGGTATGATATCAGCCATAATTTTCTGACTACGACGTTTTCTCGACTCTGAAATGATACAAGAAAACAATATTTCATTGGAGTAATTATTTTGTTTGTTAGTTTGGTTGTTTTTCTTTGTTTAATGTTTGCCAATTTATGGTCTTATAATAATTTTACGTTTTATTGTGGCATTCGTACTTCAAGAACTGCTAACATCGGAGCTTCATCTAAATATGTTTACAAAATGGCAACACCGCAATTTAGGGGTACATTTGACATATTCACATGTAAAATTCCCAGAATTTATCACATACAGCGCTGCCAAATTTCCATATTTTCCTGCAAAATTAGATATTTGAGGGGAAGCTTAGATCGAATCCTTCAAAGGGATTTAAAATTTCATCCCTATAAATACCAAATGGCACAGCACCTTAGCAATCAAGATAAGGAAGCAAGGTTAGCATTTTGTCAAGAATTTTTGGATTTACATCAAGGAACAATTCACAGTCTCCTAATGACCGACGATCTGTATGCTTGGCTTTTTGTTTCGTGTTACCAAAGATTTTAGTGATATTGAATGTATAACTAATTTGTATTGTGTTCTGGGAAGATCTAAGCTTCAGTACGCATCTATAATTTGGTCTCCCATTTACCAATCTCATGCAGGACACATTGAATACATACAGCGCAAATTCCTTAAATATTTACCGTTTAAAATTGACGGTAGATTCCCATGTAGAGGATTCGATCATAGAGCACTGCTCGATCGCTTTCAAATGGTTTCTCTGGCTGCTCGCAGAGTGTATGCCAGACAACTCTTTCTGTTTAAGATTATAAATAGCTTGGTGGACTGTTCAAATCTACGCGGATCGGTGAATTTTAACATACCGCGCCCCTCTGCGAGGAGTAACAGACTATTTCACGTTCCTGTTTTTCGTACTAATTATGAATCCAAAGCACCACTACTTCGAGCATGCCAAACATGTAACATACAAAGATTTAGTCAAGAAGTTAACTATTTCAATGAGCCTGTAAGATCTTTCTGCGCTCAATTGTCTCGGTTCCTGCAAAATCTGGCCATCTGACGTGTGTGCGTCTTTTGTTTTGTAGGATTATTAATTAGTTTATTATTGGTAGCTTATTTATTTATTTCTATTGTCTTGTAATTGGGTACAGACCCAATTACAAGACAATAAAGAATATTACTATTATTGTTATACCGCCAGAAACTCAATGAGGGTTCTGCGGGAAATGTTTAATTGCCGACTCATTTCTCGACTTGGCCTTCGAGGTCCCCTGACTAAACGGCACCCGAGTTTTTCCTGTGGGGATATTTAAAAGCCAAAGTGTTTGCGAGTCATCCAGATGCAATCGTGGAATTGAAAGTCAAAATTCGTGAAGAAGTTGAAGGAATAGACGAAGGTTTACTACGCCGTGTAGTAACCACTTTTTATCTAATATTGAGAAATGTGTTAAAGTTGGTGGAGGTCATTTAGAAGACGTGGATTAGATGAGGAGGTCCAGTTTTCTGGCCTCCAACATCGCCAGACCTAACGCTTCTTGACTATTAACTTTAGGGACACATTTGTTTAGAACCAGAGATGGGCTAATTCAAAATATTATTGCTGTAGCTGCAATCATGCGAGATGAACCAGATCCTCCTCAAGGAGCTACGTTTTCCTTTATTAGAATCTATGACCATCGAGTCACGTATAAAATCCGGTATAAAAAAAAATATCACGATCCCTTACTTCGTCTTTGTTTATTTTCCTATCCTAATCTCTCTATGACCGTTGCAAGGTATAACTTACCCTTTCCCTATTTCTGGCATGCCTGGAAGGATTGTGGAGGAGGTAGGCAGTCGAGTGTAATGTAAACACTTAATTTGAATGTCTTTGGAATGGAACGCGAATGAAGAGAGCAGCTTACTTCGCTTTCTTGCCTTTTTCACTGTTTCTTTACACTTTTAGAATAAGTTTCTGTTCATAACAGGGACGTAGTAAAACCCATAAATATATCGGCCACCTGTATATAGGTCCGGGTGGTAAAATTTCCTTATGATATGATAGGGTGGTTTGAAAGTCGGTTACTTTTTGGATGTTTCAGAAAAGGCTGCTGAAATGCTGTCCGTCAAAACATGCGACTTCCCTCGTAGATCGCCAATAATTTCTGGCACTGTATTACGTTGTACGTTCGGTATGATAAATTATTATTTCCGACTGAAAACCAACGGGAATATTAAGCCATGCATGTACCTACATGTCTTCTGCAAAAGGTCATTTGTTGATGACATTTAGTTTAAGGGTTAATTTGGGTTTCGCATACATTCAACGATACATTTTATACAATGGATATGCACAAGTCCTGTGGCATAGTAGCAGATTGTTGATTGAATATTATTTTGTTTGTTCCAATCATTTCGAAACCGATTTTGATTCGTAGTTGTTGCATTTTGCAAACTTCGTATAGTTTTGTGACGGGTTTCTGATTTTTTGCACTTGCCATTTTAAAATTTTAAACGGTTTAGTTAAAAAAATAAACGCACAGAATGTTTTTCAAAATGACCATATTTTTTGCAAAAAACGCAAAAATTAGCTAAATAGGTAGATTTAGGTATAGGGATCATAACAATAACTTTATTTTATCCAAAGTCTTCAAAAAATCCAAAAAATACTGGGTGTTCCATTTAAAAAAATATAACTTTGATATGCCACACTTTTCGGGGACACCCAGTATATTTAAAAACATTTTTGTTAAATGCTTATAGTTATTTCTCGTAAATTGTGTGCTTCGATAACGATTAAAACGTAAGGTGATGAGGATATAAGCCATCGAATAGGTTATTAAAAATATATTAAACAATATAAGGCCCAGATGTGAACCCTAAAGCTCCAGACGGAATGTGAATTGCAGAAGACTTGAAATATCCCATACTGTGTTCAGGGATCTTTCTCAGACAGATAGCTAGCAATTTATAATTAATTCACCTTATCAAATGCTTTGGGAAAATCAGTATAAACCACATAAATCTTATATTGGAATAAAGGAATTTAAGAAATAAAAAATTACATTAAATATCTAAATACTTTATTGTCTAACAGGTACAACCCAATAATAATAAATCTAAGCAGAAACGAGAAATAAGTAAAAATTCTAATACTGGAAGATATCTTAAGGACATGAGCATTCTAATTATTTATTTTATTATTATATAATATTTGTTTGTTTATACAACCACCTTAGGCGTCTTACCTCTCTACAGCCTTCAAAGAAGGGGTGCAAGAAACAGTGAATTCACAAATATTTTCCGTGTCCATGTAAACCACTTCCATATGATCCATACTACTCGCAATAGTATTTTGTGACAAAACATGGTTGGTAGAACTTGTATTCTCAGCAATTTCATGGAGGATTCTATAATTAAGTATATACCAGTTTAACAACAGAATTCAAACGAACTTTTTATACCTACACAACGTAGGAAATATATTTTTGACATACATATCATGCATTTTTGACAGACTGTTTTTAAGTAACCAGTGTCTTGATATCAAACGATTAAGAATTTAACTTCCACTCTCATTTACATAATCTCTTCTTTTCAACAAAAGTTTGGGAACTGCATCGGGTACGAGCGTGATCCTCTTGCCGTCTTCTCTACAAATGATATCTTTTGCAGCGAAATGCTTACTGCATATGACATTCCCATCACATTAGTTTTCTGTACTAGGATCCCAATGCCCGCATCCAAACATCATGTCTTTTTTTTGTCAAGCTAAAAATGAGTATCATGTCAATGGTATCATATTGACTCAAACTCAGACTGTTAGAAACCCGAAACAATAACTTACTGAAAATATTTAATTCCAGGAATGAGACCTTCATTTTTACACCACAACACTATACACCTCATTGTTTGTTAAATAAACGAACTAAAACCAAAATAACAAATATTAAAAACAATTTTAATCAGAAATATCTATCAACAATTAAAATATACCACGTATAAAACCATAACTCAATTATAAAACCTATCTGAATTGTTGTGAAGTCGACTCTGACAGATATTCCCACTACGAGAAACGTCATTTGTGAAAACAGACGCTGTTGCGAAATCTCCTAAATTTAATAAGATTTGGAAAAAAATGTTTCGTTCATATTGCTGAAAACTAAACCGTATGCAATTTTACCGATAACATTTAATTATTTGATTTTGTCAAGCAGTTTCGTATGTTCTCCATATGTTGGATTTATTTATAAAATAGATATGTCGCATAAATTCTGTAAGGCGAAAATAGTTTTAAATATGGCAGCTCTGTACTGAAAATAAGATACTGAGGAGCATGCGTAGATCGTGAAAACTCTGCATACCCGTTACACTTTTTGGTATTCTGCTAGATTTAATTAGCATTCTAGAGTACATATATAATATAAGATTTCTATGGTATAAACCTGATGCTTCACTCAAGAAATCCATTGGATTGAGTCAGGTAAATAATTGGAAACATCAGAAACTTCACTTGACTGCGCCAAATTGATACTAGCTAACGTTTCGATGATCATCCTATCCGCTTCTTCAGAGCAACTTGTATTATTTCTATAAAAACAGTTGCCTGATGAAGTTTTGTATAAATAATTAAACAAAACCTTTTCACAGACAAACTGATAAACGCAGTATATTTTCTTTTAACCAGAAGTATACTGTCCGATTGTCATCCATTTGTTCTCATTGCTAGCTATCGGCAGTTGTTACATTTTTGTCTCCTTTCAAATGGAAAATAATGAAATTTGGGTCATTGCACAAACAGAAATGTGGAACAGTATTGATATTGCAATGAGTGGCAACTGATGTTATCCATTCATTTATTTAAATTTAATTAGAACGGTGAAATGTACACTAGTTCGAATTATTGAAAATATAATGTAAGCCAGGCTTTAGTCTAAGGCAAACAAGACTTATGCAACTTAAAATACAATACGATATCGGATACTAGTTTTTATAACAGATGAACATCTAAACGGCTTCCCATTGGTCCATGGCAGTGTTAGTCTTTAACCAATAATAATGGACGGTCACACTGGGCATTTGATTTTTTTTTCAGCTGTTTTATCTGCTATGTCAATGGAACTTGTTTATTTTAAGGTTTCAAATTCAGTTTCTACGGACTATCACAGCATTAAAAAAAACAGCATTCCCAGTCCACGTCGGCACTTACTTAACTAAATAATTTCAAACTGTCACTTATGACGCCGCCATTTTAGGAGAGAAGTCAGGTCCTCAGTACCTATTAATGTCGTTATCGTATATTTTTTTAGTAAATATTAATACAGGGTATTTGAAAAAAAGGGTAAAAAATCAAATTGAAAAATGTGTCAAAATGCTAAATTTTAATTAATATTGACAGGTGCTATGAAATATAGGGTGTGCTATTTAAAATAAAAAAGTTATTTAAATAAATATGATTGATAAGAACAATAAAAAATTGTGACCACCGTGTACAATATTTACAATTGGGCTATACACCGCCCTAATGTATGTCCTATCCACTTGCAATTTTAAAATTTTAAACGATTTAGTTAAAAAAATAAACGCACAGAATATTTTTCAAAATGACCCTATTTTGTGTAAAAACGCAAAAATTGGCCAAACGGGTAGATTTAGGTATAGGGATCATAACAATAATTTACTTTGTTTTATCCAAAGTCTTCAAAAAATCTAGAAAATACTAGGTGTTCAATTTAAAAAAATATAACTTTGATATGCCACACTTTTCTGGGACACCCGGTATATTTAAAAACATTTTCGTTAAATGCTCCTGGTAGACCGACATACACCCACGTAAACAAACTTTGCAATTTCAATTTTATTAGGCTATGAGAGACCGAGACGAATGTACTGCCCGACCCGTTAGATGATGATTTTTATAAATTTGTTTATAAAACACCCTGTATAACACGGATTTAACTCATTTTTTGAGCACTTTAGTTTTAAAACAAGCAAGACTCATTCCCTAAATGTCATTCCAAAATTCAAAATTTTTTTGTCATTTACACCTCTTGTTACATCTATCCTGGGACACACTGTATATTCAAAAAATAGATATTTACAAGAATACATACCAATCTTCAAGGGAGTGAATCTCTAACACAAAATTAATGATTATATAAAACACTTTTGCACGTCTTTAATCCATCCAACACGTTTCGATTAACAAATTATGCATCATCAGTACTTATTATTATAATAACTATCGAAACTAACGAAAATTTCACTTCCGGTTTTACAGAATTGAAACGTTCAACTGCAATAGTTGCAAAAACAGCTTAGCTTAAGGTTGGATATGGAATTATCATAATCGAAACGATGCGTGTCTACATCCACTAAATTTAATAGATTCTGGTTGTGTATATTTTGTATTTTGTTGTTTGGTTTATTGAAAAATTCTTGATATACAGGCAGTCCTTATTCTAATATATATCCTAGTTTCAATGGCTGTTGTTTTAGTTATCAAAATATTAACATATTCTTAAGCACAAGCCAAATCACGATTCGATTCGAATTTGCGAGAGCTGAAACAGATTCAGTTTAACCGCGCTCACGAAAAGTTGACCCAGGATCAGGGAAACGTTAGCTAGTATTGGGTCTGCCAGATAACTTTTTTTTTTTAAAATGCTATAAAAGAAAAACTGCTGAATATTTTCTCAAATTTCTTTTTTTATTTGAAAGTACAATCCTTCCGGTTAATAATGACAAATAATTTCATTCAAATGGCTGCCTCGGCTGGCCATGCAGTAGCCTACACCTTCGGTCCAATTTTTAAGCACATTATCGATTGTGTGCAGCTGTATTTCACCAAGGGCTTCACGAATATTGTCCTTTAAAGCGTCAATTGTCTCTGGCTTGTCGGCGTAATACTTATCTTTGACGGCACCCAAGAAATAATAGTCCAACGGTGTCAAATCGCAGCTCCGAGGTGGCCAAACGACATCAGCTCTGCGGCTGATAATGCGATCTTCAAAAACAGGGCGCAAAACATCGAGTGTAGCTTCGGCTGTGTGGCACGTAGCGCCGTCCTGTTGAAACCAAATGTTGCCAACATCCTCCTCTTCAATTTTTGTGAACAAAAATTCGTTCAACATGGCCTGATAACGATCGCCATTGACTGTAACGGCCCAATTATGCATCCGGACCAAAATCCGCACCAAACAGTGACTCGTTTTGGGTGCATCGGCTTTTCAATGTATGCGTGCGGGTTTTCTGTGCCCCAAATGCGACAATTTTGCTTGTTTACATACCCGCCAAGATCAAAATGAGCTTCATCTGAAAAGATAATTTTTTTGGCAAAATCGGCATCTTCTGTAAGTCGATCGCAGGCCCACTGAGCGAAGCGAAAACGCATTGGATGGTCAGTTGGCTCCTGAACCAATTGGACTTTGTATGGCGTCATACCAAGGTCTTTATGCAAAATTCGTCTCAATGATGTCTCCGAAATGTTCAATTGTTGAGACCGACGGTGAATTGATGTAGATTGCGCTTCACGCACACTTTCTGCCACAGCAGCAATATTCTCGGGTGTACGCACTGTTTTTGGCTTTTCACGCTTTGGTTTATCGATGAGGATGCCAGTTTCTTTCACTTTTTTCATGAGATAACGAACATACGGAGCTGACGGTGCTTCTCTTCTTCCAAAATCCGTACGCAATTTTCGCACACATTCTGCAACATTACCATGATTTTCAAAGTAATGTCGCAATATTTCCCAGCGTTGTTCAAGCGTATACACAACCATATTCGTTCAGCGGAAGGATAAAACTAATTATCTGTCAAATCAGACATGAGCTAAGTGTTACCCTTCACGAAATAAGCACTAGTTGAAAAAAAAACGTTAGATGGCGAACCCGATATAAATTTGACGCAGGATTTATCCTTCAGAAGTATTGTTTTTATAAGTCTTCTGTCTAAAAATGTTACATGAATTGTTAGAAAATGTACCGCTAGATATTTGTCAATACAACATGTGGTTTCAGCACGATAGGGAATCTGTTCGGTGTGCTGTGAAGGCTAGAAATTATAATGGGCGAGCCGGACCCCAATATTCCTATCGATTTTTTTTTTTAGATTGTGCCTGTAAGTTAATGGCTAACAGTTTAAACGACATTTAAAATAGTGGCATTTTGCTATTGTTATTCCGAGGGTTGCCTTTTATATTTCGGGATTTGACAACCCTGGTGTTGTAATCTGGCAACTGACAGCTCTATCGTAAAGTTGGACATTTTTGAGGTTATACGTACTCAGAACGTTTTGACAAACGAGCGCTGTTTGTGTTGTTTACAGTAACTTAAAAGATTCCCAAAAATGGAATTAAATCGTGAACATTTTCGTGCGATTATTTTTTACAACTTTCGACAAATAGCGTTCGTATGTCAAAACATTCTGAGTACGTATAACCTCAAAAAGTGTGCCATAGCTAAGATCTGTGGGAGCTCTTTTAGTTCAAAACTCCAACACATTCCGTTTCTCACTAAGCGGCTTTTGATTGGGGCTTTTCAAAGTGATAAAGATATAAGCCTCTGCTGGATTCCTGGTCACGCGGGCATTGAAGGCAATGAAATGGCTGATGAGCTTGCCAATGCTGGAAGTATTCTTAGAGTCCCACATCCAATCAAATTAGACAGAACGGACTTTCTTCCTCATATTAAATTATCCCTGCTTGAAGACTGGAGGCAGCAATGGAAAAATATATCTGCCAGCAAGGGTGTCTGGTATTCTAACATTCAGGAAGTGTTTCCAGGCACTCCTTGGTATTCCAAGTTTCCGTTCATAGATCGACGACATCTTACCACCATTATTCGGATGCGTAGTGGTCATTGTTTATATCCAGAACATCTTCACAAGATTAAGGTCCTTGACAGTCCCTTATGCCAGTGCCTTTCACATATTCTGTTTGATTGTCCAAACAATAATAACAATCTATACTCCGAACTTTCAAAGTCCGAGGTTTCATCACATATGTCGGTGCAATCATTGCTTAGAGATTTGAAGTACGAGACGCTTAAATTGTTAGTTGGTTTTCTGCGCCAGAATGATATTCTCTTGTAATTACAGTGACCCTTTGTTACAAATCCCTCTATCTCCTGGTGTGTGTCGGAGGGTTATCTTCTTCTTTTATGTGTGTCTTAACTAACATTTTATTTAGGAGTTTGAGGCGTAACATTCAGAAAATCGCAATCACCAAACAGTGAACAAGAACCCTGAGTCGCACCGATCAAGGAAATTAGAAACGCAAAACAGTGTGCAAGAAGTACATTATGGATATGGGCAGGAGCTCAGCTGCACTTTAATGTGCGTCCGTAAAAATTCCACTGGAAACTGGCTAAATACCTACTGGTGAAGGCCAATATCAAACAACAACAATAACCTCAAAAATGTCCAACTTTACGAAGAACTGTCAGTTGTCAGATTGCACCACCAGGGTTGCCAAATCCCGAAATATAAAAGGCAACCCTCGTATTGGTTTAAACAAATAAACAATTAGATGAAAAATTGCGAACGCAAATAACTCGAAAAATATTAATTTTTGGCAAGAAATTTTTAGGTTTAGAATTAATCCCTCTGTTAATTTCTGCAAATAAAATGGGTGTCTTAATTGCCACGTCCGAGAAGGGTGGCATTCATCCCCAGAGTGATGTACTTTTGTTTCTTGAGCAACGCTCTAAAAAACCGTCATATACTGGCCTAGTAAGGATGATCAGCAAAACGTTAGCCAGTGTAGACTGAGTTAGTTACGTGATATATTTATTATCAGTCTTATTTCAGCAATTATGACTACCTAATCTAGGTATAGAAGAAAATGATAAGAATTATAAAACACTATGTATAAGGGTTGTAGATATTTGGAACTAACTAATAACATTAACCTGTCTGTATAAAAAAATGTCAAAATTTACTTAATATCGGTGTTCTTCATATCCTCCTGTTTGTGATAGAAATCCACAGATAGAAAATAATTGTAGGTGTTTACATGAAGTGTTCAGGTGGATGCACATTATACGCCTCGCATTTATACTCTGCCATCCGAGTGGGCATACACTGTTCCTGGCAAACCCATCGCAATAAATCTTTTGCAGTATCGGTACAATGAGATAAATGAACTTATGATAGTTGTGCACATTCTCAATACTGTTCAAGATAAACTTCCTTCTAAATGCCATTTTGGATATATATTAGGTCAGTCAATAAGCACGTAGATGGCGTTACTAAAATTTTTTCCATATGATTTTGATTTAGTATCTACATCAAGCACGAATCGTGTTTTTGGCGTCAAAAGTTAAACTAATTTCTGCTTTATGAACGACTATTATAAAATTTTGCTCTATCCGCAATAGCTTCGGAATTACATAGGAAATGATTAGCTTCAATTTGAAATTGAGTAGTCTCGATTCAAAATGTACTTTTATTTATTGCTTTAGAAGAATGTTGTAGAATTACTGTTTCATGTTAGTAGAATTGTGTCAAACCGTTTTCAAAGTTGACGTATATTTGACATGTAGCCATAGGCCCTTGAATGGGTAGATGAAACATTTCATCGGAAATTGATTGGAGGAAGGTTGGCCTCTCCTATACTTGTTTCTTTGGGGGTAGGTACTTTAAAACTGAAGTTTTTGATACTCCCACTACCAGAAGACATTGATGACCTCAAAACTAGAATAACTCGACAGATATCTCGGGAAACATTACCAATTACGAAGCCCTTAATAATTATTGATGAGTTTCCATATATAGAGACTTGAAACCTTGAAGTGTTTAGTTGCGTAGACACAGGGTGGATGAATTATTTACATTTAAAATTGAAAATTTGGCATTAATCAAAAACACCTTTCAAATTTGGCGGCTACTTTTTTACTAAATAATCAAATTATTTAGTATTAAGTCATGTGTCAAATTTCATCCAATCACTTCTGGATTACAGCGATAATACCCTACATGTGGTGTTTTCAGTTTGGTGTTTTTTTATTGAAAATTAATTAAACGTTAAACTGACAACTGATTTAAAAATGTAGCGAAGATTTGGTATTGCATCTAACGATGCAATTAATGATATTATATCTAATAATATACCAAAAAATACAATCAAATCAAAAAAATATGTATAGAAAATATTTCTCGAGTTTGGTGCGACCAGAGAATACGAACTGATTGCTGAAACGAGTTTGCATAATTTGGCTAATATATTGAAAGATTATGCGGTAAATATGAGAAAAGCTGACGGAACTGAATATAAAGAAGCAACTGTAAAAACAATTTGGAATACTACGAGTAGGCTACTCCAGGAAAAATACTTCAATGACTCCAATATTGTATTCGACCCGTTTACCAGTGTGATATTCAAAAATGCGCGAGATGCAAGAAATGCAAAACGTAAAAGATTACAGCAGGATCCAAAGAAACGAAAATGCAGTTCATCGAATTTGAGTTCAAGTGATTTGGCTAGACTCATTGGATTATGGGATGAATGTACACCAGAAGGTCTATTAAAAAATTTATTCATATTTTGACATTTTTTTAAGATATATTCGATCACAACTATGAATAGTATATTCTGTAACAAGTGAGGAATGTGGCATATTCTGAACGAGTGGAAATTTGTCACCCGAGCCGATAGGCGAGGGTGACGGTCCACGAGTTCAGAATAGCTGATTCCTCACGTGTTACAGACTATACTTTTTCTACGACTGCAACTTAATTCCCTAATCTCAGGAGTGGTACAAATCATAGCTCTTCTTCGCTAGACATTATATTGAAAAAGTTCAATAACAATTTATATAGGTAGGTACTTTTAAAACTTCAAAACCAAGATAATATAATTAATAACTGACCTCAATGTGTATAAGTAGATATCTGATAAATAATTTAAATAAAGAATTACACATAAGGGACTTTCAAATAATGACATATATGTCAAACAAATTTCACGATTTGTCCTGTCAAAACTTAAATGTAAACACTTAAAAAAATTTCAATAAGATATTATATTGGAAAGTGAAACAGTTGTTATATAGATTTTAAATATATCTGACCCATTTCTAGATATACGATTAATTATTAAATATTCTTGAAATAAAAGTCGACCTCCACAGAATAAATTTTAATAAATATCTCCAACAAATTACATTTGTCACCATACATGTTTCGCAGCTCCGGGCTGCATCATCAGTGATTATAAGAGATTTTTACGAAAAGCTATGTTATTTAACTTAGTACATATTATTTTTGGGAAATCTATTTATCAACTCACTGTGTGAAAAAAATTTTTCTCTCAAGTCATAAAATAAAAAATTTTTGTTAAATTAAGTTTTTGTTATTAATCATTTAAAACTAAACTAAAAATTCCAAAACTCAAATTATTTCTAATGTAAGTTTCATGATATTCTTTCTTTTTGTAAATCATCGAAGACCAAATTTCTCTTCGACAACAGTAGTAATAAGCACTTGATTGATTGTACGTTCACACAACAATAGACATAGCTTTTCGTAAGAATCTTTTATAACCACTGATGATGCAGCCCGGAGCTGCGAACCATGAAATGTAATTTGTTGAAGATATTTATTAAAATTTATTGTGTGGAGGTCGACTTTTATTTCAAGAATATTTAATTATTCTACTCGACTTCGATATGGACTACTTCTTTGGAATAATTATTAATTACGCTAAAACACCGCTGTGTAATTATAAATTCTGCTAAAGTTATAGGCAACCCTTAATACGTCAGTCTGTAACACTATTACGGAATATTCAATATTCTGTAACAGTTCTTGACATCAGAATACCTATATTCTAAAACAGTCGTCGAAAAAAATTATTCCATAATACTTAGAATAAGTTTATAAAGGAAATATTTTTTTTATTTTGACACCTTTTTCAGCAATTTACGAAAGCAAGTTTTTTATAATACATTTCATAGGTTATATATCAAAGCAATAAATAACTAGTCAATATTTCTGCTATGTTTAGGAAACATGTTTTTTTTTTGAGTTTTTAACCCCTTTGTACACTCTTTCCGAACGCCAATGTGATCTAATGTATTGCTGGTTAATGTTTTAGGTTATATGTCAAAAATGACGGTTCCCGGCTCTTAAATCATTATAAAATGTTCCTATAAGGAAACCTTCATTAGTTGAGATACTATTTCTATCTCAAAAATAGTCATTTTAGGAGAACTTTGAACTGTTTTGGTAAATATTAATACAGAGTGTGCAAAATATCACATCAAACATGAAAATGAGAAAACTGTCAAAAGTCTATATTTTTAAATAGAAACCCCAATATAAAACCTGCTGGATATATCGCTCATCAAGACGATATCGAGGTGGCCGATAAACCTTTTTATAGTTGACGGCTATCTGAGGACCCGATTGAAATACCTTCTCGTCGGTCGAAATATTCCTCATTATCTTTAACTTTATTGTCATAAAAGAATCACAAAAGTTCTTGTAGACAAAGTCATACTTAAATTAATATATAACAAAGACGTATACAAGTACAAAAGATTAATGTAATTAATCGTTTGAAACACAATATAACAAAAACATTTTAAAAACATACGTAAACCTACTACATTATGTTGTCAGTGTTAGTAGGAAGGCAAGAGTAAAATCTCAAATCCCCCAAACATTCATGAAGTAAAATATGTAAATAACAACACAACATAATATATAAATTCTTTTCAGTTTACTTTCTTGGGGTGTTCGGTTCTTATAAAAAAAAAAATTCTTCTTTATTTTACATAGCAATATTCATGTTTATTTTCGTCACGATCATACTGAACATAAATTAAACGACGTTTCGTTACTAATTAGTAACTTCCTCAGGTTAAAACATTTCCTTCTAACACAAATTCCAAATTCGTCAATGTCAAAATATATATATATATAAATGCAAGTAGCAGAACAGAAAAGACATAATACATTATAATACATTAAAATCATCAAACCAAGCCAAAAGCGGATCAACACAACAAAATCAAAACAAACACTACCACGCATCAGCAAAGTAGTCCTCCAGTGAGTAATAGGCCTTCTCAAGAAGAACGCGCTTAACAGCCTCCCTAAATTGCTTGGGATTTTTTACAGCCGTCAAGTTTGGCGGCAAATGATTGTACATTCTGCGACTGTCATAAAGGAGTGATTTCTTTACCAAGGCAGACCTCGGTATAGGCAAGTGCACCCGCTGAACTAGTCTCGTGGGATAAGGGTGACTAGGTGGAGCTGAGCTGTTAATGTTTCTTACATTTTTATGAATAAGACATACAGTTTCTAAAATGAAAAGTGATGTAAGAGTCAATATTCGATGTTTTTTTGAATAATTCTCTACAGCTTGCAGTAAAATCTGTCTTACACATATAACGAACAGCCCGCTTCTGCAGTGTAAATATACTCTTAAACAAAGTTTGGCTACAAGCACCCCAGAACGCTATTCCATATCGAAGATACGCCTCCACTAAAGAAAAATACACATTTCGTGCAACTTTCAGTCCAAGAGCCCCTGACACAACTCTCAAAGCATAACAGCCAGATGAAACCTTTTTGCCTAACAGTTTAACATGTTCATCAAACTTCAGCTTTAAATCAATTGGAGTCCCAAAAATTTAACACAATTAGGACTATTAATATGGTTATTTTCAAATAGCAGATTAATACATGTGTTTTTGATAAATTAAATGAGAGATCGCACCATTCCTTTAACTTTCCCAAATCACTTCGAATGTTTTCTTTAACAACATTAGCATCTCTATCATGCCAAAGGAGTGTCGTATCATCCCCAAAAACAGCGTAAAGCTTCCCGTTAGTCCAATAGTGGTAATGTCGTTAATATAAAGAAGAAAAAGAACAGGACCCAAACCAAACCGCTGTGGCACTCCGCAAGGCACACACATACTATCAGACATACCACTCTCAAACCTGACCAGTTGCCTTCGGTCAGTCAAATAAGAATGAAACCAGTCCAAAGGTGCACCCCTAACACCATAAAACTCAAGCTTCCTGAGAAGGATGCTATGATCTACACAATCAATATATATCTTCAATATAAATGAGATCAATCGGGCTTGTTTTTGTTCCTCTGTTATTTTCATCCCAAGTTTGTTGGGTTACTCGAAGGTCCTCTAAATGACGTTGTAAGAGTGTCATCCTTGAGGCATTTCTTGAAAACAGGGGAGTAGAACGTCTGAAAGAGGTGAGGCAAGGCTCTGCTAATTTAGTAGGCTTCTCCCATCGCATTTCCAGAATTTACACCATGGATGTCTGTGCTAAATAAAATGCGATCATCTTCTCGTGTCAGTTTCAAGTTTGAGTAACTGTAGATGTAGATTGATCTCAAGGTCAGGGTTATTCATTATAACAACGATGTGGACTGCATTAGTTTAGTGTTTAAACTACTTTAAATTAGACAAAGTTTTTTTTTTATCGGAACACCCTGTATATTTCATTTACAGGCCTCAACCGCCTTTTTGCCAAAAACTCTCTCTCTCACCATCGATTCGGTTCTCTGCCTATATGTGTGCGGGTTAGTTGGAGTTGTTCGTTATTCTCTTGTTTTTCCAAAGGAAGAGTAGGTAGGTGGGAGGGGCAGGCAGGGAGGCAGGCAAGCGGGCGGTTGTTCGAAGTAATGTGAAAAACAAAAGAGCACAACTAACATTTTAAGCTACATAGTAGCCTGGCGAAATTGGCTTTTTGGCCTACTGCTATACAACACACATACACAGATGGTAGATTGGACGAAGGGGTAAACCGCAGTAGAATCGTGGTGTCGACACTGTTTTCGGCTCAAAATAGACATTATTAGAAAGAGGAATTGTGGAAAAACAATACGGGAAAGTTTTGACGACCAGGACATACCTACTATGTTTTTATTGGTTGTATTTGAATTTGGTTAGAAAAAATGACAAAAACAACTTTGAAAACCTCAATTTGTTGTTATCGAAATTGAGATGTTGTTAACCTCATTACGTTAGCTAAAAAGCAGCTTTAATAGTTAGTAGTTTATAGAGCAAAACAAAGTAACGTGATGCTCAACTCATATTCTTGATGGTTGGGCAACATCCATGGGATCTGGAGGCATATTTGATTCATTTTTCTCAGCTTGACTTCGCGTCGTCATTTGATATTTTTGGCTCAGATGCACATGGTTATTTTCTTGTATCTTTTTATCAATACTCTATACCCTCAAGATGATTTTGTAGCTTTTTTGTTTAACTCTAATTATTCCTCCCGATTTAGACGTTTTTCCTTGCACTTCTTGTGTCTTCATCGCTTAATCCTCGCAGTACTGGTTTAATTTTTTATTATAATTCTTGGTTTTGTTCATTTAGTACGTTCGCTATTTCTGCTTCAATTGCTTCAATCTCTTTGTCGCGTTTCTCAGGTATATATTTTCTTCAATTTTTTCATTTACGTTTTTGCCTCGTCTCTTTCTTCTTTTCTTGTTCCTCCGCTTCGAGTCGCTTTACGCTAGCTTCTCCTCTGCTTCACGCCATTTTATTTTGTCTTTTTACTCAGGCTTACATTTTTTTCATCTTGGAATTCTTTACGAGTATGAAAGCTATAATATGAAAACTTATATCCTTAGCAGATTTTTTTATCTGATCCCACCTCTGATACCAAAATAATACGCCAGATTCAAAAATACACGACAATATTGCCAATGAAACAATTCGCTTTTGTAAAAAGTTTCGAGAAACTAAATTAAACGGGCGAAAGAACAGCTCATTATAAACTTTTTCAGTTTTCTAGAAAATTAGATACAGAAAAATTTTGATCATTTCCACAAATGAACCAAATAAGTTCTACTACTTTGTCTGATTATTGGGCAGTAGATATTGTATAGACCAATACATTTATGACGGTCCCTTTCCTTTTGCAAGACCTACTCCGTTCATTTGTAGGGGTTGTTAGTGGATACGATGTAAACATAATACAGGGTGTTAGTAAATGAGTGCGACAAACTTCAGGGGGAAATTCTGCATGAAAAAATAATGCAATATAAACATATGTCCGCAAATGCTTCGTTTTCTGAGATACGGGGTGTGAAGATTTATTGATTACTCTGAAACCGGTGGAGATATGCAAATAAAATTTAGTGAGTTTTAAGAGGTAATTATTGCGCATTTTTTGGCAAGCAATTATGAATTTTATGTTCATCAGTGGCGCGCATACGGGTAATGATCTCAATATTTTTAAAGAAAAAAATGGTACGCCACTGGAATTTTTCACATAAAAAATTATTTTGCAATTCCTCGTTCAATTTGCGATAAAAAATCTCTCTTGCTTTTTTATCGTAGGGGGCATCTTCTTTCTGCAAAAAAATAAAACATCTTACCCCGTATTTTTCATTAATACATTATCAAGAACTATCTAATACAATAAACATTAAACCAAAAGAATAAGAGAAAATAAAACTAATAATAAAGAAACGTTAATTTGACATTTCGTTGAAATATTCGTATTTAACAGAATGTTGACAGTAGCCTACTAGCGTCGCCGCGAGATGTTTTCTTTTTTGCCCCGTACGATAAAAAAGCAAGAGAGATTTTTTATCACAAATTGAACGAGGAATCCCCTTGACCTCGATAAGTCTCTCTCTCTCTCTCTCTCTAGGTGCCATCTCCGCGACGAAGATTGGCGATCATCATGGCAATTCTTATTTTGGATGCAGCTGCTCTAAAAAGCTCTATCGAGGAACATCCAAACCACTCTCTCAAGTTTCTCAACCAGGATATCCTTCTTCTATCCACGCTTCTTGTACCTTGGATCCTTCCCTGCATTATCAATTGAAGTAAGGCGTATCTTGGTCCACGAGTCACATGGCCGAGATACTGCAGTTTTCTGCTTTTAATTGTTATTAATAACACTCTTTCTATGTTTAGTCGCTCAAGTATTTCTAAGTTAGTTATCCGATCGACCCATGACACCTTCAGTACTCTTCTGTACACCCACATTTCAAAAGCTTCTAGTCTTTTGGTTATCTCTGCGTTCAAAGTCCATGCCTCGACGCCATAAAGCAGAGTGGCAAAAACATAACATCTAACTAGTCTCAGTCTCAGTTATAGGCTTAGACCTCTATTGCACAAAACTCTTTTCATGCTATTGAAATTGGACCTTGCTACTTCTATGCGTGCTTTTATTTCTTTTGTGTAGTCGTTATTACAAGTAACTGTTGTTCCAAGATAAGTATACTTCTCTACCTGTTCGATGGGTTCACCTTTGACGATTATCTGTTCGTTGTTAGTCTGGGGCTTCTTTGTTATTTTCATAGAGTGTAAGGCCGTATTCTTCGCTATATCGAACAAGTTTGTCCATGATTTTTTGTAGATCTTCTAGGTTTTCTGTTAAAATTACGGTATGATCAGCGTATCTTAGAACAACTATAGGCACTCCATTTACTTTTATTCCTGCACTGTCATTTTCCATTGCCCTTTTTAGAATCTCTTCAGAGTAGGCATTAAACAAAATAGGTGACAGAACACAACCTTGACGTACATCTCTCTTTATTGAGATGGTGCCAGAATTTTGTTGATCTACTTTGACGATGGCATTTTGGTTGTAATAGAGGTTTGAGATGATTTGCAGGTCTTGGTGGTCTAGGTTTTTACATTGTAATATTTCCATCAACTGGTCGTGGCGGCCCAGTCAAACGCCTTATTATAGTCGATGAAGCAGGCATATACGTCCTGATTATCATCTAGGCATCGCTGCACTATTACGTTGAATGCGAATAGTGCTTCTCTTGTACCTAATCCTTTGCGAAAGCCAAACTGACTCTCACTTATATCCAGATCGAGTTTCTGGTGGATGCGGTTGAGTATAATTTTTAACAGTAGTTTCAAAGTGTGGGACATGAGGCTTATGGTACGGTGGTCACTGCACTCTTTTGCACCCGATTTTTTCGGTAAACACATGAAGACTGATGAGAGCCATTCCTTTGGTAGTTTTCCAGACTCATAGACGCTGTTCAAGAGTCTCACCACGACATCCAAATCTTGATCACTTATGGTCTTAAGAATATCGATAGGAATTCCGTCGGGGCTAGGAGATTTACCGTTGCTCATGTTGTTTAGTGTGTGGGTGATTTCGTCTTTCGTGATTTCGGGACCTGTGTCTTCCAGTCCTACCCTAGCTACGGATGTGATATTTCTCACATCGTCGAAAAGGTGTTTTATATATTCCTGCCATCTCTTCAGTTTGTCTTCTGTGTTTGATAGTGTTTTCCCATTTTTATCTAAGAGGATTGTAGTAATCTTTCCTTTTCTGAGACCTGCCAATTCTTTTATCTTCTTATGTAGGTTATACAAGTTAAATCTGCGTTGTAGCTCTTCTATTTCCTTGCATTTTTCTTCATAGAAATGTTCTTTTGCTATCCTTATTTTTGTTCTTATCTTTTTCTGGGTTTCCCTATATTTTGTTTCGTTGTTCTTGTATTTCCTTCGTTGGTTCATCAGAAATAAAATTTCCTGAGTAATCCATTCTTTATATAGTCGCGGTCAAAAATTAACACTCTTATGGGCCATTTAGAAAACACTCATTTTGCACACTCAGTGCAAAAATAACTATTTCTCCAGTGGCGTAAAAAATAAGTGGTTAAAACTTGTCACTAACCCCTATAGCATGCCACTAGTTAATTTTTTGAAAAGATTTTATGTTTATGATAAAATATGACTTTTTTACAGAACATATCAGTGTAGAAATTTAAAAAAAAAATATGTAAAGGTGTTTTTGAATTATGGCAAATTTTTGAAACTTATGTAATGTTATACAGTAGGTATCTCAGGCACTTGCAAAATTTTCTTTTAGCTCTATTCTATATACTTATTTCTATCTATGTCTACAACTATTTTCTCATTTTCCAGAAGCGGGGAGAAAACCTTACTTATCACAAAGGCTAAGTCAGCGGAACCAACTTATGGATGGATATGGTATGAAAACAGGTCTTTATCGCTGCTGACATATACAGAGTGAAACAATTACTTAAGCTAATTATTGTCTCTAGGAGAGAGACGATTGTAACGAAACCAATGAAAATGCAAAACATTGGCCTTATTATAATTGACGCACTTTTGATCTTCGTTTGTAGAGATAGAGTCTACCGGTTTTCGATAACTGGTACTACTCTTTTATGGAAATTAAGATGCCATAATCAGAATTGGGCTGGCCCTTTTACTTTTTGAGATACAGTTTTTCACTTTTTCATAACAGAGGTGGGACATCGAGTTTTGCTCACCCTGTACAAGTAGCATACATGTAGTTATTTGTATTAAGTAAAACATTTGTTTCACTCTATATATTGATCCCAGTTTTGCGTATTTAATGTTGATGTTTCCCACACGCTTCCCTGTTGATGTTGTGGTTATGGCGCTGATGTTCTGTGTTGTTTTTCGCTTTAACTGTAAAGTTTATGTTTATGTTGCCATTTTGGTTTTGTACATAGAATATGCTATATACTCACATGAGATAAAGTCAAAATGAAAGACTGTATAGGAAACTATAAATTCCAGATTGCACATTGACATTTTTTGGCACAAATAATGTCAAGGATCTTTCATCTAGATTTTCATTTAATTCAATCGCTGTTATTGTTGCTTTCAGATCATTTTATAAATTTGTGGCTTTTGTAAATTAATGCAGACTATTTCTCTATTTTTTTTATTGGGAAATATACTGGGACATAGTATTTTATTCTGATACAAGTGACATTAGAAGAAATAATTGATCTATTTGGTAATGTAATCCGAACAGAAAAAGAATAACGTGTTTGAGAACCCTGAGCTGAGTACACTCCTGTCCTAGGCATCGACAAAATGAGATGGTCGATGTCCCCTTGGGCATCTCGTCTCAAGCAACTTGAACGTTGTGAATTAACTGCTTATGAGGTTTTAACGCCGTTAGCAAGAATAACAGAGTTTCTCTTGTTTGGATCCGGGGAAACAAAGAAGCCAATAATGGGGCGTCAACCCTAGACCCTGAATCGTTCTGCCCCTTAGGAAAACACATCTACAAGGAAAAGTTTAAAATTAAGGAGACATCAGGCAGAAAAATACTCTGGCAATATCTTTCTGGACTGATACACTCCAAGAACCTAATCAAGATCTAAGCAACTATCCTTAATGACCGTTCCGAAGAATGTCGTTTGACATGCAAATAGCCCTTCATAATATCATTGTCCTGCGTAAATTTCACGACCCCATTATTAGGAAAACAGATTTCAATTTTTTGGGGCCTTGGTTTGGTATAGGACGCTATCATAAAGGACCTAATCAAGACCTAAGAAACTCTCCTTAATGACCGTTCCGCAGCATGTCGTTTGGCATGCAAATAGCCCTTCATAATATCATTGTCCTGCGTACATTTCACGACCCCATTATTAGGAAAACAGATTTCAATTTTTTGGTGCCTTGGTTTGGGATAGGACGCTATCATACAGGACCTAATCAAGACCTAAGAAACTATCCTTAATGACCGTTCCGCAGCATGTCGTTTGGCATGCAAATAGCCCTTCATAATATCATTGTCCTGCGTAAATTTCACGACCCCATTATTAGGAAAACAGATTTCAATTTTTTTGTGCCTTGGATTCGTATAGGATGCTATCATACAGGACCTTATGAAGACCTAAGAAACTATCCTTAATGACCGTTCCGAAGAATGTCGTTTGGCATGCAAATAGCCCTTCATAATATCATTGTCCTGCGTAAATTTCACGACCCCATTATTAGGAAAACAGATTTCTTTTTTTTTGGGCCTTGGTTTGGTATAGGATGCTATCATACAGGACCTAATCAAGACCTAAGAAACTATTCTTAATGACCGTTCCGAAGAATGTCGTTTGGCATGCAAATAGCCCTTCATAATATCATTGTCCTGCGTAAATTTCACGACCCCATTATTAGGAAAACAGATTTCAATATTTTGGGACCTTTGTTTGGTATAGGACGCTATCATACAGGACCTAATCAAGACCTAAGAAACTATCCTTAATGACCGTTCCGAAGAATGTCGTTTGGCATGCAAATTGCCTATCATAATATCATTGTCCTGCGTAAATCTCACGACCTCATTATTAAGAAAACATATTTCAATGTTTTGGTGCCTTGGTTTGGTATAGGACGCTATCATACAGGACCTAATCAAGACCTAAGAAACTATCCTTAATGACCGGTCCGAAGAATGTCGTTTGGCATGCAAATTGCCTATCATAATATCATTGTTCTGCGTAAATCTCACGACCCCATTATTAAGAAAACAGATTTCAATTTTTTGGTGCCTTGGTTTGGTATAGGACGCTATCATACAGGACCTAATCATGACCCAAGAAACTATCCTTAATGACCGTTCCGAAGAATGTCGTTTGGAATGCAAATAGCCCTTCATAATATCCTACGTAAATATCACGACCCCATTATTAGGGAACCAGATTTCAATTTGTTGGGGCCTTGGTTTGTTATAGGACGCTATCATACAGGACCTAATCAGTACCTAAGAAACTATCTCTTCGCGAGCTACCAGAATTTTCTTCGCGAACACCAGGGGTTTGAGATCGACGAGTTGGCGACCACTGCCTTAGAGAGTCCATCAGGACACCCCTAATTTTAATCTTAATTGTGTCTGATGTTGACGAGGAGTGAAAAAAAGCCAAGAAAATTGATGAAAGAAAAAACACCTTAACCACGAAGAAATGATGAATTGATGAATCAGATATAATAACAAATAAAAAAACTTGAGGCTGCAAAACGAAAACTCCAAATGAAAGACCGTATAAAGGAAATTGATGAGTAGGGTAGTAGATGAAGAATATACCAAGACTAATCACTTAGTAGACATTATTTATGATGCAGTTTTTTATAAAAGAAGACAGAAGAAGAAATAAAATTACTTAAGACTCAAGTTGAGGAATTAAAGCGAAAACATATGTTTAATCCAGAAGAAAATTGAAGAAAAAACTTAACAAATGCAACTAGAAATAATTAAAGGTTAATAACATTGAAGGGTAATGAATGAATGGATGGCTAGTATAAAGATATGATGGAACAGATTATATTAGGTCAACAGGATATGATGGAGTTATTGCTTCTCGTTGTTTGTGAACTGTGTTTCACCGGTCATATTACCTGCTCACGCTAGATGTCGCCAAAAACGTCTTGTTGTCATTCTCATTTTTGTTAAACAACTGTACAAACGTAAGAAAGAAAATGAAGAATCATGTTCCGTTTTGTGTAAAAATGTTCCAATAAACTAATCGTTCGTTGTAGTAAAATAGAACGTATACCCAAAGAAAATTCAAAAAAACCCAAAAAACTTAAACTATAACGTTCAAAATTCGTAAAATAAGAAAAACTACCCTAAATGCCACATTTTTGCTACCGGAATGGGATATTACGGGAGCTTCTTATGCTGTTAGGGTAAGAAATAATTATAATGGATACATTAAGTAGTATGAAAGAGGTAACGTAATATTTTATACATGATGCCGAAGCAGCAGATTTTCAAGATTGCTAATTGGCAAGAAAGTATATTTTATGTATGTAAGGGAAAGGTATAAGGGTATCTTGATATCCCTAATTGGGATGTAATTCTATTAAAGCTATCTGGGGGATTTAAATGTTAAGGAGAGAAGAGAGAATTTACTATATGCAAACAGAGAGAGTCAGTTGTAAACGCATCACGATATTTAAAATTTTAAGAGAAAAACATTTGTGGTTTATTAATAATTATATATTGGGTCTGCCAGATAACTTTTTTTTTTTGAAAATGCTATAAAAGAAAAACTGCTGAATATTTTCTCAAATTTCTTTTTTTATTTGAAATTACAATCCTTCCGGTTAATGATGACAAATAATTTCATTCAAATGGCTGCCTCGGCTTGCCATGCAGTAGCCTACACGATCGGTCCAATTTTTAAGCACATTATCGATTGTGTGCAGCTGTATTTCACCAATGGCTTCACGAATATTGTCCTTTAAAGCGTCAATTGTCTCTGGCTTGTCGGCGTAACACTTATCTTTGACGGCACCCCACAAATAATAGTCCAACGGTGTCAAATCGCAGCTCCGAGGTGGCCAAACGACATCAGCTCTGCGGCTGATAATGCGATCTTCAAAAACAGGGCGCAAAACATCGAGTGTAGCTTCGGCTGTGTGGCACGTAGCGCCGTCCTGTTGAAACCAAATGTTGCTAATATCCTCCTCTTCAATTTTTGTGAACAAAAATTCGTTCAACATGGCCCGATAACGATCGCCATTGACTGTAACGGCCACTCCTTGCTCATTTTTGAAGAAAAATGGCTCAATTATGCCTCCGGACCAAAATCCGCACCAAACAGTGACTCGTTTTGGGTGCATCGGTTTTTCAATGTATGCGTGCGGGTTTTCTGTGCCCCAAATGCGACAATTTTGCTTGTTTACATACCCGCCAAGATCAAAATGAGCTTCATCTGAAAAGATGATTTTTTTGGCAAAATCGGCATCTTCTGTAAGTCGATCGCAGGCCCACTGAGCGAAGCGAAAACGCATTGGATGGTCAGTTGGCTTCAACTCCTGAACCAATTGGACTTTGTATGGCGTCATACCAAGGTCTTTATGCAAAATTCGTCTCAATGATGTCTCCGAAATGTTCAATTGTTGAGACCGACGGTGAATTGATGGTGATGGCGCTTCACGCACACTTTCTGCCACAGCAGCAATATTCTCGGGTGTACGCACTGTTTTTGGCTTTTCACGCTTTGGTTTATCGATGAGGATGCCAGTTTCTTTCACGAGATAACGAACATACGGAGCTGACGGTGCTTCTCTTCTTCCAAAATCCGTACGCAATTTTCGCACACATTCTGCAACATTACCATGATTTTCAAAGTCATGTCGCAATATTTCCCAGCGTTGTTCAAGCGTATACACAACCATATTCGTTCAGCGGAAGGATAAAATTAATTATCTGTCAAATCAGACATGAGCTAAGTGTTACCCTTCACGAAATAAGCACTAGTTGAAAAAAAAACGTTAGATGGCGGACCCGATACTAAACAACAATGTTAACGTAACTACAGTTGATGCAGTATGAGTCTCGATTTCTAAGATCTTCTTTCTGATGTCTCATAATTCTTCATCAGTTTGTATATCTTCATCTCACGGGGTGTACTGTGCCATCAAATTGACTCTCACGACAAATTATTTGTTGTGATTACAAAAACCTTCAACTAACACAAAACTACGTTGATTTTAAAAATAGATTTCAGTAACTGAACTTTGTTTATGTGAATTTTGAGTCCCATCCATAACCAGGTCCAAAGCCAAAGCTATTTTTGCCATTTGCATCGAATGCTGTTTAACTGGCACAATTAGACAAATTTCCTTTTTCTGTTTCGACTTCAATGTCACTTGCGATACTTCCTGTCCAGGTTAAATTGTATACGCATCTACTGATTCCGTGAATTTCCCCTAGAAAGAGGTTGGAGTATATTCTCATTTATTCTGAGTATTTGGTGCTCCTGTCTCATTATTCAATTTGGAGTCGTAAGCCATTCGATAGTGTTTTCTTTAAGGTTGCTGTTGTGTTGCTGTTCCTTTCCCTGTCCCTCTTGTTACTTAAATTTGTGGTTGTGATTCTGCTTCAGGTTCTCAATGAACTTCTAATGGCATTTCCATGTCAGTTTATGCTCCAGCATAATACACAAAAAATTCAATGGGCCCGTATTGCATTCGTGAGTTTCACGGAGCAAAATTTTTTTGTTGACGTCTTGTCAGCATTCATGCAAAGTTTATTTGCTGGGAACCGTGATTATTGCATCTCCAGCTCTCCCCGAGTTACAGATCATATTAAAATTATTGCACATCACAAAAACTGGCGATTTCGTGTATAGATTAGTAACAGGACGTTTGCATTAAAACATCAATCCGTTACGACTCCCCAGGCAACATTTATATCAATCTCAGCCAGCAACTCAGAGCAATCGATTTTACCATTTAAAAGACCGTACAAAAATTTCAAAGAAGCAAGGATTCTACAGAACTCCAAGCTACTGGCGTTAAATCTATTCCAGAGCATCGAACTATCCACCCCTTTTTCTGGATAAACGCCATCAGATTTATATATGAGATATTTAAGGAATTTCCTTTGGATTTTTATTTTTATAAATAGGATACCACATGATTGAACAATACTCCAGTTTCGAACGAACGTAAGAGAAATATAATGTTTTCAATGCGTTAATATTTTTAAAGCCTGTGCAATTTCTAACAATGAAACTATAAGCCCTAATCGCTTCATTCGCCTTTAAGTTAATATGAGGAACGAAAGACAATCTCGAGTCAAACGTAACACCCAAATCGGTAGAAGTTGCACATCTCGCGAGAACAGTCTGTCCAAGTCGATACTGAAAATTAAAAGCAGTTTTCCTTCTCGAATAAAACATGGATTTACACTTCTTGTGCATTGAGATATAGCTTGTTATTGTTACACCAACTCTCCATCGCCTCAAGCCTTCTCTGAAGACCTATGCAGTCTTTGTACGACACGATAGTGGCGAGCAGCTTGACATCGTCAGCGAAAAACAACCTGTTAACTTGCAGACACTCGTTAAGATCGTTAATGAAGAAAAGCAGGGGAACCCTCAGGCACACCAGAGGATGCTTTATATTTTTTGGAATTGTAGCCATTATAAACTACATACTGTAGTCTGTTCCGAAGATATGAAATAAACAACGATTCCAGGTTATTGACAAACCCATCGCTGCCCAGCTTCGGAATTAGCACCACATGATCCAACCTGTCGAAAGCCTTGGCAAAGTCGGTATAAATAACAACCAGCTGTCCCCCCCATCGACAATACGCGTGGCTCTCTCTGTGAAACAAGAAAGATTAGTGAGAGTGGACCTATTCGGCATAAAACCGTGTTTATTTATGGTGATTTGACCACGTAATGCAGTAGAGATTCTATCACTCAAGATGGCTTCAAAGATCTTGGACAGATTCGACAGGATGCAGATCGGGCGGTAGTTGCTGATGATTGATCTCTCGCCAGACTTGTGAATTGGGACCATACGTGCCTCCTTCCATCGAACCGGGAAAGCTCCATTCTTAATTGCTAAATTAAACACTCTGCGCAACGGGGCCGCCAACACTCCCACACAGTCTTTTATGAAAAAAGACGGTAAACCGTCAGGACCCGCCGTTAAATTATTTTTTAGTTTTTTACACGAGAGAAAAATCTCCGAATCGAAAGGGAACTCTATCACCGTTTACAACGGATATTGAATCATCCAGTTTCAGAAATACACTTTCAAAGAACTCAGCAAATCTGTCAACAATAGCCTGAGGCTCAACATGTTTAACACCATCAAAAGAAATAGTAATGAAGCTGATATTCCAGAAGACGTCAACAAAATTCATAACTTGGTTATGAACGATCGCAAATTGAAGGTACATGAGCTAACTGGCATTGTAAAGATATCAGATGGTAGTGATTTTACCATTTTACACGATCATTTGTGTATGCGAATGCTCTGTGCACCGCATCCCAAATCCAAAACTATGGCAAAATTGAATGAATGGCTTTATAAACAAACTGTTCAAACGCCGTTCAAACGCTTTAAAGAAAAAAACAGTCAAGAGGTGTTTTTTTTAACCACAACTAACTATACCTACATGAAAATGTTGTGTACACAACACTAGTAATTATATGCCTCTCCAGAAGTGTCGCTTTGCTTTATAACAGCAGGCGCAATGCTTGTTTCTAAATTATGAATGAGTGCTACTGGCATAATCAACTCGACAACAAGCCACTAACTATACACACCATTTTAGAGAAAATGAATAGACACTCTATTTGAGGTTATAATAATTACCACACTCTTTTTAACATTCTTAATATTAATTATAAATACAGAGTGCTTTCATCTATAGTAAGCACGCTTTTGAGCATAAACAAGACAATTTTGCTTTTGAAGGGGAACTTCAAAACCACTGTTGGTTGAATTTTGTGTTCCACACCTACCACGAAGATCGTAATGTTGGGAATGCAAACACATAGCACCCACAATATAAGGGAAACGACCATACTAAGGTTTGGGAACTGTTTGCAGCGTTCCAGTGGTTTTCGACAAGAACTAATTTTAGAATGTACAGGATTCGTGAACTAAGTTTGGAAAGACACAAAAAAGTTTGTGTATCAATTGATAGATGGCGCCACGTTTTATTTCAAATAATTTGGCTGGAAATTTGAATATTAAGTATGGGTCGTCACAAAAAAAAACTAGGACTTCAAGATCATTTCATAAGATTGAAATGTGAATAATATAGCATAATTTTTTGTTAACTATGTCATTCTCATTTCAGTGAAGTGAAAACCTTGAATGTTCTAGTTTTTTTTTTTTGTAACGACCGTACTAGCACCATTTCAATAAAATAGTTTCTAAATCCAAATGTTTTGTCATAAAACAGTTGGGAAGATCCTTCTCACTCATGTTCCCTAGATTCTTTTTTTCGGGATTACTTTTTTAGATAAAGCAACGAGCCCAGTTGAAGGACCTCTAGTAAACATTTCTTAAAACTAAACATTTCAACTTAGTTATCTACTTTATTGAAATCAGACTATAGTGATTCATGTAACGTTGATTTAAATAACGAAAAATAAAAACAACAATCAAGTTTGAATTTTGTTCTATTAATACATTTTTACATCATGTGGAAATAATTGTAGGTATACGTGATAGGAACTACTAGCAAAACAATATACAAAATGAACAATTATTACAAAATAAAATATTAAAACTAATAACTATGTTTACGGAGCAATCTTGAATATATCTTGGATATTTTGGAATCAATGCAAGGTCTGCTTCATAATCTCAAACGTGTTCAGGACTCTTTCAGAAACAATAGTTAGGTATTTATTACACAAGGGAAAAAAGTATTATATTTTACCTCGAGGTTGTGTGGTCTTCCGACAAGACGCGGAGAGAAACAAAAAACGTGTGCCACACTATATTTTTCTGTGACGGGAGAAACACTTATTCACACCCATTATAACTATCTTCAAGCTGCAGCAGGAAGCACGTGAAAAACAAGTACAACAATCTTCTTCCACAAAATTGCACAATAATAATAATCTAAAGAGGATTTATAATATTCGAAGACTTTTTTTAACCACTAACTAAACAACACATAATACACACAATGTGCTAAATAATGAATTTTTTTTAACCTTCTTCTGTGTTGACTGTTGACAATTGACAGGACTGACAGAATGCAGTTTCCGGCAAGCAGAATTCTTTAATTTTACCGACTCCAACGCCATGCAACGTCTGTATACAGAACTAAAAACAGTGTCCAGGTCGTACGTCTACGTTTCCCTTATATTGTATGTGTTATGTGGAATGCAAATTATGTTCTTCCTGTCTTACACTGTAAAAAGAAATCGTGTAAAATTACAGCAAATTAACGATGGATGTGAAATGGCATCTCTAATGTAAATTAACAAAAGTGTGTAAAACATATATACCAAAAAATCTGTAAAATTCGAGACTATTTCGTTGTATAGTTACAGTTTGTATGCGTTTGAATATACAGTCCACGGATGCGGTTAACAAGAGGACAAATGGCCCAAAAATTGAAAGATACGAAAAAAAGTTATTTTTGATAAAAATGTTTGCTTGTCGAAAAAATAAGAACTACCATGAAACCAATTATTTTTATTAAACAGGGCGTCTCAAAAAGGCATAAATATAAAATTAAACAAGAGCAAACAGTCATATTTTGGTGTCTTAGCGTAAAATGATAAATAGAAAAAATGCTCCAAATTTAATCCTGACCCTGATTTCAGAGTTACAGAAGAATACTTAAATTTATGCAAAAAAATCATAGTGCATTGTTATGGAAGTAATCACTGCTCTTATCGCTATGTAGTAGAGGAATTGCACCGCAAATTTCCTGGCGTATACGTTTCGAAAGTTGCTGTTTACAAATTGGTGAAAAAATTGGAAAGAACAGGATCAGTTTTTGATATTAAAAAAGAAAAGAAACAATATAATGAGGACGATGCCAGTACAGTTTTGATATTGGAATCAGTAAATGAAAATCCGTTGCTTTCTTTAAGAAACAGGGCTAAGAATTTAGAGGTGTTGGGAAAATCTACCATTCAAAAAGTTTTAAAAGAAAATAAAATTTATCCTTACAAGCCTCATTTCAACCAAACTTTGGAGGCTGAGGATGAAGCAAAAAAGGCTAGATTTTTGTTTGTGGATTGGAAATCAGATTTTAAACGGCAATAGAATTTTTCACAAGCTTATAATATTTTCTGATGAATCAACATTTTCAATCAACGGAACTGTAGCTTCTCAACGTGTGAGATATTGGAGTAAAGAGAATTCCGAATTTAGAATTCCGGCAAGACGTCAATACTGCAAAAAGTCATGTGCTATTTCATATTACGGCCTTATTTTTTCGATGGTATTTGTAACAGAGCAAGCTATTTGCAACTATTAGATACATTCTTTTGCGATCATCTCGAAGAGCTGCCCCTGGATGATCGCAACGCAATGTATTTTCAATTGGTGGATGGAGAGGTTAGAGAATTGCTGGACCAGAAATTCGGTGTCAGATGGATAGAAAGAAATGGACCAATTTTATGGCCCCCAAAAAGTTCCGACCTGACATTAGCCGAAAAATGTTGTGACGTCACAAGGCTCCAAGAATGTCAATCATTTGTAATAATTTCATAAAAATGATTATTAGCAATAATTGACTAAGGCTTTTACACAAAAAATTTCAACAATCTCTGCGTTGATCTATTTGAAACAAACACGAAGTTCAAGTATAGCACAAAATATACCCGCAGATACCCGTATAATATCAGAAAGTTGGTTCGAAAGGTAAAAGAGAGATGGTATCTATGTGGATCAAGCCGGGACGCGGTCTATCACATTGTTTTTTACAAGTTTAGGCCAAGGTTCGGTCTCATATACATATAGAGTGCCCTACAATATGTAGGCAACTTATATACCGTAACCTCTACATCCACTGACATATACGTATGTACATTCTGTCCTGTACTATGTGCTTTGCGTGTCCTGGAATATTGAATTTCCGCGATATCGGCTTTTCCTATATACAGTGTGTCACACATTTAAGATGAATACACCCTCATATTTGAAGGAAAACTGCTTTAAATTATTGCACGAGTTGATGGCAGGGGCGGCTAGTCCTATGAGGCAAGTGAGGCAGTGCCTCACTAACTTTTTAATCAATTACCATTTTTTTACTGTTCAAAAATGGCGCACAGATTTATAGATTGTATACCTATTATACCTACGCACATCGCACATGATGATTTGTTTTAAATTATGAAAATAACTGTCATGTACATCGTGGGTCCATTTAATGCTCGCTATCCAATGAGGCAACAATGCCCTGCCCGTCGGTGAACGCAGAACGAGTCGTAATTAAATAATTTTAAGGCAGAGGCAGTGCCTCTAGTCCCTATGCACGGCGAGTTGACACTTTTAATTATTGTTATCTACTACCACATTGATTAATATTAGTCTCCGATTTAGGGAGTTATTGTTAACGCATTTTGTTTTATTTGGATAGTCACGTGAATTTTAGCACAAAATAGCAACTACTTTTCGTTTACGTCAATGTAAATGTTCGTATATAAGGATCTATCGAAGAATTAATTCTTTGTTCCATTGTTTTTAACCATTTGTTTACACTTTCATTGACCTCAGTTTACTGCTTTTCAAAATTTTTACAAAAATCTGTAAGTATAACGATGAAAACAGCATCATTGTTCGACACTTTACGAAACATTTTCGAAAATGTTCGAGATACAAAAAAACTTTATTAAGCTAATTTTTAGCAAATCTAAAGGGCTTTGAAATGATGTTACTGTTATTGTTCTCACTTTATTAGTTTTCAAGATTTGGAGGAAACTCTATAGGTTTAAAGATGCAGATCATTGGACCACACTTTGCTAAATATTTCCGAAAATCTTCGAAGTACAAAAAAACGTTATTAAGATATTTCGTAGCTAATCTAACAAGTTTTCAAATGATGGTACTTTTATTGACCTCAGTTTACTGCTTTTCGAAATTTTTATAAAAATCTGTAAGAATAACGATGAAAACAGCATTGCAACTCATTGTTCGACACTTTGCTAAATATTTTCGAAAATGTTCGAGATACAAAAAAACTTTATTAAGCTAATTTTTAGCAAATCTAAAGGGCTTTGAAATGATGTTACTGTTATTGTTCTCACTTTATTAGTTTTCAAGATTTGGAGGAAACTCTATAGGTTTAAAGATGCAGATCATTGGACCACACTTTGCTAAATATTTCCGAAAATCTTCGAAGTACAAAAAACGTTATTAAGATATTTCGTAGGTAATCTAACAAGTTTTCAAATGATGGTACTTTCATTGACCTCAGTTTACTGCTTTTCGAAATTTTTATAAAAATCTGTAAGAATAACGATGAAAACAGCATTGCAACTCATTGTTCGACACTTTGCTAAATATTTTCGAAAATGTTCGAGATACAAAAAAACTTTATTAAGCTAATTTTTAGCAAATCTAAAGAGCTTTGAAATGATGTTACTGTTATTGTTCTCACTTTATTAGTTTTCAAGATTTGGAGGAAACTCTATAGGTTTAAAGATGCAGATCATTGGACCACACTTTGCTAAATATTTCCGAAAATCTTCGAAGTACAAAAAAACGTTATTAAGATATTTCGTAGGTAATCTAACAAGTTTTCAAATGATGTTACTTTCATTCACCTCAGTTCACTGATTTTCAAAATTTTTATAAAAATCTGTAAGTATAACGATGAAAACAGCATTGTAGATCATTGTTCGACACTTTACGAAATAATTTCGAAAATGTTCGAGATACAAAAAAACTTTGCCAAGCAAAGGCGTTGTAAATTTAACGACAAAGAACATCCAACAACAGGTTATGGGCCCAGAACATTTGATGAAAGTACAAACAAATGGTAAAAACTATTAAAAATCTACAATTTAGAAGCAGAATACTGTTAATCTGTTAAGTTTTTGACTTTTAGCTATTTTTTCTTTTATGATGTGTCTTAATGACAACAAAGTATTGTGACGCTATTTCTTAGTTGGTTGATGAATTACGCGTTTTACTCGTGCGCTAACCAACCAACAACCTTTAATGAACAACTTTACGTCGGTTTTCCTCGGGCGCCAGCCAGTTTATCGTGATGGTCGCACACGGTTACCAGGATAGCGGCAGTGGAGATCGGTTGAACCAGGGAACACGTTTGTCATCAACTTCCACGGGAATATCCAGTAATGCGGAAAGGGGCTTCGTCGGCAAAAAGGTTTGGTAATTTACTTACGGTCAGTTTTCAGCAATAAAATAAAACAACTCAACTGGATTTTATATTTTATTTCATAATAAAAATATATTTACATTTAACAACAAGGCAAATATGTACATGTCTACAAGCGGATTTAAGTCAATATGTACACTAGTACAATAGGAAACAATAAAGGGTTTGTTAAGCCTATCGGATCTATTCAGAACTAACTAATGGTAAACTAAAACTAAAGAAAATAATTCTGTCTTCTATATTCTTAATAAAACGGCCGGCGCATACGCACCAATGTACCGGTTACCTGCCTAATTTTCAGCGGTCGCATATGCAACATCTACTGACCTAACCTTAATAAAACGGCCGGCGCATACGCACCAATGTACCGGTTACCTGCCTAATTTTCAGCGGTCGCATACGCAACATCTACTGACCTAACCTTAATAAAACGGCCGGCGCATACGCACCAATGTACCGGTTACCTGCCTAATTTTCAGCGGTCGCATACGCAGCATCTACTGACCTAAAAGCCTAACGGAAGAAACTATTATTACAATAAGGATTCAATGTAGGAAATACATTTAATATATATAAATACTTACAACTTGTACGGTACGGTTCACTCCTCTCTGTACTGCTCTCACCACTTCACCACTTCTACTGCTCCTTGCTGTTGCTGCTGGTCGCTGCCGGTCGTCGACTGACTGTTTCTGCGTGGCGATCTGGTATTTATGCACCACGGCGTTGTCCCCACTGGCCGGCTTCTCTCTCCCTACCATGATGTCAGCGCGTATCATCTTCACGCTAAGCACAAACCACGTCGTTGTCGATCGATGCACGGTCGAAGCGGTGGGGTATAATACAAGGTGGACGGAATTACGTCAACATATTGAAAGGAAAATACAATACGGATACTATACAGGGTGGATAGAATTAAAAAAAAAGTAACTTCGTTACAGTATATCCACATCTAAATGTATTTAAGTGTTAATTTTGGAGCAACTATTATCAACAAAATTATAACAATAAAATGTAAATAAGTACTTAAATTAAAAATTATATTGAATGATGATATATATTTTATGTTAACAGTTTTTTAGGACAATAATATTTAAAAAAAAAGAAAAATTAAAAGGTAAAATATATTTAATTTTGTATTATTTCTTTTATAATTATTTAAAAGTTTATTTTTTTAACTATAGCATTGGAAATTCAAGCTTAAACATAATGTGAGCTTTGGAGCTTTATAAATAATTATTATTGAACATGATCCCCCTTTAAGTGACATTCATGCAAAACAGGGACTATGCATAATATCCCAGTCCTGTTTTCTCTGCTGCTGGGACTTTCATACAACATAAAAATGCTGTAGTTGAACTGTTTCTATGGAGAAGATGATATAAAGTAATTTTTTTTATTCATTTCACTAGTGACTTAGGTGGGAATCGAACCCACTTCTACGCGCTATCCAGGTGGGTGCTTAATCAGTTGAGCTATTTATGTTTGTTGAAATTTAATGTAAATTGCAAGGTTTTGGAGAAAAATTAATTGTTACCAATTTTTTTTTTATAGAACAAGCTTTGATATCATCTCATACTGACACATCACAATTTGAACTTATTATATTATAATTTATGCAGGGTGATTTACGCGAATTAACACTACTTGCAATATATTTTGTTTATTGTTTGTATATTTTGATCCAGCTTAATATTATAACACCAAAAACTATCGACTGCGAATCACCTTGTATATTGAAAACCTAACCTAAAAATATAGTATCAAAATTAACGTTATATTATTGTAGTCTGTGATGAAATGAGGGTGGCTAATATTGTATCTATTGAGTAAGTAATTGTATTATGTAGAAGATAGATATTGATAATGTATTTTTATAATCAAAAGATTTTTGTGAAATAAACAAAACTAATACTAATAATGAATCATAATAATTGTGAAGGAAATGAATATTAAGATTTCAGGCGGGTTTAGCCAACTAATAATGCATAATTTTAGTGCATAATGGATAATTTTTAAAACATGATTTTCGTTGATCATGCATAATGTTGGGAACTTTATTAAATAGAAACTGATCAGCTAACATTTTTATGTGTTGTATACAAAGTTTTTTTTTTTAATTTAATAATTTATGTTTACTAATTTATGTGAGTTGAGTTGATAATCTATTGAATTGCTATAAATTGCATATTCATTCATCGCAGGCATGTACTCCTGTACGTATTTTATTTTCAAAGTATTTATTATAAGAGTACACATTCCATTTAGCTCTATCAACGTTAAACTTGAAACACATTAACATCAATTGGAGTTGCACAATTCTGTCTAGCATCGTAGGTATTACTGCAGCAATACATTAATGTGTGAAACAAAGATGGAAAGTGAAGCAGTGCCTCTTCATGTATTTTTAGATATACCTACAGCAAATTGAGTGAGAGCAACAAAGCATCCACGTCTGTCCTATACCCCTTCATTTACTTCTTAGTGTTCTCTCGCTTTGACCTATTGATCATACATTATCTTTGATCTTTGTTCCATTCATCTTTCTGTTTTCTTTTGCTTTCTTATGTTTTGATTATAATATTATTATAGGTAGTACCTACTTATTTTGTAAATTATTATTTCTTTCTGGTTTTTCTTTGTAATAATCGTAATAAATTAAGGGACACTAGGGACAGGCAATAAATACAATAAATAAATAGGTATTTAGTAATTTTTCGTGTAAAGTTTCTTAAAGTGAAGCATTTTTTTGTGTGCTAGTGTATAGTGATAGTGAATGGTTTATAGTATGGAAAATATGGATGTTCTAGGTCCAGGCTGTCTGTAGTGCACCAACGCCGACAGTAGTACAAGTAAACGTAGATTTAGAAATGCGAAATTCTGGGGATATAATCAATTATTTAAGATATCGGCGGTCATTTTCAAAGCGATACGACGATAAACTATACGTCGTTCAAGAATTAGCGAGGCCTATTCCAGATTTAAGTAAATATTAAATAAATATTGGCTCCGCGGGAAAAACTAGGGGTTTTAATAATGATTGGTACAAAAAGTTTGATTGGTTAGCTGGGAGTTAAAAAAAATATTTTGTTGACCTTGTGTCATGTTTTCAGTATCTAATAATACTTAGTCTAAAAATGGTTATTCTGATATAGTTATTGATAGTTCATGGATGAATTATAAAAAGAAACCAAATAATATGTACAATGTAACTGATCGGTTTCCTTGAGAAACCCTCAGACTAACTAATTAAGTTTGCTTATAAAATGTAGTTTGATTTTCGTTTAAAAATTTTTTCTTTCCACTGAGTTGTTATGATAGTGTCAACTGATGATGACCCTTACTAGGGCCGAAACATGTATTGATTGAATGAGTGGTTTGTTGGAGGGACCTGTTAATAAACAATTTAGTGGATGCGACAGCATTTTATTTCCTAACTATTGGACGTCCACAGTAATATGGACTATTTCCTTAAAAACAATATATAAACGTTTTGAATTTTCCCATATTAAGCAATAACAATTTTTATGGGCTATTTTACACGTTACCTTAACTGTGATTTTAGAATTATTATAAAATACTTAAAAAACGTAATTTTAACGTTTTCATTGTCGCCTCTAAAAATTATGCGCTTCTAATGAACATTTTCTAACGTTATTTTAGCTATAAATATCGGTTTATTATAAATTACATAAAGAACGTTTTATAAACGTTTTTAATTTTGACAATGTTTGACACGCGTTTAAAAAACACCTACAACAAACATTTTTATTTTATGGTTTATTTATAATGCATATACAACGTTACTTAAACATAATAAATGTACGTAGTTGTATTTAGATAAACACCACGTGTCTATAACGTTTAAATTGAACGGTGTAAAATTAAACTTAAAATAAACCGTGACTTTTCTAACGTAAGACCAATTATCAACGATTGACACGTTAAATCAACGTTTAATTTACGTATATGTGTTTACTGGGTAGCACCAAAAACGTTAACACTCCACACTTAGTACGAAACTGATGTTTATTCTCGGTATTTGCTTTTATTTTCGCTAAAATAATGATACCAAACTTATACATGTTGTGTGAAATTGCAATTAAGTGCGTATACTGTTTTCGTGGAGAAAAAATTTTTGGATTTTTCGATGATTTATAAGAAGAAAAATATCATAAAGCTTACATTAGTAATGATGTGAGTTTTTTAAGTTCCTTAGTTTTTAGTTTTAAATGTTTAATAACGACAATTAATTTAACAATAACTTTTTTGTTTTTTCGCACAGTGAGTTAATAAATGGAATTCCCAAAATAATATGTACTAATTAAGTTAAATAACATAGCTTTTCGTCAATCTTATAACCACTGATGATGCAGCCCGGAGCTGCGAAACATGTATGGTAACATTTGTTGAGGATTTTTATTAAATTTATTGTGTGGAGGTCGACTTTTATTTCAAGAATATTTATACATGTATGCCTTTTTTACAATTTCAATTGAGATTATAACGACTATACCTTACATAGCCTAAATCTGGTACGGCACTGGAAAAACTGTATATAATCTTTACAACAAACATGTTTAATAGTTTTAAGAGCGAATGTTCTAACTTTTGGTATTGTTTGGTAACAAAACTGATTTCTGAATCTTATTTGCCCTCACTGTTACAAGAAGTAATAACCTGAAGGGCTATAACATCATGTGGCTGTCCCATTCATACAATGTATAGCTAATATGCCGGAATGCTATTGTTTATAATTGGAATTAACCGACTATTATCATTGTACCTATACAAAACAAACAGAATATGGAGAGAATACAATTTCAAATAATGTTTGTATGGACCAAAGCGGCTCCAGCATCATAATTAAACGGTATAAAACGGATATTCATTGCATTAGTAGTATAATTCTAATATTGTATGAATGTTTGTGGTTTTTGACAACAATAAAGCGACTCTCTTGAACTAAAGTGAAGTGTTACGTATTATTACTTTCCGCATGAGAACGTTAAAGTAGCCACGGCCATATACAGTGTGTCCAGGGTTTAGCTCTGATTGAATAGAAACTAGAATGCCATAGGAGAATTTTTGAAAAAATCAAATTGTGTTGGAAAGTAAAAGTTTTTATAAACATACCTGTGTCCGAGATACAGGGTGTCCAAGTTATAATTTTTTTGTTTCGTTTTCTAAATTTGTGAATTAGTCAATTGAAATTTGGTACGCTTATTACACGTCAAAAACTCAATATTAAGAACAATTTAATGTTCATTAATACCCACAAAGTAACACATTTTTGGGAAGGAATGCCCCAAACTTTTTCGTGGAACGCCTCTGACAAAATTACAGGTGTTACCTACACAGTAAGTTGTTTAAAAAAGGAACAGTTTTAATTTTTCTTAAATATCTCAAAAACCTCAAAAGAAAACAAAAATCTTAAGCCAGAATTAAATTTGTAATAAAGTAAATTCACTAAAATCAGCTAATACATGTAGTAGACTAAATCTAGGAGGAGGTAAATTATTGTTGGTTTTTCCCTCTTCCCTTGCTCCCAGTCGCTTGTGGTCAACTCCCTAAATACCAACACGTGCATGCTCAATTTAAAGCTCATATTTCGGTTGAGTGTCTTAAGAAATGTGGCCCATCAACCAGTGGCGGCACGTGAATCCTGAGGGTTGTCAGGCAGTACAAAGATTTTTATAAAAAAAATGTTGATTACCAATTACCAATATTATAATATTATGTATATTATTTGCTGATTATTTGGGAACTAGCAATAAGGGAAGCTATATATATTTTTTTTTCATGATAAATAATTTACATTTACATCCAATATGTGCAGCACTTTTGTCGTGAATAGCTAGACTACGAGCTACATTTTTTATATCAGAATACCCAAGTATTATTAGATACTGAAAACATAACACAAGGTCAACAAAATAATTTTTTTAACTCCGAGCACCCAGCTAACCAATCAAAGTTTTTGTACCAATCATTATTAAAACCCCTACTTTTTCTCGCGGAGCCAATATTTATTAAATATTTACTTAAATCTGGAATAGGCCTCGCTAATTCTTGAACGACGTATAGTTTAGCGTCGTATCGCTTTGAAAATGACCGCCGCAGATATATTAAATAATTGAATATATCCCCAGAATTTCGCATTTCTAAATCTAGGTTTACTTGTACTACTGTCGGCGTTGGTGCACTACAGCCTGGACCTAGAACATCCATATTTTCCATACTCTTAACCATTCACTATCACTATACACTAACACAAAAAAAATGCTTCACTTTAAGAATCTTTACTTACACGAAAAATTACGAAATACGAGGTCTGTTCAAAAAGTACCCGAAATTCTCATTTTTCTAAAAAAATATTTATTTATTCGTCTACATCTATATGGTCCCCTTCAAAGTAATCCCCCCTAGATATAATACACTTATGCCAGCGTTTTTTCCAGTCTTCGAAACACCCTTGATAGTCACTTTTTGTAATGCTCTGTAGCACTCTCAGCGATTCTGCCTTTATCTCTTCAATCGATGAAAAACGCTGTCCTTTCATGGGTCTCTTCAACTTTGGGAACAGGAAAAAATCACACGGAGCGATATCTGGTGAATAAGGAGGTTGGGGCATGATTAAAGTCTTGTTTTTCGCCAAAAAATCACGAATACGCAACGATGAATGAGCAGGTGCGTTATCGTGGTGCAAAACCCATGAATTGTTTTTCCATAAATCGGGGCGTTTTTTTCGAATTGCTTCACGCAAACGTCGCATTACTTCAAGGTAATACTCCTTATTGACGGTTTGACCTTTTGGCAAGAATTCTTTATGCACTATGCCATTATAATCGAAGAAAACAGTAAGCAAAACCTTGACATTTGATCGAACTTGACGTGCTTTTTTCACTCTTGGTGACGTTGAGTGCTTCCACGTGGACGATTGTGCTTTTGTTTCGACATCATAACCGTACACCCATGTTTCATCACCAGTTATGACCCTTTCAAGTAAATTTGGATCGTCGTTGACGTCGTTTAACAGCTCCTGAGCGATGGTAATACGTTTGTTTTTTTGATCAAAATTCAGCAGTTTTGGAACGAATTTTGCTGCCACTCGTTTCATGCCCAAAACCTTTGAAAAAATATGATGGCATGAGCCAACTGATATGCCAACTTCATCAGCAACTTCTCTAATTGTGATTCGGCGATCATCCATAATCATTTTTTCCACTTTTCCCACATTTTCATCAATTATTGACGTGCTGGGTCGACCGGAGCGTTCGTCGTCTTCAACGTCTTCGCGGCCATCTTGGAAACGCTTATACCACACGTAAACACTTGTTTTTTTCATAGCAGACTCACCGTAGGCTCTCTGTAACATTTCGCACACTTGGTTACACTTTATTTCATTTTTCACGCAAAATTTAATACAAATTCTTTGACTCTTCAATTCTTCCATTGTTTAAACTAACAAAAATCGTCGAGCTCAAAAAAACACCTAAAACAGAAAATGTCTATTAAATAATTATTTAAAAGTTTTTAAAAAATAAAATTTATACTTACTACTTATGGTGGAGCCCTCGTAAATCTTTTTCTTGAGTCCAGGACATCAATTGTCGTAATATTTTGGGTATTTGATAGAATTCAAGCGGATTTAATGTTGAATTCTATTCCGGGTGGGATCTTTTAAATGGTATCTGATCTAGGAATGATCATGACCAGTAGTTGCAGTCTAACATCGAATCTGTAACAATATTGCTAACGTTAAAAGTTACCTATCTGAACATCTTGATAGGCGTTACGCATTCTAAGTCGTTATGACTTACCTTTTTGTGTTTGTTGTCCTATTTTCGTTTTAGTTATTAATAGGTCTACAAAATCAGACGTTGAAAGAATTTTGAAAATCGGAATAGTTTTGCCACAGTAGACGGTCGCGTCTACGGTGACTCATCCTGTATTTAGTGTTTGAATATTTTTTTTGTAATCGGGTACGGGATAATTTTGATGAATGTGTTTCCCGTACTGTTTGTGGCGTCAAAACGCAATGTCAATATTTTGTAGAAGGAAATTATTTTATGCGAACCATATTTCCAGTTGAAATATGTTATTGAAACAATCTTAGCCTTAGAATCAAAAATAAATTAATCATTTTAATAATATTCTTTGTTTCAGAATCATCTCCATTACATATTATTAATAAGTAAGTGCTGGTAGAGAAGTTTGTATCTATTCATCTATTCTATCAATCTTTTATTACAAACAACTCTTACTGTGAAGTGAAAGATCTATATGAACTAGAGATCACTTCGATATAACTTTCAAAATGATAATGAAACTATAGTTTACATTATTTTATTCGTAGATTTTTGGTTAGCATGTCTTCTTAGTTCCTAAATTATGGCATTGAAAGTAGAATCACTATTGACAAAATGCTTGAAAATATGCCAGGAAGACAGTTTCGTCTCCTGAGAAATGGCAAACTGTAAGGCCCTCCGCAGACGGGTCGATTGGTATTCGACGCGGTAGCACCGCGAAGTCGAAGCAGGACGCGCACAAGGGTCAATTTTTCTTATTTCGCGTCTCCCAAACAGAGATAACCAAAAACATTTTCGTATAATCAGCAGTTCAAGTGATGAGTAGGATACTGTAATTAGAAGAAAGACACAGAAAAGAGAGTTTGGGTGCATCCGACAGAGACGCAAACGCATAATAATAATAATCCAGTCCACCTTCCGTGGATCGTGTTGAAAGTTTCTGGAGGAATCTATGAGGTGACGCGTGCTTTCAAGGAAGGCTCCAGCACAGTTTGGAAACTTCCTTCAAGGGTTTCCTCAACCAGACCAAACGTGCGATCCGATAATTACTGATGAAGTTCGAGGTGCTTTAGTTTCGACAATTTTAACGCTTTGTTCCGTGGTGAATTGCTCCATGACTAATTTGGTTCATGTTTCTAGGTTAGAAATCTCACATTGCCGTTGACAAATACAGTGGCGTTTCAAAATGTTTTATTGTGCAAAAAAAAACCAAATGACAAATCAAGCATACAAAGTTTGCTTACAAATAACAAATCAGTCACTTAGGCTAGTTTACACAAAAGGAATAAGATTTGGCTATAGCCACTCTTCCACTTATTCCAAACTTAACACTGTACAAAAGAAACACGCACTCATGAATACCTATAATTTAAGGAAATAGTATATGCCTCAACTCTCTCTTGAAACTAAACAACGATAAGTTAAGTTTAGGATCATTATATGAAAAACATCCGTCGAATTTAGCAGTAGAATGTTGTGGAGTTGTAAAGGAGTTGAAGCGCAAATCAAGTCCGTGGACATTATAACTCCTCAAGAGCAAGTCAGCAAGGTACTGAGGTATATGGAACGTAAGAATCTTAACAACAAGACAGAATACAAGTAATCAAACCGAATGACCAGCCTAGGGCCTTTTAGTTTATTAAGAAATGGAGTAATATCAGCTGTGAAGGGAACTTTGCACACGAATCTTATACCTGCATTCTGTATTCGCTGCACTTTATCTTTATTATAATTTGCCAGATAATAGTAATACACTTGCGAACAATTGTCTAGGTGTGGGTAAATCAATGATTTTACCAGCATCAACTTTGTACCTTCATCCAACAAATACTTCAAATTATACATAGATTTTAGCTTAAAAAAGGATTCCTGTATAGTTGAGAACAATGATCATTAATACTCATTTTAGTATCAATTAGTATACCTAAATCTTTAGCACTGGACCAATGTTCCCTCAACGAAAATACTTCTAGAAGCCCGAATAAACTCAATATGGCGTTCATCATTAATCTCAAGCCATGACATTTACACCAGTCCGAAAAGTGGGACAGATCTTGGTTAAGATTACAAATAGTATTTTGAAATTCGGAAATAGAGCAATGAGAATATATTTGCGCGTCATCTGCGTAAAGATGTATTGCAGAATGAGCTATGCTCATGAATAAATCAAAAGTAAAAATTGTAAAAAGAAGCGGCCCGAAGATGCTTCCTTGTGCGACACCGCTTCTCAATTCCTTGAGAGCATGAAGATCTGATCTTGAATCTGGAATAAATAGCTACAAAACCATTTTATAGAAACTGCCCATCAAAAGCTGAAAGTTCACAAAGTCAAAGGCCTTGCTCTGATCAAGCAAGACCAAAATACTGCAATTTCCCTTATCCATAGCATAATATGAGATATCATTTGTAACTTTTAGTAAAGCGGTTGAAGTGGAATGGCGTGGACGAAACCCAGACTGCACAACAGGTAAAATGCGGAGTTGATTCAAATAATGTCGAATCTGGAGTGATACGATCCTCTCAAGCATCTTTGACAGAGTAGGCAGTAGACTAATCGGTCTCAAATCAGTTCAGGATTTAGGTGCTGCGACCTTTGGAAGCGGAATGACCAAAGCAGACTTCCAAGCTATTGGAAATTCATCCAAACGAACACAGTCGCTAAAGATATTCTTTATGACACCGCAGCAATATAGATGTGGAAACCCAAATTGAATCACCTTTTATGAATGACACTATATAAAGTTGCACAAGTTCATAGTGGATAGTGCAATTACCAGATTCATAGAACAATCTTGGACGCTAGACATTTTTTTTACTTTAATTAAGCATAATAATTTCTTTGAGCTTCCCCAATTTGAACATTTCTGATAGTAATCATAAAGTCGTCGGTTGGGTTCTTGTTAGAGTTCTTATTTAGGAAATCATTCTTGAAGATACGGAGCTTGAGCATTATGAATGGATTGGACATTTTTAGAATGAAAAAAATTAAAATCAGTTTTACTTTATAATTCTTCTTCTTCTTCCGGATTTTGACTAGAAAATATCCCTACTTAGAAGTCCTTACTAATTGATGCAATTGGTAATAAAAAGAACAACGAAGGAAGTAACGTTCAGAGTATCTGAGAAGGAATCAAAAACCTCCAATCTCTAACGCTATCTAGTCACAAAAGACCGAAAAGAAATAACTTTGAGAAGAATCTCACCGCAAAGCTAAGTAACAGCTTTGAATGAGAATTAAACAACAGAAATCTCAAAGAAAGTATTATAGGAGGCCAATAAAGGAACTGTATCAGGAAATTCCCTCAATTGGAAGATGTGTTCAATTTTACTTGGGGAAGATCTGGCAACTATTCCAGTACATCTTCAAGGGCCTCATGACAAGAGGTCACGCTATAATTTTAGGTGCACCAGACACCCTTAGTTTAATTTTAATAATAAGCTACAAAGTGTAAATATATAAATATAAATAAATAAATAATCTTTATTGACTACGTTTTGTACAAAACAATTGCAGTACGTCAAAATACAAAAACTATATCTACAACAAAAAACATGAAAGTGTAAGTAACATAGGTACAAACAAATTAAAAGCGACTAATTGCTAAAATGTAGAACTTCCTTGAAATATTCTTCCACAGAATAAAAAGCATGCTTGAGCAAGTATGATTTTATAGTTCTTTTGAACATTTCTGCACTGTACTCCCGGACCCTACGAGGAAGTGCATGATACAACCGAATCTGTAGGGAATTCTTGGCAGACTTAGTCAATCTCCATCGCCGAGCCCGTACCAAGTCCGCAGATCTCGTACCATACTCATGACAAGTTGAGTTAATACACAAATCGGGCTTACATCTGTGAATCTCAAGCAGTTGATAATATATATATAAAGACGGGAGAGGCATTATATTGAGAGATTTGAAAATGGGCTTGCAATGCTCCAGATATCCAGCATTTGCCAGAATGTGAACCACCTTTTTTTGCACTCTAAATATTTGCATAGCCGATGACGAGTTACCCCAGAGACTCACTCCATAAGAAATATGAGAATGGAACAGTGAGAAATAAACAGTTCTCAGAGCTTGCTGACTCAGACAATGTCTGAGCCTCCTAATAACGTAAATACTAGAAGACAACTTACCCCTGAGAAAATCAACGTGCGACGCCCAGCAAAGCCCATTATCAACAATAATCCCCAACAGGTTGGCTGTTCGTCCCCGAGCATGACCACTAGCACTAGAAAATGGCTCTCTGGGTCTTATCAATATTTAGTTTCAGCGGATTACTAGTGAACCAGCCATTCGCAACTCCCTCAAGGTGCCCCGCACGACCTTCGAGCTGTGAAACACTGCTCCCATAACACACCAAAGAGGTATCATCAGCATAAATAGTGACCCTTCCAGGATTCAAATAACTATATAGGTCGTTAATATAAACGACAAAGAGCAACGGGCCCAACACAGAGCCCTGGGGCACTCCACTCGTTAATACTCTCACGTCAGACAGCTCCGACCGAAGAGCCACTGTCTGTCCTCTGCCAGTCAGGTACGACCGCAGCAGCTGCAACGAGAGTCCCCGCACACCATATCGAGAAAGCTTGGTCAGAAGAACTTCATGAGACACACAGTCAAAGGCCTTGCTCAGATCACATAAGGTGAGATTAATAAATTCACATCTCTCCAGGCCCTCGACTATGTCAGACACCACACGAGCCACCGCCTGAACTGTCGACCGACCACACCTGAAACCAAACTGTCCAGGACACAAAAGGTTATTCGCTTTCAAAAAAGAAGTTAGATTTTGTTTTAATATAATCTCAAAAATTTTTCCAAATATAGGAAATATAGAAATCGGTCGGTAATTAGAAGCATTATCAATGTCACCCTTTTTAAATACAGGGATAACTCTAGTCAACTTGAATGACTCAGGAAAAATGCCGCCGCACAAACATAAATTGAAGATGTGCACTAAAGGCTTAACTAAGATCTGTGCATATTCCTTCACAAAGAAACTGCTGCAGTCAAACATATCAACACTGCCCGAGTTTTTTAATTGGCGAATGGTCTCCAGGACCTCAAACTCCGAGATGGGCAACATAAAAAAGGAGCTAGGCTGCTGACTTAACATATGCACCCGCTCATCAAGATCCAGAGACATGGCCTCAGTAATTTTATTAGCAACCGATACAAAAAAACTGTTAAACTCGGAAGGTGTAAGCCGAGTACTAACTGGCATTGTACAATAGTTTCTTTCACTATTAATTATTCTCCAGATATCACGTGGTTTATTAGTGGAGCTAGCTATATATCTCTCGTAGGCCATCTTTTTATGGTCAACAATAGTCTTCCTATAATCTGCATCCAACGAGTTATACAGGCTCCGATGAGAAGCGTCGCCCGTTGACTCACAAACTATCTTAATGGCCATGAGCCCTTTTTCTCTCGAAGCTCCGATGTAAACCAGTTAACTGGCGTTCTACGATTCTGATGTTTCTTGATCGGAAAATATGTATTAATATTTTGGCGAGGTTTTCTCAAAATATTATTCTAATACGTATGGTAATCTTCAGCCAGTAATCTTAAGAGCTTTAGTGTGTGTGTGTGATGAAGAAAAACCTGCAAAATAAACTTTTCATTTTAAAAGTGAATCGTTATCTACTTAGTATATTTCCTTTTCTATATGTACTTAGATGCCGCATGGGGATTAGTTCTTTGAAATCCTTCTTTCATCATCCTGCTTTCTCTATTTATTTATCTAGTCCAGAATCCACATATTTTTGCATGTTCCAGATCTTCTTATCGTATTATCTACCTTTTTTATGTTCGCCGGGATTATTTTTTTTTTTCATATAATACACCGTTATAGAGAGAACTAAATCGGTAATAAATGGGATACGAAAGCTGTTTTAGATGGATATGAGTGAAATTAGATGTTTTAAATTTTGAAAGTCTTCGCTATACAGAAACTAAAATCCGAATAATTATATAGGATGATTAAAAAAATATATTTTACATATTTTTTGGTTGAATTTTTAAAATTTGTCAAAAAAAAAAAAGTGTACGCCATTGATTTCTCCCTGTTTTGATATATTGGGTGTTATAGTTTCATAGCAGTAGGTGCTTTTACCAAATACGTGAAGAACTTTTCATTAATTTTAATTAATGTTTATTAATTATTACTAAAGTTTTACAAGGCACAAAATTTTATGAATCAAATGGGCCATTACTGACGCCGCGCTGTAACAGATCCGTTCGCCACACAGTATATGTGGTCTACATGAATTTATTATTATCTATTGGTCATATAGGTGTTACATTGTATCTATACCATACTGTGTGGACGACAATCCCTTGGTTCTCCCGTTTCGAGGAATATAAGAGACATTTGTAGCGAACGTTCAAATCCTATTTTAAAATCTTTATAATTCCACGTTGGCTATTGGGAATTAGTTAATGTTTTCCACGTATTAAATATTTTGGGCACAATAATTTACGTGCGTGCTTTAGTCTACATTTGCATGCATGCATAATTGTAAAAGATTTGCGTTTAGGATTATCAGAAAATGCGCACAATCATCTATTTTGTTCTAGGTCGGTGCCACAAGAATTACGCATTGGAGGTCTCAAAAATGGTTCCAAGTAAGTATAAAAGGCTTAATTTTTTCATTCATAGTTTTTTTTAGTACAATCCATTGTAGTGCTTATATTATTCTAAGGGTTACACCAAATGTGTCCCCACACGACGTTTTTGTTTAAAAGATATTTGACAATTTCTTCTGGCAACATCGCGCTAGAAGCTCACACCACGTTGTTTCATTGTTGTTAGACGCTTGCGCTTCACACATTTTATACCCGTATTTTCATGATTGAGATGCGTGGCGTCGCACCACCCGCCGCCGCTTATTCAGCGTCGTCGCCGTCCTATTCTGCCCTGCTGATGCCTTACCACCTGGCCGTAGACTGGTGGAAACCTAATACTGTTTTATTTAGTTAGTTACGCAATAAACTATCGTGCAATACTATACCGTGGTGGCGACAAAAAATAATATCGGAAAAAGGTGTCGAAAGCGAGACACGAGAAATTTGACGTGAGAGTGGCGCGCTACAATCTCGTTCGCCTAGTGGCGGCCAGGCATGCCATCTGGCGATTACGGCGGGCTGTCAGCCAAACGCACAGCAACGACCATCCTACTGATACAGACTCGTACGTACTCAGACTCAGTCTGTTCCACTGCTAGTAGTAGCTCTTCTTCTTGTACTACTACCATCACTGCTAATAGTTCTGTAAGAAGCACCTTTATTCGGTTCTTATGCACAATATGCAGCTTTTTAAAACTCTTTTCTTTTGGTCATCAAATGTATTAATGCAATTACTATAAAGGGAGGCCTTCTCGAGTATGGAACAGTGGCGGCTCTCGGGTTGAAAAAGAGGTGTAGTGAAGGGAACAAAAACGCCGTTTCAGCTTTTTTTATTAGTAAAGATGCAACAGCTTTTATTTTATCGTATACATTTATATTTTTAACGATATAACTTTGCCTTCTGTCTCCTGATTTTCAGTTTAAAGGAAATGTATCCTTAAAAAGCTCACGTTTTCTTTGACAGAATAATACACAAACGAAAACCATCCAAATAACTATAATAATAATAAAAAAATCTACGTGAACAACTTATTCTTGTAATATAAACACGAAGTGTAGGACACATGCAATGTACTCCACCTGATAAAAACCTGCAGCGAGTCGCCGAATTTTGCTCGAAAAATTAGCATCCATTTGTTGATGCTGAATAATCCAAACTCTCTTCGCTGTGCATGATAATTAGGCTTCCGTTGTTGTGTTAATTGAATTTTGAATGCACTGCTTCGATATTGACATTTGAGCGGCCAGTGAGTTTGACGTCTCCAACACCCAAGAAACTCACCGAAGACCTCTGCATAAGCCGGTGATCTCCATTTCCGACTCTAACACTGTAATCTACCTCCCTAGCTGAGAATGCATATGATTAGTTTTTTCAAAGTTAAGCACTAAATCATTACTAGAACAATAACCCTGCATCTCCCTCAAACAGTCATGCCCCCTTGCACTTAGATCGTTAATACAGTCATCAGACATTATAACTGTGGTATCATCAGCAAAAAGCGTCATATGATTGGCAATAATGTCGGAGATAAACAGAATGAAAAACAACGGACCCAACGTACTCCCTCGCGGAACGCCAACGTCCGACTCCTGAATTGACGATTCATATATCCTACCACCATGATTGACACTGACTTTTTGTTGTCTATTTGATAGGTACGACGCTATCCAATTTAAAGATATGCCTCTTATACCAAAATTATAAAATTTAGTCAACATTTTCTGGTGGTTTTCTGTCTCAAAAGCACGTGTGTAGCCAAAAAACAGACCCGAACATTTCTGCCTCTTCCAAGTTCTCCAAAACGTTATTGACGAACTGAATAATGGCATCCCAAACTGATTCTGGCCAAGTAAGTTATATTTATTAACAAAACCAACAAGTTGAAAGGAAAAGACATTTTCGAATACTTTTGAAAACACAGACAAAACGTAAATACCCCTGTAGTTTACTACATTTTCGGGTTTCCCCTTCCTCTTAAAAATAGGTACAACTCTAGCCAGTTGCAGTTCTTGTGGAAATTACCCTTCAAGAAAGGAACAATTAATCAGATATGATAGAAAGAAATATTCTATAATATGCCACAATATACTGCATGGGATACCATCGGGACCACTTGGGTCCTTTATTCCCACGTCTCACGAGATATGTGATTCTTAAATGTATTAATATTACCCTCATCATTAAAGGCTCTCTTATCAATGAACTGATCTTCATTGCCACATTCCGGGGTCAAAATCTTAAAAGTTACAACCTGATAGAAATGATCAGATAAGCAAAAGATCAACAAAATTAGAAAAAATGTTATCGATCATACTTCTCGTTTCACCTTGTACACGAGTAAATTCAAAAATACATTGTAACAGAATATCACTATTCAAAAGGTTCAGAACCTCAACTACGTTTCTGTCATCTCTGTTTGCAAAATTAATATTAAAATCTCGACAAAGTAAGAGTTTCTTATTTTCACAATGTAGACCATTCAAAAGTATTTCCAATTCTAACTTAAATTCATTAATATCCGCCTGCGGTGCTCGATACAAGCATACAATATAATAGTTTTTATTATAAATCTGGAACTCCGAACAACATACTTCAAAAATACTCTCAGAAGCCGCAACTGAAATATCCCTGGTGCAAGAAAACGATTCTCTCTGGCTATTTTTCCGCCCGTCCTTCGCTTGCAATACACTCGAATTTGGAGGTTGGAAAACCTCTCGCGCCAGTGGTTTATTTTTGATTAATGCGGTAGTAAGTATTCTTTGTTTTCGCAACCCTCTGCCACTTTTTTGTGAAACTTTGAATGACACAAACATAGTTAAGCTAGGGTCTTTTGTTTCTGATATACAGGGTGAACTCGAAAAGTTTCACCTTTTGGGATGCTATTATTATGTCTAGCACCCCATGTAAAATACAAAAAAGGTGCAAATTGCTTTTACGTAGAGTGCAGTGGCGTGCTCAAAGAAATTGGGCCACCGTTTCGGAGATTGGGTGAGGTTTTTCTAGCAAGACTTTAACAAGTTATAGAATAGAATTTTTTAAGATGAAAATCTTTTACAAACATATATCCGAAAATGCTTTGTAAGTTTTCCTTAACAGTTTTAGGAATCATGGATTACAATTTCGTACACTTGTTACACGTCAAAAACTCGAGATTTGGGATTATTGAGAATTTTTCAAAACCTACAGGTTGGCCATTTTTCGGGTTCGTACTGAGTTTGAGCCTCTCGAACTTTTTTGTGCGCCGCCTTTGCTTTCTAATAAATAATAATGTCACAATTAGAATAATAAAGTATAAGAATATGGATTTAATAGAAATGGTGCCTTCACCATGTTGCAATAAGAATTAGAAAGTAAGGATTGGGTTTTATTAAGTTACTCGCTTGGATTGTTGAGCTAGTTGGGAATCGCCCACTTACATCACGCTCACGAAAGAGGATCTTAATGATTCTCCCTCGGGGATTAGCGCTTCTAGGACCCGAAGTTTACTTCACCGAAGTTTGGAGAGAAGACCTCGTTTTTTCCTGTCGCGTAAAAATTTATAACCTTAAATTTTCACCACTCTTTTGAATATCGACCAATGCAATTGTCTATTCTTAGCGTCGGTTGTACCGTTTTTTGTTGAATTTGCAATTTGTCTATTAGGTACAATATCAAGTCATGAACTTGTATAAACTTTAATGAACTCTTATAAATAATTATTAAATCAGCGTAAAATAGCTAGTTCGACCGGATGCAAGATTTTTATTACAATATACCGGGTGTGACAATAATTTAGAATCTCTGTTCAATTTAGAAACTTTTTGGTTTCTTGTGTGTTTTTCGAGAATTGTACTGACTGGGAGAGTTCTAATAGAACGGTATTTTTTAAAAAGAGACTTTGGAATTTATTATTATTTTTATCAATCCTGAAGATTTTTTACTTTAAAATTAGTTGTCCTGCTAAAAAACCTGGCTCACCCTGTATTAGAACAAATTTCTCTCGCATTTCAAATTCAAATTATCAACTTTTTTAACGAACATAGAATTAGTAGAATTCACGCTGACACAAGCACAATTTATTGAGTGCTTTTTCCTATTTTTCGTTTAATTTTTTTTTTTTACCTCTAAAGTACTTGGTGTTCGTGTGGCGTGAACTATAGTTAAAGGTGGCAGCAGCATAGTCGATATTATAACAACCTCCGAATAGAAAGAGGGAGTAATGTGGGAAGCTTTTCATTGTTTGTTAAAACAATCACTTTGACGATGACTGTGGTACAAAGCATTTACGGGTATAAAATATTTGTATAAGTTTTTACCCTTAAAAAATTATATTGCTACAAAAATTTGACGCACCCTGTAAGAATATACGAGGCATGTTTTTTAAGTAAGTACCGTTTTGGAATTAAAAAAAGACGTGCAAAAATATCGCAATAATTTTATTTTTACATGAAAGCCTGTACCTTAATCTACTTTTCTACATAATTTCCGTGAATATTGAGGCACTTGTCATAACGTGGCCCCAGTTTTTGAATACCCTCCTCATAAAATTCTGCCGCCTGACTTGTTAACCACTGTATCACAAATGTTTTGACTTCGTTATCGTCTTGAAGACGCTGACCACCCAGGTGTTTCTTCAAGTGCAGGAACAAATGGTAGTCGCTGGGCGCCAGATCAGGGCTGTATGGAGGATGATCTAGAGTTTCCCATTTAAAAGATTTGATGAGATCTTTGGTCCGATTAGCCACATGTGGACGGGCATTGTCATGCAGCAAAACGATACCCGCCTTACTCAACTTGCCACGTCTTTTGTTCTGGATTGCACGACGCAGATTGTTCAATGTCTCACAATAAGACGCTGCTTTGATTGTCTCATTACGAGGCAGAAACTTTACTAGCAATACTCCTTTTCTGTCCCAAAAAACTGTGCACATGATTTTCCGGGCAGAAGTTGTTTGCTTAAACTTCACTCTTTTGGGTGATGATGAATGTCGCCAATCCATGGATTGTTGTTTCGATTCTGGTGTGACGTAGGCCACCCATGTTTCGTCACCAATAACAATTTGGTCTAAAAAATCTTCACCTCAACGAACACGAAACAGAGCCTTTTCGGTTACGTAATGTATGATCTCTGAAAAATTCACACGTGCGTTATTTTTTAACTTTCTTAGGGGACATTTTTTTAAAGTTAAACTGTATAAAGAGCGATTCCAAGAGTAGCAGTTTATTTGTTCTTATTGTGTTGCTCGAATAAAATCCTTATCCTATAAATATACTAGTTAATTCATCAAACGTATCGATTTTACGTTGGAGAAAAGCGGTTCTTGCACAAATTGCAACGTGTATATCCATACAAAATATAACATCGATAAATATACTTTTCCTACTTAACTATCCTTAAGTTGCATGCCTATACATATTTCAAAATGATTTTGTCAATTATATACGATAATATTATTTATGTGGCTGTCGTTTATCGTAATCTACCATAAAATATTAAGGAAGACGTTATGAGAACTTAAATTAGGCCCAACTATAGATTACCTACTTAAATTTATCTTTACGTACAATCTGGCCATGCAATCGAAATTCATTTAAACAGTTTGGTTTGCTATTTTTTTACTATTTTTTCTTCTTGTATATAATTTCGATTCATTAACTATTAAAAATAAAAACAAATTGTTATTCAATCGAAATGATATACAAAAAGAAAAAATAGTAAACCTAACTATGTTATTACATTTTAAATGAATTAAAATAAAAAAAAACGCCATAAAATGACTTCAATGGAATTTTCGACCAAAGTGTCGTTGCGTGCTTTGTCAAAAGTGTCTTAGATTGTTGACTTGTCACTGATGATGGGACTGGTCTCGTCCCGAAATATGTCTGGTTGATATATTTCTATTAAACTAATTTTGTGGACTTTTATTCAAAAGACTAAAAAATAACTATTATACAGGGTGATTCATTATGGTTGCAACAAACGAAAACTGGAGATTCCTGAAAACAATTCAAGCATTTTTTGCCATTGAACCCATGTCCGCAAATGCTTCGTTATCGAGATACAGAGGGTGTCCACTAAGGTCAAATCAACTTTTTTGTTCATTTCTCAAAAACTAGCTAACCGATTTTGACAAAATTTTACATGCATTTGAGGACAGATAAGCTAAAATATTCTTAATTATTTTGGCTTTCATTCACTGTTCATTGGCGTAGATATAGGAGGCATTTGGATAAATTTTACACATAAATTAGTTAAACACAGCTTTGACAAGCTTCATTATTTTAAATTATTACTTTTTTAAAAAGAGCAACTTATAAGCTACAAAAAAGTTAATTACGTCGATGTTGTGGTTTCTACCATTTTTATAGAAACCGATAAATTGCAAGTTAATGGTACATTTAAAACAAAATAACGTTTATCAGAAATCAAAATGAAAAATCAAAGTTGCCGTGGAAAACGATTTAATAATAACAAATTACTTAACAACAAATATTGAGGCCTATCAGTACAATTAAAAATTTAACAATAAAAAAACTAAACTCGAAATTAAAATAAGAAAATTAATAACAACTGTTCAAACTGCTCTCCATTGACAGTAATGCACATTTTACATCTTTCAACTAATGAATTTGCATCTCGATAACGAAGCATTTGCGGACATGGGTTCAATGGCAAAAAATGCTTAAATCACTTTCAGCAATTTCCAGTTTTCGTTTGTTGCAACTATAATGAATCACCCTGTATTAATGAATTTTCGTTGAGAATATAAATTTTAAAAATTTGGTCCTGTCCGCTTGTTATGCCCAGCAGTTTATTATAAATAATAAATAATGTTTCTATTGGTACTTAAAAGACAGAATTACAGTAATAGAAAAATTAGTTCTAATGATACATTTTACTAAACCGGTCGGGCCCGATGTAAATAAAGAAAATATGACAATTTATTATGGTGTGTTATTGTTGTTATTAATTATAATTCTGATCTAATTTTTCACTAAAAATGACATAACCACTATAATAGTAGGTAGATAATTTACTTACAATAAAAATACATACATCGTCTCCACTAATAATTTTTTTTTTATTAAGATTCCTTTATAAAAGGGGGGCATGTTTCGGAGTCCCGCTCCATTATCAGCTTAAAGGGCAACAACATGAATTCTGAAACATAAATAACTATGGTCTTACAAAAGAGAAACAGTAACCAAAAAATATACAAACCTTAAATTTAAATCATAAGTATTTTTTATTTATTTATTTATTGTCATTACATGTCATTACCAAAAAAGGTTTACACAAGTCATATTAAATATTAAAATATTACATAACACAACATAGAAATGTATATAACTTAATCAAAACAGAAAGTCAGTGCTGAGGAATTCATCAATGGAGTAAAAAGCCTGGTCAATTAAGTAGTTTTTTAATCTATTTTTGAACATTGCTGTGTTTTCAAACTATCTGGCAAATGATTATAGCATGTGGGACCATAATAATTCACAGAATTTCTGCTTCTACCCAACCTCATATATTCAGGAAGAATGTCATTTTTGTTTCTGGTATTGTGGTTGTGAACTTCATCATGTCTTATGTACAGATTGTAATTATTTTTCACATACATAATTGAATTGTAGATATAAAGGCACGGGAGTGTAATTATTTTACATTCTTTAAATTTAGGTCTGACATCCTCTCTAAACTTTAAATCTGTCATTATTCGAACCACTCGTCTTTGGATTGCGAATACCCGACTAGCATGACAAGAGTGTCCCCAAATTGACAAAGCATATGAAGCCACATTGTGAAAAAGGCCATAATATGCTGATTTCAAAATATTAAAAGAGACTTCACCCTTCAAGCTTCGCAACATGAACACAACCTTAGACAACTTGGCAATGGTAACCTCGACATGACCCGACCAGTTTAGCTTTTGGTCCAAAGTGACACCCAAAAACTTTACCAGACCATCAGAAACAGCAACATCCGTCTCACGTAATGTAAATATTTTAGTAGCTGTTTCATTGGCATTAAAAAACAAACATACGGGCAAGGCCCTTGACAGACTAAGTTGGAATTTAATAATTAAAGCATGCATAATTTACTCGCATTTGTAAGAAAACGCCGTACAGTAAGATCGGCGCGCGACGCCTGGTGAAGTCCACCTTGACAATGATACTCGTATGTTACAATGTTTACAGAAACACAATTTGGCTTTAGAGACGGTCTTGCTTATGTCATTGGTTCTTCAAAGTAGCCAAGGCTGGATTTTGTGAAGTTTCTAGCTTTATTCTTTTAGTAACTAAAACTTTAAAATGGTTTTTCAAAAATTAATTTCATTTTATTCGACTTATTTCTCCTTAATTTTCTTTTTTTTTATATAAAAACAAACATAAAAATTATGAATTTTGTGAATTATCAGGTTTCGAGAAAAAATGAAAATTCCAATTAACTTGGTGTAGTCTCTATTGCAACGTTTCGTGCCAATATATGGACTTCTTCAGGCTAAAATCGAGAAGAATTTTTTTTATTTTTAAACTAATATTTCGCGTAATCCAAAAATGAGAATAAAAAGAATGTACATAAAACAATCAATAAAAATGAGGGAATTAATAATACTCTGTCTCCTCCACTAAACTTCAATATATATTTTCATAAATCTGGTCGTACTCCAATTATCATTGGGGTTCTTACAACATACATGTTTCGGTCATATATATGGCCATCCTATATGACCGAAATATGTATGTTGTAAGAACCCCAATGATAATTGGAGTACGACCAGATTTATGAAAATATATATTGAAGTTTAGTGGAGGAGACAGAGTATTATTAATTCCCTCATTAAATTGAGACTCCACAGAAATATGGACTACTTCATGAAAATCAATAAAAAATAAAATAAAAACATGAAACATGAAGAAGTGCATATATTGGCACGAAACGTTGCAATAGAGACTACACCAACTTAGAACTTGGGTGCTCGCTGTCCAGGGTCATATATCTCATTAGAAGGCTTGCGCAGAGTGTTTCAATCGCCAGTCTGTTGACGGTATATCATGGTTATTTTGTTTCCCGTATGTCGTATGGTATTTTGAACTGGGGACATAGTTCCCATGCAATGAAAATCTTCAAGCTACAGAGGAGATGTTTACGTACAATGTTGGGGCTCGGTTGGCGTGACTGCTGTAAAAAGTATTTTGTTGAACACGGACTACTTACTTTGCCTTCCTTGTACATCTTAAACTGTCTTGGCTACATTCGAACCAATGCCTCGCATTTCACTCTTCACTCTGATATGCATAATTATGGTACACGAAATCGCAATGACATATTGCCTGAATTTCATCGCCTATTGAGGACTAGGAAAGGTTCTGACTATTATTGTGTTAAATTTTATAATAAGCTTCCGTCTCACATAAAGAACCTTGGTGAAGTCCAGTTTAACAAAAGTATTAAAACATTTTTGATATCTCAAGCTTTTTATACCTTTGAGGACTATTTCAGAAGCGATATTGTAAGATTTTTATAGATTTTAGTTTGTTTTATGTTGTTGCTATTTTAATTTGTTTGTAAGCCTTTCTTTGTTGCTGTAACTTTGATTAATTTTTGTTATTTTTTGACGTACTATACATGTTATGTAACATAAGATGGTGAATAAATATATCTATCTATCTATCTATCTATCTAATTGGAATTTTCATTTTTTCCCGAAACCTGATAATTCACAAAATTCAATTAACAGTTTGGGATAAGAATAACATCAATAAAAATTATGTGACAGTCATGGGGTCCATTCTTTCATTTTTCCCGCCTAGATGTTTTTTTTTGTCGTTTCAACTCGCAGTAAAATAGCTATAATTTCTAAATAATAGTACCTAATTTACGCAACAAGTCCGGAAAATAAGTGTTTTTTGGAAATTCTAGGCGAGTCCCGAAAGTATGTGAGTCCAAAAAAACTATTTTCAGGCGTGTTGCGTACAATATTTTTTCGGCAACCGTGTAGAATAATAAATCAATGAGACGACACATTTCTTTATTATACATTTTAATTCAAACTCTCCATTGTTTTTCTGGTTGCGATACAACATCTGGATTTGCCGGAAAAGGAAAGAAAAGTAGCGTCAACTCTTTATTAGCCGATAAGAATGTGTCAAATTTGGCCAATATTTTCTATAAAAAAGACAGGAACAAAGATCAAATCTATTAATAAATGTAACAGTGATATAACACTGAACCAATTAAGATTTCAAAAATATCAGTTGGCAAGAATTAAATCTTCTTTCATATTGGCCAATCTCCCACCCACAGAAGATGCAGCAGAACAACATTGTTACAGCGCATATTATCAGCTTCAGACTTGGCTGGGTAACGAACTGACAGCAACAGATTGGGGCTGGAAGCAACATCAACGCGCCGAAAACATGGTTTAAAATGCTCAAATTGTCATGGTTCTGAAACATGCTCCAATGTGGAAGAAAAAACCTACGAAGAAGTTGATGATTCAGATGAAAATGTGGATGAAGAACCAATACAGACCGGAAATACTCTTGGAGACGAAGACGGTGATGGTCTTGAAGATTTCGAAGATCCACTAGAATAGGGAAGGTTTGTCGAATCTAACGATGAAGAAATGCCATCAAAGAGACAAAAACTAATGGAGAAGTAATTAGAAAAAAAAAAAAATTCGGAAAGATAAAAATAAAAAACCAAAAACTCGGTTATTCGAATTTTTCACATAAATTTTGAGGTTATGTGAAAAAAGTGTCCATACAAAAGTTGTAGATCTTTTTATTACCTACAACTTTGCCATTTAACTTTTTTTCATAGGACTTGCAGTTTTACCGGAAATCGAGACTAACTATTTTTTACCCTTAAAAACCCGGAAGTTGCTACATTTCGAACGGTTGCCGCAAAAAAAATTAGCCCGGCTATCATCTGTAAAAGTGGGTCATAGAGCTTATAAAAGACCCTGGCATCAAACAACAAAAAGTAAATTTTATCAGAGTATATCGATGTAAATTCAAATTCCATCCCTGTATATGCTGCTATAAAAACACACAATAACTTTAAATAATTACCGCTCGAAAAGCTCTGGTAGGTAGCTTTTATATTGTATCATTATGCAATTTAACTCATTTTGAAATTTTAATTGTATTTTATTTTAAAGTAGGTATACCTACCTGCGTTTCATGGCAATAATTAATAGAACCTTTTCAGAATGAGGCTTCTATTTAATGTTATTATACACGGTTTTAAAAATTCTAGCATGAATTTTTTAAGAGGAAATGCTGCTTGGAAATCTAAATTCCCTGTAATATTATACAGCAAATTAAAAGTTTTCATTATAATTTGCATAAATAAGTGCTGCTCAATGAAATTTTTAAAACTTTTTAATATGCAACTTTAATGTAAATATTTTTTAAGCAATAAGGTATAATTGTGAAATAGCTACCTTTTTTTTTTTTTGCTTATGCCAAGGCAGAGAAATCATCATGACACCTAGACCTAGGGAGTTCCTTACCACTTCCCTAGGTAGTGTGGGACTCTAACCCAAACTAAAACTCTGCCTTATCTTTGTAGTATGGCTCGGGAACCCTCCCTTTTCCATGTCCTCGCTTGATTGTCCTCTGTTGCTGTTGTCTTCTGATGTTGATTGTCGTCTGTTGCTGTTGTCCTCTGTTGTTGATTTATTTAGATGAGTATACCTGACCTGAAAGAAACAATAATAATTGGTGTCCTAGTCCTGTGGATTCCTTCGTCAAAGTTGACTCCTCGGTCTCCGGTACCGCCTGGCACCGTCTTCTACATTGTAGTTGACTGCTTCGCGAATCAGTGGGTTTGCATGGGTCTCTGCCATTGCAAAGACCTTCTAGGCTCTCAACCTCATGACGTCCCTGAGGGCGTCGAGTTTGAGGATCTGTGCGTTTGACACAAACCAGGGTGCACCCACTCGCCTTGTTCTCCGTGGCCTCTAATCGTTTCAGGTACGATGGTGCCGCGTATCCCCATGCTGAACTGGCATAGGTCAAGGCAGGTCGCACGACTGCCTTAACCATTTGGAGCTTGACCTGCAAGGGCATCTTGCTCCTTCTGCAGATCATCGGGTAGTGCTTCGAAATGATGTCTTTGGCATTCGCGATGCTCTTCTCGATGTGCGGTCTCCATGACAGGGATCTGTCCAAAGTTACCCCCAGGTACTTTACAGTGTCCTGCCATTGTATGTCAGTACCCTCGATGTTGACGAAGTCGTCGGGGCGCACTTGTCTTCTTCTGATGAGGAATGCGGTGCTCTTCTCGGCATTAACCTTGGTCTTCCACCTGGTGCACCATTCGGTGAAGTTGTCCGCTGCTCGCTGCAGGTATCTTGTCACCAATTCCGCACTGCGACTGCGGGCAATCAGGGCGGTGTCGTCTGCGTAGGGTGTTCTGGTCTGTCCTTGGGATGTCGCTGGTAAAGATGGGCGGATAGTACAGGCCCCTGCGGCACGCCGGCCTCCAAGGTCCGTGATTCCGAGACCTCCTTCCCTGTCCTGACACGAATCTGCCTGTCCTGTAGGTAGGAGTCTCCTAGCTTGATCATCGCTAGTGGGTATCCTAAAGTGTGCATCTTATAGATGAGTCCTTCCTGCCAGAAAATAGCTACCTACTTACTAAAGTTGTTTTTATATACATATTTCAAATAATAAACTGTTGGGGGTGGTACGACTAGTCCCCACAACGTCAAACCTGTTTTTACGTCTTCTCAGAACCATATAAAATTATTCCTTGAAGACGAATCAGAATTGGACCCAGCTTTGCAAAAAGCATCCAACCCACACAAAGTGAATTTTGCAGAAAATTAGAAAACATATTGTTATAAGAAAATAATTGTTTTAGTTTAGATATTGATAACCTGCAACATCCAAAGCCTAGTTTATGTTTAGATGTTCTTAATAAACAAGTTTATTTTTAAAAAATAATTTTTTGTAAGTTTGGTATTGATTTTTTGAGGCTTGGATGCTTTCTGCAAAACAGAAGGACATGGCCAAAATTTGTGAGCGAATTGGGGACATCTAATCATGAAAACAACCTAAATTGTAGTTTTTCGAAAAGTCGTTATTTACAAAGATACAGGGTGTTAAAGATGACTGCCTGAGGACGATTTTTTTGAAATATTTTCGAAACGAGTAAAGATGAATGAACGAATTGTAGCATATTTATTCACCTAGTTAAATGATGTAAACTGACATAAAATTGAATAAAAAAGGATAACCATAGGCGGGTAAACGGGGGGACCCTTGCCTTAATTATAACCTAACTTTTTTCCCTTGTGATTTTTATTCATTTTGTGTCAAAAATGTGATAAAATAAAGTTTTCTACATAAAAAAGGCATACTTTTTTTTTCTCGAAAAACTTAAAGGATTTTTAGAAATTCGAGTCTGAAAATTTTGGGACAAAACTGGTCCTTAGTAAACAGCATTAATAAAATTATTGAAATACAGTTTGGTAACGAAAATTTTCCCAAAATTTTATTAATGCTTTGTACTAAGGACCAGTTTTGTCCTAAAATTTTCAGACTCGAATTTCTAAAAATCCTTTTTTTATGTAGAAAACTTTATTTTATCACATTTTTGACACAAAATAAATAAAAATCACAAGGGAGGAAAGTTAGGTTATAATTAAGGCAAGGGTCCCCCCGTTTACCCGCCTATGGTCATCCTTTTTTATTCAATTTCATGTCAGTTTACATCATTTAACTAGGTGAATAAATATGCTACAATTGGTTCATTCATCTTTACTCGTTTCGAGAATATTTCAAAAAAATCGTCCTCAGGCAGTCATCTTTAACACCCTGTATCTTTGTAAATAACGACTTTTCGAAAAACTACAATTTAGGTTTTTTTTCATGATTGGATGTCCCCAATTCGCTCACAAATTTTGGCCATGTCTTTCTGAAACACCCTGTATATTTTTGATTCTATAATATCGTGTTTGGAGGTTTTGGGACGACACAACCGATATTTTTCTGTATGGAGAGCTCTTCGTGTTTCAAGGGCACCAGTTTATTATACTCATAATTACAATGAAACAATTTCGTCGTCTCCACTAATAATTTTAAAAATCTTTATTCAAAGGGACATGTTTCGGAGTTCCAGCTCCATCCTCATCCTTAAAATATCGCAACTACTATGGTGGAGTTAAATCCGCATTTAACTCCACCATAGTAGTGGCTGGGACTCCGAAACATGTCCCTTTGAATAAAAATTTTTAAAATTATTAGTGGAGACGACGAAATTGTTTGGTTGTAATTAGATTACACTCCACTGCATCAAATGGATTATTTCTTTAATACTCATAATTTTTCAGTTGATCATTGTAATATGAATGCCTCCACAGTCACTGCTGATTCGTGCAAACTTAGTAGTAATTAGCATAAGTTAGTTTTTGTTGTGACAAGTCTATTAAGCCCAGTGCGACATGTGGTGTCAGGTAGTTCAAGACACATTTGAGATACAAGCGGCCATTCTTACCGTTTATACGAGTACTTTAGAGACCGAAAGAGAGAGAGAGAGAGTTTGGGATGGCAGAAAACGTAACATCTAAGTTTTAGAGTCCCATTAATCACTGTCAAAGCATGGGACCTTTTGTACCTTTTGTATGGATCATCATAATATAGAATATGTACATACACATATACAGGGTATTCACATTTCAAAGTACAACCCTATTTTCTTTATTTGATTTTGGCATTCTTCTGCTTTAACTTCAGAAAATTCTCTACTTGTAGGTACATTTGAACTATAAAGATATTAAAAGTTGATACGCAATTACTTTTGCAACCAGATGGATTTTTAAATTTATAATAATTCAAAATATGTACAGGGACTTTCACTAGATATAAACTGTGTCCAAGATAAGAATGGGATAGCATTGGAATCTTGGAAATGATAGGAGTTTTAAACACTAAACTAACTTCAGCCGTTTTCGATAAACGTTACTAACCTCAAAAATGTCAAACTTTACGATAGAGCTTCTTCTTCTTCTTCATTCAATATTGGCCTTCACCGTTAAGTATTTAGCCATTATCCTTGTTTTACTGTTCTTAACGGACGCACAGTGAAGTGCTGCGGAGTATCAGCTGCAGTCCTCTGCCTCAACGTTGTCCTGTCACTTCTTCGGACCAGATTGTCTGATTGCGTGTGCGTGTTTCAATTATGTTCAAGTTTATTAATTTATAGGAAATATGTTAGTTTATAGATAGTTTAAGAAAAACACACACAACACAAAAGACAGTACCACCAACAAATTCAGAAGAACTCTGCAACGAAATACCAGTGTTATCAGAGGAAGACCTTATTTTGAAACAAATAATTGGTTAGTCTCTTGAAAGGTTCGAATTTCAGATTTCGGAGAAGAGATTGTACTGATGATTTTGACAAGCACATTCCAATGGCCTTATTCACAGCTATGACCTCTCCTGTACATATTTGCGTATGTTCTGGGAGTTTTGAAGAAAATTTAATATTCATTGAGGGAATATATATTCCATAACCAGCTGTATTCACTTCTTGATTCCGGGAAGCGTCAGTAAATATAAATGTATGAGATTTAGAAAGATGGGACGTTTTCTGGGTGAAGATTTCTATCCTGTTTTGACATGTATATATTCAATATCGGAATGGCTTGGTATTGATGGTCCATGTCATATTCGAAACAAGGTAGGACGTCAAATGTGTGCATTTTTGGGAATAATGGAGCCAACTCATTAAAGGCATATACAAGCGAGGGAGTTTCTCTGGATCGCCAATATCCTTGGCGAAAATTTGCATATGCAGACAGTTGCTCCAATGTATCGTGAAGAAGGCGATTATACGATAGAGCTGTCAGTTGCCATATTGCAACACCAGGATTGCCAAATTCCGAAATATAAAAGGCGACCCTCGTATTTTTTAAATATCCCCAAAAAAAATGTGTCAAGGGGAGTTAAGTCTGGACTGTTTACCGGCCACTTGATCATCCCATATCTACCAATCCATGTTCCAAATTGAAGTTAATGTCTTTCCAAAATCAAATAAAAAATACAAAGTAGGACCACGGCCAAACATTCTGAATCACCCTGTATTGTTTTTACAAAATCTATTTTAAACCATTAAACTTTTTTTTCCCAAACAAATTAAAATATTAATGGGAGGGTCCATTTAGCTCTCAACCCTCCACATAAATGACATAATATATGTAAAAAATGTCGTCTGGGATAGACCAAAAGTGTATACAGCTTGTCCTCGGGACAAATCCCATTTTGCTTCTGTAAAAATATCGAAATTATATGTTCTTTTCAACAACCGCAGAATATACAGGGCAGTCCTTATAAAAAAAAACCAAAAATCCTATGTCTTTAGGAAGGACACAATCGAAGGGGTCCAAGAATTTTTCAGGAAACATACATTAAATACTTGAAGAGCCTCTTGTTTCTTGTTTTTATTGAAGCACCTTGTACCTAGACAGCGATAGTGATAAAGCTTTTGACAGTTTTCACACTATTCTTTTGGTTTCTCTGGCACAACTGTCCTTTTAGTTTAGGGCCCCAGTCCACTGGGGTAGCTAGGATTTAGCCTTGGAACACAGAAAAGCGTCTCATTACAAAATTATAAAACGCCTTTTCCACGTCTGTCTTGGAATCCAGAAAGCACTTCAAATCTGACTACGGGCGGCAAAATTAGTTCTAGCGTTCGGACAGCAGACACCCTAGGCTCTTTATTAATTGTTGTGGTAACAAACGAATTTCCTTTTTCTCTTCAATTGGGCATGGGAGAAATAGCGTCAAGTAAGGCAACAGTGTCAGGTCAGGTAGATATGAATGGTGTGACGTATAAAAGGTGACCTTTTCAGATCGATATGCTATGCCGTCCGGTCGCCGCCGTCAACGTTGCTTCGTAGACGGTGGGGGAGGTAAAATTGTGTAGGTATACTTGTTCTTTTTTTATTATTATTTAAAATTTTTGCTTCATCTCCTTTGTTTGTTATTGTTGGTCTATAAATTTGGGACAGTGGCGTTCGATTAAAAACATACTCACTTTGATATTACCTACCAAAATTAATATCAAAATATGTACAGGGACTTTCACTAGATATACACTGTGTCCAAGATAAGAATGGGATAGCATTGTTTTCAACACTAAACTAACTTCAGCCGTTTTCGATAATTTTTTAAAAACGCTTTTAGTTTTTATTTATTTCTGACCTTATTTTTACAGATATAAAAAAATGAAAAGCACTTTCTCATTGTTACTTTTTGAGGACAATAAGATAGCGTTTACAAATTTTCACTGCGACGTTTTGCTTTTGAAAAACCACCTTCAACTTGTGTTTTTTTTAAACGGCCCTGGATTTTTTATTGTTAAATTTGAAGAATTCAAAAATAGGTGGTATATCACACGTAATGATTTAAGCAAGTTTTCACACTGAAAAAAAAAAACCCTTGAACCAAATAAAAATCCAGTTGACTTAAACAAATATTGGTTTGATATGCTCCAAACAAATGAATTCTTTAAAACAAAGTCAGAATTTATTTGGTAGATCAGAATGCAATTTGTTTCAACAACCTAAATATTTGATTGGTCGAAATAATTAAAACAATTAATATAAAACATACTTATTCAATTTTAATAATTATATTTATTTTGTTCAAATACTTGAATGTTTAGTTTTAGTTTATTTATTTATTCAATTGAAATAAATTATTTATTTAATTCAATTAAAATCAGTTATTTGTATGTGCAATATACTATTCAGTAATATCATAGTATACAGTATGTCCGAAAACATTGTATCAAATAGAATAAAAGATACGGTTTTTCATCATTTGATACAAGTTTCTAATAATAAAAGAAGAAATCGGAAATAAATATTTGTATTTTACAGATTGTCTAATTTATCTCTCTACGCTATATAAATAAAATACACACATAGTTAAAATTTTCATATATTGATTGCAAAGAAGCAACATCTATAAAATATAATGTAAAAATACTTAAAACTATTTTTTAATATACCGTAACTAATCGTAACCGTTATCGTAGAGGCTTCACTGTGTTCTGCTATGTTGTTTTTGTTAGATTGGATGTATAATTAGCATATAACAGCAAATCCCCAGTCAACTGGCTTCAAAAATCCGGAGTATACATATTGAAGTGTGGCACCATAAACTGCAATACCATCTACATTGGTCAAACTGGTCGCAACTTTGGAACTCGTATCAAAGAACACAATAAAATCATTGAAAAAGCCACTCAAGAAAACGCTGAAGAAGTAAACAGCAACTCTGCCTTTGCCAACCACATCTATAATGAACATCATTCCTACTCCATCGATCAAAATGCTGAAATGCTCCATTCTTGTCTCAAAAGCACAATGTTAAATGTCTTGGAAGCCATGGAAATTAATTCATATAAAAAGAACACTAAGTACACTTGCGTAAATGACTAACTTGAATTCGACGGTCTCCCATTTTTCAACTCCCTTAAATTCAACTCAATAGAACCTACCACCCCAAGCCTCCCATAAATAAGCCCCATAACCTACAAATATACCTAAACAAATCAACAAATATTAGGTTATAACATGACATTTCACTTTCTCTTAGACCCAAACAATAGAATCATTAATCCACAGACACCACTACTTTTAATCGAACATTAAGGTTACTATACTCATAGATAACAAATAAAGTAAAATAAAGACACTAAAATCATGGGCATTACAAATAACAAATAACTTCTTTCAACATCTTAACAGAAATTCATTCACTAAATATATTACAGATTAAACAACCCTCATCTACGCACCTCACTTGACTTACTCACCTCACCTCACCTCAAACGCCGAATGTGTAGCTTTGGCTGAGCCCTTGATATTTATATAACTGTCTTCATCCTCGCCACTCGACATTTTGTTTTGTCTTATTTGTGATTCTTAAAACAGCCGTACTGTTGTGGGCTCTTACAAAATTGTTTAAACTTAACTTGATTTCCTTTAAAATGAGAAAAAGGAGAAAACGAAGAACACAAGCAAGAATAATTCACAAGTTTTCAACAATTTAACTATATTTTTATTTTATTAATTTGATACTAAATTTTTCAAAAAGCAACAAAATGTATTCTAAATAAGTAGTTTTTAACCCAATCAAAAAGAAATCAAATACATATTTCTTTGAGCATTTTGAAAACAGTTTTATCAGTGCAGTGTTTTTAGCTCTTATTATTCGAGAAAAATTGTTATAGTTTGACACTTAACTGACCGAATGCAAAGTAGTAGGTTTTGCAAAAAACATTCTTTCGTCGTTACTCACAATTATTTATTATTATTTGACAATTTACGTTTGTCTCGGTACAACATAACGCGGTTTTTCAAATTTAGTTGAAAGTTATTAAAAGAACGCCTCAGATGAATGTTTTACGCAAATTAAGTGCCAAACTATGTCGATTTTTCTTGGATAATTTTGAATAACAGTTAAAAATACTGAAAACTTGTTTAAACCATTACCTGTTTTATAGTTTAACAATAAAAAATGCAGTGCCGTATTTAAAAAAACGAAGTTGATGATGTTTTTCGAAAACGTCGCAGTGAAAATTTGTAAACGCTATCTTATTCTCCTCAAAAAGTAACAATGAGAAACTGCTTTTCATTTTTTTATATCTGCAAAAATAATGTCAGAAATAAATAAAAACTAAAATCGCAAAAAATAGTTTTTTCAAAAATTCTCGAAAACGGCTAAAGTTAGTTTAATTTTGAAAACACCATTTAAAAGGTGATTAAAATGTACAACTTTTTTTCTAATTTGACCGACATTGTAATGCGTACCGTTTTCAAGATTTTAATTTGGTCACAATTTATATTATAAGCTAAAATTAAAGAACTTTTTGTTCTCTTTTTAAAAAAGTAGTATAGGATATTGGCATTAGCTTCAGCCCTTCTTCATCAACCATATTTTTCGGGAAATAATCAAGTGTTCCCTGATTACCATTGATTTAGCCATTTGACACTTTATAAATGAATTTGCACAAATAAAATATCAAATCGGTTTATCTGATGAAAAAAAAAAACGACAAATAGGAAGATTGTTCTATTCAAATGATAATAGTATTTCGAGAGTCTGAATATGTTCAATTTATACCCACGAAAAGGAGTTGCTTCAATAAAGACAATTATGAATGTAATTAAAAATTTTGAAGATCGAAATATCATTCAACAGAAGACTTTAATTGCTAGGTTTAAGAAACCCTAAAACTTTTATATTGAATATTTAACAACCCACACCACCTCTAGAGACGCTCCTGTGAAAACCCAAAAAAAATATTTATTGTTTAAATATCATACAGAGATGATGTAAAAATGCCATTTTTTATAGCGCCTTTTACAGATGTTTATTAAACGTTTTACTTTAAATATTTCTTGAAAAACCCTGTAGAAAATTATTTGTGGTGATTTTAACTATTCGATATCCATTTATCATCACCACAAATAATTTTCTACAGGGTTTTTCAAGAAATATTTAAAGTAAAACGTTTAATAAACATCTGTAAAAGGCGCTATAAAAAATGGCTTAATTTTTGTATGGATAAGTATTCCTGCCCCAAGGGCACCAGTTTATTTTAATTGAAACGTTTCCAAAGTTTCAATAAATTTATTCTCGAACGATTGCCCTTGTTGCAAACAGCGCGCTCTAGTTTACAGAAGGCAAACTCACTAAATCTATCGATTTCATTTGTTGTCTATTCTATTTTGTTCTGTATCTGTTCAATCTGTCCATCTATATTTCCCCGTTGTTACAATATAGATTTTTATATGCAGCTCAAGTTACAGTTTACTCTATTTAAAATAGAGTAACATAGCTCTATAATTCATATAGATATAGGGTTAAACGAGAAGATATTTTGATATGTAGTTTTTCTAGCGCAACAGGTCCATTACCGTTACTCATTCCGGTTTATTTGAAGAGGTAAAAAGTGTTGTTAAGGTTATTTCCTTGTGGAATTATAGACAAGGACAAGGTTGGATATTAAGGAAGAATTATGAATTGTTGGAAGTTTATGTCGGTCAGGGATATTAGTTGTTGTGTCTATTTTTTTGCTATAATAATAAAATTATTCAGAAATCTCTTGCTTAGAATGTACAGGATGAGCAGAAATTACAGATTTCCGAAAAATGCTGTAGTATAGTCTTTCTAATCTTAGTTTAAAATGAGGTCTTGTTAAAAATTATTATGTAATTTGATAGATCTTCTTTCATTTTATTAATCTAAGAAAACTATTGAACAGATCATTTTTACAATATTCTGCCACCGTGTTTTACTGTCAGACACAAATTTTCTTGTTTAAATTCCACATCAGGTCTTCGCCATGTCATAATATGATGTCCATCCGATTATGTTTAGATTAATCTGAGAAAATAACACGTTGCCAAAAAATATGATATATATATATTTGCAAACTCGATTAATCATTAACCCAATACTTTTTCCAGTCACTGTAGTTATTTTTATTACTCTCGGTATCCTTTTATATTCCCATGGCAGGCATGATTTTTTATACATTTTATATACGAGGGAGAAATGTATCAAGAAACGCTGCAAGCACAGACAACTATATCAAACTTTTAAATTATAATTAATATATTATGGACAATTGTTAATGAAACCGAGAGGCTCTTTTCTCTTTGAATGTGCTGACTCAGAGATGTAGGGACATGAACGTCGATGTATTCGCGTGCTTTATTGATTATAAAAAAGCTTTTGATTGTGTGTCACATCAAAAAATGATCAACATCCTAAAATCAACCGGGATCGATGCTCAAGATCTAAGGATCATTACTGAACTTTATTGGCACCAAACAGCAACAGTCAAAATCGAAGGGTCCACATCAGAAGAAATAGCAATAAGAAGGGGCGTGCGACAAGGTTGTGTACTGTCCCCACTACTGTTTAATCTCTACTCTGAGGCAATATTCATCGAAGCTCTCGAAAATTCAACTGCAGACATAAAGATCAATGGAATCAATATAAGTAACCTTCGATACGCAGATGATACCGTCGTAATAGCCAGCGGTATAACAGAACTTCAATCCCTTATGAACCTTATTGTGGAGTATAGTGAGAACTTTGGGCTTTATATGAATACATCCAAGACCAAACTGATGGTATTCTCAAAATCACCAAGACCCGTTACTCTAATGAGCAACGGAGAGCACATTACACAAGTGTCATCTATAAAATACTTGGGGGTACTCGTCAGCCAGCAATGCGACTCAAAGACCGAAATTAGATCAAGAATTGCGCAATCACGGAAAATTCTGAATAACATGAGGACACTTCTGGCAAACCGAGACCTCAGCCTGGACCTCCGGATTAGATTACTTCGCTGCTACATCTTGCCTGTCCTTCTATACCGATGTGAGAGCTGGACCATTGATGCAACCACAGAAAAGAGAATCGATGCGTTCGAAATGTACGCCTACAGACGAATGCTGCGAGTTTCTTGGACGGCACATAAGACAAACATAGAGGTTATGCAGCAAATGGGTAAACACAAAGAACTCCTCACGACAATCAAGGAGAGAAAGCTGCAGTACCTAGGACATATCATGAGAGGCGAACGATATGAGATTCTCCGCCTGATAATAGAGGGAAAGATCGAAGGAAAACGGTCAGTCGGCCGTAGACAAAATTCATGGCTGAGGGACTTACGTAGATGGTTCGGACAGATGTCCATAGAATTTTCAGAGCTGCGGTTTCCCGCACAACAATAGCCATTTGGACGCCAACCTTCGTAGGGAGACGGCGTCCTAAGAAGAAGTATAATATAAATTAAGAAATGGCTTCTTTAATTCTAATATTAATTAATTAATAGGAATTCTTAATTTAGGGTCCGATTCGTTTTTGTTTAGAAGTTACAAGCATACCGGGTGATTCCCAAATGTTGTCGACACCTATAACTAAAACCATAACAATTTAACTATAAAAATTAAAATGAATGAAAACAACAAAACTTAAGACTGCGTCGATATCCTCGAGCTTCTTGTCTGGCCATTGGATTATCCAGATATGAAAACACATTATCTGCATTTTTTTGTTTTTTTTTACATAAATTGTCAAATAAATAATTAAATTGACGCGAAAAATAAAGTTAATTTAGAAGTATGAAAATATGATTCTTTAAATGCTTGTAACCTCTAAACAAATACGAATCGGACTTATGTTCATTAATACATTTTTTTTTGTATATAGCTATGTACTGAAAAAATTCTCTCGCAACAAAATCAACATGTCGAAGAAGTTTTGTTAAAATTTACTCTAAATACTTAAAAGGCCTCTGTTTCGCTTTCTTGGACCCACCCGGTATGCAACAAACTTGTTTGGTATCCATATACCTGTGATTTTCAGTTTTATTGTTTGGATTCCATTTACATCTAAAATATTTACTCAATCATTCGAAATTGTGCACACGTACATACATGACCTTTGAAAACAATGGTTTCAATTTTCCCAGTGATTTTGTTTGTTCCATTTTTATTTTTTCGGATTTAGAGGAAACATTAAAAACCCATTTCGACGAATGCATCCGTTTAAAACGTACGGCTGCTGTCGACGTTTCAACAAGAACCAAAAACAGTGATTTTATCGATGTTTAACTAAGACTAAGGAATTTGTTTTGGAATTATAAGAATATTCTAAAGTTGTTGTTTATTGATTTGTTTACACTCCAAATTGGACCTTTATCTGCTAATACATCAGCTCAGTGGCCACGCAGGATTCGACTATGGGAGGGGCACAAAGGGTATTTAAAATACTTTTGCCGCAGGCCTTTGGGGAGGCACTTGCCCACCATTGGGTGCGCCTATGTATCAGCTTTAAGTTCTCCATTGAATACGTTCCGTATTCAACCATTTGCTGATAATTTACCGTGTCCGTTTCATAGGTTTCTTGTTTGTAAATTTCCAACATTGAACCTAACAATTCGTTCTGAACAATTTTTGAGACACCGTTGAACATTTCTGAACCTCTCATATTGTGTCCCAAGTACAGCGTCTAATTGCTAAGATTTTTTTCAAATATTTTGCACAGAATTAACTTCTACTGGCTTCATCATTGATAATGTGCCATTGTGTCGCTTAGAACTAGACGCCAGTGACTTCCCAGGTTCTTTTTCTAAAGGGGGCAGTTGCCTCCTTTTGTCCCTTCTCTTGTTCAGACAAGAACTGCGTTAATACTACTAAATTGGTCGCAGTAAAACGGCCCGATGCCACTAATGCTTTCGGAGAAGACAGCATTTTGAGTAGCCCTATCAGGTTTACAAAACATTACAAATTACAATCGTATCTCCATAATACAATATTTATTTGTGTCAATCAGAAAACTGCAATTCATTTTGAACAACCATGTAAATTCTGTGAACTAGGACTAGTAGATGCTTTCATTAATTATGGATACCAATTTCGCCTGTGTTTCTCAGTTCCCAAAACTGGGGAATTGATTAAATATGTCGTGTATTATACAGTTCATTGTTTTTTTTTATTATTATTTTGGCAACACGACTTCCTGAAACAAGTTTTAGATTTTCGGCGAAATGTCAAGCACAAAAAGGTCTATTTATTAAAATTTAATCGTTTGATTTTCCTGGAAGGATATATAGATTCATAATAAAACACTGATTTGTTATTCATCTTGTTTGACGAGCATTTTTAAATATGGTGTTATCTTAAAGACCAGCGCGGCTCCATTATTTAGGCGACAGAATGCTGTTATACGAGGGCTACACAGAAACGTTAATATTTAGTAGACAAAACAAAAATTAAAAGTAATAAAACTAAAACAGTGTTTAAAATTATGCGATTTATTAAGATGAGAAGAAATCCCTTGCGGGATTTCCCAGTCGTCTTGTGGTAGTCTTATCTATGACAAAAGTCATTGAGGGTTGTAAAAAAAAATTAAAAAAGTATTGCCAGAGGTGGGATGCGAACCCCTAACCTTTCGCATGCGAAGCGAATGCTCTACCAATGACGCCACAGAAACCTGATAACAAATATTGTTTTTTTTCTGAAGTAATTCATCAATCGAGGAGTGAATGTTATTGTTTGAATAAAAGACGTCTACTCCACAAAAAATCCTTATATACACGTTGAAACCGTTTATAATTTGCCAGACATGTTTCGGACTACACCTTAGCCACTGATGATGGACGTTGTAGTCCGAAACATGTCTGGCAAATTATAAACGGTTTCAACGTGTATATAAGGATTTTTTGTGGAGTAGACGTCTTTTATTCAAACAACAACAAATATTGTATTTTAATTTTAATAATATATACCTAAAAATACTGTAAAACTTAAAAAAAATATACAAAAAACTTTAAAATTGTTTTGAAACATTTTTTAACAACCCTGTGCAATAATTTCATTCTAAAAAACTAAAAAAATCTGAACATTTTTCTATCTACGACGTTTTACCGTACCTAAATATATTGAAGATAAATAGAAACATTTTTGAGTTACCCCGTAGATCACCTCTAGGAGCTTATAGTTTAACTTTCAAAGAAATCTTGAATTGAAATCTAAAGAAATCAAAAAATTATTCAAAATATTACTTTTTTCTCCTTAACAAAATAAAGAAGTACATTTTTGACTCACCCCGTATATAAATTTAAAGTTTATGCTAAAAATTCACTACCGTATCTTTCTATTTTGAAATTCGTTAGTTTAATCAGATGTTAAAATAACGTTAACGTTAATAGTGGTGGACGTTATTTTTTAGAACTACCATATCTCTCTATTTTGAGTTTCGTTGGTTGCAGTTGTGATTCTACCATATCTCTCTATTTTGACATGCTAATTTAAATTGTAGTGGAGAATTTATATGTTGCAGAATGTATTTTAAATTAGGTAGTTTGCGTAGGTATATCTTTAAAATTTAAAAACACTTTCGAACGTCCGATAAATTTCATTGGCATAACCGCGGTGGCAAAATGTCACAGTCCGCCACTGGAACCAGTATAAAAATATGTTTACAATCTCTTTGTTATTTGTGTTTATACGCATTAAAAATAATGATTATTCCAGGAGATGTTCATAGATAGTTTTTTTCCATTCTGCATGTTGATTTGAAGAATATCCACAATTTATATGTAAATTTCGCATTCGTATATAATATGGATGGATATATTTTGTGGTTATTTATTTGCACAGAAATAACTAGAAATATTCATGTCCAGGGCCGGGTTGAGGGCCATTCCACCTCAAAAGAAACATTATTTTATCAAAATTTGAAACTTCGTTCAATTTTCCATAATTTCTGGTGAATATACAGTGGGGCACATTTAAAAATAAAGTAGGTGTTGAATTTTCAAATCCTTCCGAGACTTTTCGTAACGTTTTCCGTTTCACGTGAAGTCTGTCTCGAGTTATTCTAGTTTTGAGCTGATCAATGTCTTCTGGCTGAGGTTTATAAACTTCACTTTTTAAATACCCCCCAAAGACAAAAGTCCAGTGGCATTAAGTCTGAAAATCTTGGCGGTCACTATTATCATGTGATACTGTTCATTATGTTGCTTGTTTACCCTTTATCCATCTTTTTTTTATCAGGACCGAAGTTAGTATAGTTTGTTTGTGCAGATTTTAAAAATACTAAAAATTTAAAAGCTGGAAAAAGCTTACACGAAAAGCATAGTAAATCTTTTTTTCTATAATATACCTTAAATTTCAACTTTTTATGTTAATTACGACATACTTCTCTTGGGACAGTGCACTCTGCCCGCCACTGAGAAAAAGCTTATAAACTTACCTATGTGATTATTTTGTAAGTTATGTACGTACATGTAAGTCAATAACAAAACTCATATTATGGAAAGTAAAAGTTTCTCAATTTTCTGCTGATATCAAATAACATTCAGGTATAGATACTCAAAAACGGAATAGAATAGTAGATATATTTCGTAGTTTAATAATCTATCAAGATGCAAAGTAAATAGTAGAATTAACTTGTTGAAATATCGCTCTGCTTTCTACTAATCGTTTTGCAGAAATAAATACTTTATAGAGCGCGTTCACAATACTGTCCCTAGGCGGGAAAGTGAAAGAAATACTACTGTTACTTTGGGATCACATTCCATCTATTAATTCATTAATGCGATCCCGGAAAATGAAATAAAAAGATGGACAGCCTATCGACAAGTCTAGACGGGATCATACAGTGAGGACCGTCAAAGTGCAGCTCTGTATAGCGCGGCTACAAGGGTTCATTATATACGGTACCTGGCGGTGGCCCATCTAGGCCACAGAAATCTTATATTATATATAAATATATAAACTCTAGAATGATAATCCCGTAGTACAAAAATGTAACCAAAAGTGTAGAGCTGTCCATAATGCGCATGATCACCAGTAACTTATTTTTCAACAGGACCGGCTTTGATTAAATGTAATATTACTGTTATAGGTATATTTAAAATTAAATTTTACCATTTGGTAACATTCAAATAAAAAAATGGAATAAAGGAATTTAAGAAATAAAAAATTACATTAAATATCTAAATACTTTATTGTCTAACAGGTACAACCCAATAATAATAAATCTAAGCAGAAACGCGAAATAAGTAAAAATTCTAACTGGAAAATATCTTAACGACTTGAGCATTCTAATTATTTATTCTATTATTATATAATATTTGTTTGTTTATACAACCACCTTAGGCGTCTTACCTCTCTACAGCCTTCAAAGAAGGGGTGCAAGAAACAGTGACTTCACAAATATTTTCCGTGTCCATGTAAACCACTTCCATATCATCCGTACTACTCGCAATAGTATTTTGTGACAAAACATGGTTGGTAGAACTGTTATTCTCAGCAATTTCATGGAGGATTCTATAATTAAGTATATTCCAGTTTAACAACAGAATTCAAACGAACTTTGTATACCTACACAACGTAGGAAATATATTCTTGACATACATATCATGCATTTTTGACAGACTGCTTTTAAGTAAACAGTGTCTTGATATCAAACGATTAAGAATTTAACTTCCACTCTCATTTACATAATCTCTTCTTTTCAACAAAAGTTTGGGAACTGCATCGGGTACGAGGGTGATCCCTCTTACCGTCTTCTCTACAAATGATATCTTCTGCAGCGAAATGCTTACTGCATATGACATTCCCATCACATACATTTTCTGTACTAGGATCCCAATGCCCGCATCCAAACATCATGTCTTTTTTTTTGTCAAGCTAAAAATGAGTATCATGTCAATGGTATCATATTGACTCAAACTGAGACTGTTAGAAACCCGAAACAATAACTTACTGAAAATATTTAATACCAGGAATGAGACCTTCATTTTTACACCACAACACTATAAACCTCATTGTTTGTTAAATAAACGAACTAAAACCAAAATAACAAATATTAAAAACAATTTTAATCACAAATAGGTATATCTATCAACAATTAAAATATACCACGAATAAAACCATAACTCAATTATAAAACCTATCTGAATTGTTGTGAAGCCGACTCTGACAGATATTCCCACTACGAGAAACGTCATTTGCGAAAACAGACACTGTTGCGAAATCTCCTAAATTTAATAAGATTTGGAAAAAAATGTTTCGTTCATATTGCTGAAAACTAAACAGTATGCAATTTTACCGATAACATTTAATTATTTGATTTTGTCAAGCAGTTTCGTATGACGCAACATATGGATTTATTTATAAAACAGATATGTCGCATAAATTCTATAAGGCGAACGACAAAATAGTCAAAATAGTTCAAGGCTGAAGTACGCCATTCATACACGCTGGGAGCTTAAGTGCGTACCGAGGTGTGCGAGTGAAGGTCCAGAAGGATGATAAAAAAAAGTCTAAAGATGATGCCACTACTGCATTGTCGTGCTCGAACGTGATCCGACGAACAGCAACAAGAAACAACTAATCATCAACAAAAAAAAAATAGTAAACGCAAAAATATAGGATCGCTGGAAGCCCTGCAAATGCAACGATTACCGCGAGTTTTTGCTGATTCGGCCATGCGCGGTTCGGACGAAGGAAAATGCTCAAGTGTATTCGCACCTTAACGTAATATGTAGTTAGTCACACGATTGTCAAGAGACATTTACTATTGAAACAAACATAATAGTTAAACCCAAAACGCGAAACTTAATTTGTCCGGTCTAATCCCCTCAGGTTCCTGGTTGATGTTAACAATGCAGCTTGTTGATACCAACGATACCTACTCTGTTCCTGTATATCTAATATTCACCTATGTATAAGCAGATAACACGTAATATGACTGTCAAATTACTATTTCATAGCGTTGCGTGTACTTCAATTTGTTAACATATTTTTAAACGCCTTTTGAAAACCATACACGGAAAAAAATCTCCACTTATACCAAGTGTTGAAGAGTTGCTAAGTTTCGGAATCCTTCAACTAAATTTATTTTTGTAATTAATTATTAATATATTATATTTGGTTTCAACACAATGATCCTCTTTATACAAGAAAAAGATATTATTGATAAAAAATTGTATTTACTATTGAAGTTTTGCTTAGAAAATGATGGTCATTTGTAAATAAATATTTAAATACTATTATTAACTTTTTTAACAGTTTTCTTGAACCGTTTAACTTCTATTTTAATATTATTTTATTTTTGGGTTTTTTTAGGTTCGATAATTGAAAAATGTTGTTTTCAAAACTGGTGTATTTCAACCATCGTCAGTTTATTAAAATAAATATATAGTACTGTTACAACGTTTCGGCACATTAACGTTGCCTTCCTCAGAAACATTTCTAGAAATAAGAGAACAGATCAGACATATTATGAATAACAAAGACATGAAACAAGGATTAGCATTTTTAGAGTAGCATGCAAGATTTTTGCTTTTCACATATATACGAGTATACGGAATTAGAACACTTAAGCCCGGTTTAGCCAACGTTTTTGTATAACGCAGTGAATATGATTAGTCGTAATTTTTGTCACAGTTGTAGCCCAGTTTAATATACAGTTACTTCATTTCGTGTCGAAACTTTTTATCTCTGTCTTCAAGGCAATTCGCCGCTATTATAGTTATAGTATATATAGATATAGTATAACCACAGTTTAATATACAGTTACTTCACTTCGTGTCGGAACGTTTTATCTCGCTGTCGACAAAGCAATTCGCCCCACTGATAATTGTAGTATAGTATCTACGAGTTACCTGTAAGTCGACCTGAATATTTTAGGACGTGATAGCAGGAGTCATAGGAAGCCAATTTGACTATATATATGACCCTGGTCCAAAGTGGACACTTTTCAAGATATTCGAATTTTCAAGATGTTTTGGGAAAGTGTCACCTTGAAGTCGAATATTTATAATATTTTTTAATTTAGTCTCGTTTTGGAGATTTTTTGGTGGTTTTTTGTTAAAAATAAGGCACTTAATTAAAACTAAAATTTAAAGTACCAGAAATCTGGTAATTACTGGAGCGTTAGCCCTTTAAATTTACATTAAATGTAAAATATTAAAAACACTATTATTTAAATCGACGGTCTGTCAAAAATATTTCAGTAACATTTTTTGTGCAGATTATTTAAAAAATATCTACATGTTTTTAGCTATCCAAAAAGATAAAATAGTTGGCTTATCTGTGTATGATCTTTTGGTAAATTCGATAACAAAGCACTGAAGTAGTCAAATCCCGACTAACGCTATTTCAATGTTTACCACTGTGGTGATTTAAGGCGTTGTGATTGGTCGTCTACAACAACAGTATGCTCCTAGTGATCCCCGGTGGGGATTCCCCACTTAATTGTTAGTGTGCTTTCGTCATTTGTATGCAATACCTCAAGTTCGCTGTGCTAAAGACACTGTTATTTTGTTATTGTTATTTAGTAGTAATTTAATATTTTAGTATTCATTTAATAAATTTGTTAAAAAATATAGCATTACCTAGATTTCCATAGCAACATAAGTTGTATTAAAAATTAGATAATAATTTTTAGCTCTCCATATCATATATGTAATATATGTATATATGGAGACTATTAGTTTCATGAAAAAAAAATTTTTTTTAATTTCACCGGAAATACTTCTTTTTGGTCATTTTATACATAAATAAGTAGTTTTAAAAAAATGTCTGTCTGTCTGTCTGTCTGTCTGTCTGTCTGTCTGTATGTCTGTCTGTCTGTCTGTCTGTCTGTCTGTATCCACGAAAACGCAAAAACCGCTTAACAGATTTTAACCAAATTTGGTACAAAAATACTATTGGACATGGCAAGGAGCTGATTAGATTTTGGGAAACATTGAGCGTAGGCAAAGGGTTTAAAAGAGGGTTCAAAAATTAAAAAAATTCATAGTTCTTAAACTTATCCGAAATACTGCATAATTTTTTACGCATTTAATTGAATATAACCTAAAATATTGAACATAAAATATTAGACCACATTGGCGTTCGAAAATAGTGTAAAATGGGGTAAAAAAGATTAAAAAAAAACGTATTTCTTAAAAATAGCAGAAATATTAACTAGTTATTGATAGTTTTGATAGAATATAACCTATAAAATGTGTTATGAATAACTTACTTTCATAGGCGTTCGTAAATAGTGGAAAAGGGGTCAAAACATAAAAAATATATATTTCCTAAACTTATTCGAAATATGGAATAATTTTTCATAGTTGTGATACAATATAAGCTAAAAAATATTCCATAAAAGAATTGGTTCACACAGGCGTTCGAAAATAGTTTAAAAAAAGGGGCAAAAACGAAAAAAAAAACGTTTCCCAAATATACCAGAAAAATTGGCTAATTATATATAGCTTTGATATAAGATAACCTAAAAAATTCAGCATAAAATTTTTATTCACATAGGCGTTCGTAAATAGTAGAAAAAGGGGTAAAATAAAAAAAAATTAAAATGTAAAAAATTTTATATTTAACTAGATGAATTGGTGTTAAAAATACACGACAAAAATTAATGTACCATAGGCGTCCGTAAAAATTCTATAAAAGGGTCAGAAAAAATTTGTATCCGTGATAACTCAAAAACCATTTAACGGATTTTAACCACATTTGGTACGAAAATACTACAGGATAATTATAGGTGGTGATTAACATTGAGCGTAGGCAACGGGTTTAAAAGAGGTTTCAAAAATTTAAAAAATCATAGTTCTTAAACTTATCCGAAATATTGAATAATTTTTTATAGTTGTGATAGAATATAACCTAAAAAATGTTACATAAAAGAATTAGTTCACACAGGCGTTCGAAAATAGTGTTAAAAAAGGGTCAAAAACGAAAAAAAAATGTTTCCCAAATATACCAGAAAAATTGGCTAATTATATATAGCTTTGATATAAGATAACCTAAAAAATGCAGCATAAAATTTTTATTTACATAGGCGTTCGTAAATAGCAGAAAAAGGGGTAAAATAAAAAAAATTAAAATGTAAAAATTTTTATATTTAACTAGTTGAGTTGGTGTTAAAAATACACGACAAAAATTAATGTTCCATAGGCGTTCGTGAAAATTCTATAAAAGGGTCAGAAAAAATTTGTATCCGTGATAACTCAAAAACCACTTAACGGATTTTAACCACATTTGGTACGAAAATACTACAGGCTATTTATAGGTGGTGATTAACATTGAGCGTAGGCAAGGGGTTTAAAAGAGGGTTCAAAAATTTAAAAAAATTATAGTTCTTAAACTTATCCGAAATATTGAATAATTTTTTATAGGTGTGATAGAATATAACCTTAAAAATGTTACATAAAAGAATTAGTTCACACAGGCGTTCGAAAATAGTCTTAAAAAAAGAGTCAAAAACGAAAAAAAAATGTTTCCCAAATATACCAGAAAAATTGGCTAATTATATATAGCTTTCATATAAGATAACCTAAAAAATGCAGCATAAAATTTTTATTTACATAGGCGTTCGTAAATAGTAAAAAAAGGGGTAAAATGAAAAAAAAATTAAAATGTAAAAATTTTTATATTTAACTAGTTGAATTGGTGTTAAAAATACACGACAAAAATTAATGTTCCATAGGCGTCAGGAAAAAATTGTATCCGTGATAACTCAAAAACCACTTAACGGATAACCTACAACATGCAGCATAACAATTTTGTTTACATAGGCGTTCGTAAATAGTAGAAAAGGGGGCAAAATAAATTTTATAATAAAACTAAAAAAAAATCAATTATTTTGCATACAAGAATTTGGCCTAGATCTGGAATATAAAATATCTGCGTATAAATAGTGCCTCCAAAGAGAAGAAAAAGGCACAAAACCCGATACAAAAAAAAAAAAAAATAGCTGATGTCTAAAACAAAACAAAAATTTAGATAAATGACAAAAAGGTCATAAAATTATGACTTTTACACTTAAATATGGAGAGCTATTCGTGCCTCGAGGGCAACAGCTAGTTTGAATGTAATGTCACGGCGCGGGTTTGATGCAACTTATCGTCGCTTAAGAGAAACTGGTACTGTCCTTAGACGCACGTCAAACATGGGCAGACCTCGATCCTAAACAAAAGACGACGATGAAGAAATATTACGGCTTTTCTTAGAAGACCTGACAACGTCTACAAATGTTGTTGCCAGTCGTTTGGGTATATCTCAGTGTCTTTAAAACAGCGAATTTGATGAATTGCATACAAATAACGAAAGCACACTAACAATTAAGTGAGGAATCCCCACTGGGGATCACCAGGAGCATAATGTTGTTGTAGACGACCAATCACAACGCTTTAAAAATCACCACAGTGCTCGTAAACATTGAAATAGCGTTAGTCGGAATTTGACTACTTCAGTGCTTTGTTATCGAATTTACCAAAAAATCATACATAGATAAGCCAACTATTTTATCTTTTTGGATAGCTAAAAACATGTAGATGTTTTTTAAATAATCTGCACAAAAAATGTGACTGAAATATTTTTGACAAATCGTCGATTTAAATAAAACTGTTGTTAATATTTCACATTTAATGTAGATTTAAAGGGCTACCGCTCCAGTAATTACTAGATTTCTGGTACTTTAAATTTTACTTTTAATTAAGTGCCTTATTTTTAACAAAAAACGACCAAAAAATCTTCAAAACGAGACTAAATTAAAAAAATATTATAGATATTCGACTTCAATCTTAAAAAATCGATTATCTTGAAAAGGGTCCATTTTGGACCATGGTTCTATATAGTCAAATTGGCTTCATATGACTCCTGCTGTCACGTCCTAAAATATTCAGGTCTACTTACAAGTAACCCTGTATAGATATATAGTATAACATAGTAGCGGGCCAGAATATGGCTGGGATTGCGACGAGTCGATGCCGTTTTTAGCGTCTACTGACCCTTCTTATCTATAGTTTGAGTGTATAATGCATAACAAAAGCGAGCCTTTATCCAACATATAGTCATGAAAATAAGCATAGGTGCCGAGCCAATCAAAATCTGTATATTATGCGCATGCGGGATGCGGGCAATAATACACAACATGATTATTTTTGTTTTTGTTTGGGCCATACCAAACAATAAACATTATTCTATGTTACCAAACATTTAAAACAATTTTGTAAATTTGTCCACAATTTTGCATCATACTTCATAGATCTCTTATGTTATGTAACACAAAATATAATATACATTCAGCAGTTTTATCTATCGAGTTTTAGTTTTGTCATATTGAATTACCTTATTTAGACTGAGAATCACCCCGTATAAGGTGTTTTGTTTGAAACTACCAAGCTAAAACCCATATCAACCTTGTAGTTATACCTAATAATATGCTGTTCGCAAAATGTTAAATGGTTTTTACTTTTAATAACAGCAAATAGATTCATTTGCTGTTATCGTCCGCACTGGAGAGCCCAATCTATACAGGGTGGTCCAACGAAAAGTTTGCACCTAGCTTTTCTCTTTTTTTTGTAGTCGAATGCGAAAATGCTCGGACACGTCGATTTTGCTTTTGAGGGGGACACATTTTAAACATATTTTTCGATCTGCGCCTTTAACCCCCTAGCGGGGGTGAGTAACAACCCTAAAATTTTAAATGGAAAGAGGGGTCTAATGACATATCATTTGAAAGGACACAAAATTGTCTTTCTAATGATACCCTATTTGTCGAATTTTACTAAAACAGTTAATACGAAAACGACTTTAAAGACATTAAGCCGATAATTTTGGTATTAATGAGAAATACAAATAAGTTTTAATTATTACGACTGAAAACAACTACAATCATTTCTAAATTATTTACTTTGAAGAAAAACGGGATTTCAAAAACACGATCTTATTTATCAGAACTAAATTCCTCACTAATCGTTTGCGTTTTTTGTTGAAATAAAAACTGCAGATACGTGTAGGAAAAGAATTTACACCGTTTATTTTAGTCTTTTCATTGATTCAGTTTGGTTGCTTCTCAAGTTATTCCATTCTAGAACGAGTTGAAATTGTTAAACTTTATTTTCAAAATAATAGTAGTGCTAGACTTACGGCTCGCTTATTTAATGAGAGACATCCCGATAAAAATGTGAATGATGTGTACGTTGGCAAGTTAGTTAAAAAGTTTGTAGATACCGGATCTGTCTGTAATGTAAAACACCAGCCGCAGAAACCGATCAGAAATGAAGCTGTGGAAGTCGCTGTTTTAGGGCATGTTGAAATGGATCATAGTCAAAGTACCCGTCAACTAGCTGAAGCCTCAGGTGTCTCCCGTTCGTCCATAATACGAATTTTAAAAGCGTACAAATTTCATCCGTACAAAATCAAATTAGTACAGGAACTAAATGAGGATGATCCTGATAGAAGGCTGCAATTTTGTGAAGCAATGAGCCAGCGTTTAATTGAAGATCCGCAATTATTATTTAACATTTGTTTTTCCGACGAATGCACATTTTATTTGAATGGAGCTGTAAATAGGCACAATTGCCGTTACTGGGATGACAGTAACCCACATTTATTCCGTGAGGTTCATACCCAGTATCCTCAAAAAATAAACGTCTGGTGTGGCATATTAGGAAATCATATTATAGGACCACTTTTTATTCCTGGAAATTTAACTGGTGAAGTGTACCTAAACATGCTTGAAGACACAATTGATCCTTTAATAACACAAATAATAGAAGATGACCAAAATCATACTGCTGATCGGCTTTATTTCCAGCAAGATGGAGCACCTCCGCACTATGTGGCTCCTGTAAGACAGTTCTTAGATGACCGGTTCCCTGGACGGTGGATTGGAAGGAGGGGCCCAATTGAATGGCCTACCAGGTCACCGGATTTATCGCCTTTAGACTTTTTTCTTTGGGGGCACTTAAAAAATAAATGTTTTGCCACGAAGCCCGAGTCCATAGAAGATCTTCGCCAACGCATTACAGAAGAGTGCAGAAACATAACACCTGATATGCTACAAAATGTTAGAAATAGATTTGAACAAAATCTGTATTATTGTATGGAATCAAATGGGTCACATTTTCAACATTTGTTAATGTAACGTTTTAATAAATCAATTTAACAGCTTGTTTACTTTTTTTACAAAGCAATGTTAAAACTAACAAACATTGGAATGTACTAACGATTGCAGGTGTTTTCACTCGCAATAATTAAAACTTATTTGTATTTCTCATTAATACCAAAATTATCGGCTTAATGTCTTTAAAGTCGTTTTCGTATTAACTGTTTTAGTAAAATTCGACAAATAGGGTATCATTAGAAAGACAATTTTGTGTCCTTTCAAATGATATGTCATTAGACCCCTCTTTCCATTTAAAATTTTAGGGTTGTTACTCACCCCCGCTAGGGGGTTAAAGGCGCAGATCGAAAAATATGTTTAAAATGTGTCCCCCTCAAAAGCAAAATCGACGTGTCCGAGCATTTTCGCATTCGACTACAAAAAAAAGAGAAAAGCTAGGTGCAAACTTTTCGTTGGACCACCCTGTATATATTGGTACCTACTAAATATCTAAATACTGACACCAGCAGTTTTCACACCCGACTAAACAAACTGGTATTGTTATTATTGGCTGGCCATTATGTAGATACTACGACCAGCACAAAAGAGCCAAGAGCGGGATTTTAAAATGATTTTAAATGCATAAGCATGGGTTCCGTTATGTTTGCCTTAGTTATAAATGTTCAGTCTTTGATTGTTCGCCCAGCTTGGCCCAACTTGTCGGCTCTATTATATGATTAATCTAGTTCTCGACCGGCGCGATATTGTTTTATGTATTCAATATAATTATTAAAACACTGTGGTTAATTTGATTAAATAAATAAAATCGAGGCATCCTGTTAAATAATAATAATAATAAATAAATCGCTGTTAGTTGTTGTAGTGTTAAAAGAAGTGTTAAAATGAAATTGAAATAGTTTAGTGTTATTAAAACCTAGGGATTGCACAAAAACCAATTAAAAATCCATTTGCTTGATAATAGAGAAATAATAAAAAAATAAATTTGTTGATTTTAGTAACAGTGTAGTTGAGAGTGTTCAAACGATTGTAATTTAATTTTTTTTGTGAAATTCCTACATTACTACTGACCTACTTATAGGTATTATTTGGATTCGTTAATTTGGATATTATTTGAAAACGATACATTACTATCGATAAGGTAAGATTCTTTCTATAACTTTATGATAATAATGATGATGAATTTGAAATTACACGGCCTACGCGCGAAACTCCATTATTTAAGCGACAGAAGTCTGTTATACGAGGGCTACACTGAAATGTTAATATTTTGTAGACAAGACGAAATTCGCAAGTAATGAAACTAAAACGGTGTTTAAAATTACGAGCTTTATTAAGATGATAACGTGATGATCATAAAAACCTTTTTTTAAATGCTCTATAAAATTGGAAACAATTTCGATTTTCCCAAAAAAATTTACTAGACAGTGACCCTTGCATCTGACGGTATAGAATTTTTAATGTTAGTTGAAATCGCCACAAAAACTTCGGCGGCATGCATCTATCAGTTTGGAGGCATGGCCGTACCATTATTTTAGCGAAAATAAAAGCAAATTTATATATACATATATTTGGTGTTGAATAATTTTTTTGTAATCGTTTCTGCACATTTTCGCGCAGCATATCAACATATCTGTAATAATTGCTTTCATTAACGCAGTGATTGATCTACGTAGATCTTATTATTTTATAATTATTGTTTATAAATTTGAACATGCCCTCGTACGTAAAATTACAGCAATAAAATATATCGTTTCTTAATTGTTTTCTTAGGTAGGATTTTATTTAAGCTTTTTCCAGTATCTAAGTTCACAAAAATAATTATTCGAATTACAACGAAAAAATCTCTACAGTGAGCAAGATAAAGCGACCTTCCTGCAAAGAATTATTTTAAAATAAATAATCACCGAATTACCTATACATTAATTTTTGTCAAATTCAAAACATACTGCAGACACACTCAAATTAGAAAATTTATTGTTCGAATGAAAAGTTCAATAATAATTTTCACAGACCTAATTGGACAAGCAATAAGCCAATGTAGGGAATATGCGGTTCAACTTCAGAACAACAAGTTTGAACATTTATTTGATGTGTGACATTTTATAGAATAATTCTCCTGTGGCTTAATTAACTTTTTTTCTGACGTTTATTCAGTGTAACGCTTTTATATACGTGCTGTACGAATTTGGTTTCATGAATTTGACAAATTAAATTATGCAACTTTACATTATCATACAGGGTGTCCCCACTGGGAACTGCGCCGATCGATTTACGAGAAGTGTATTATAGTGATTGAAGAAATTAAAAAAAATAGGGTAGAACTAGTTCAAGGTCCCAAAATCTTGCCAAATTAACTTTTACGATGCGTTAAGAAATAATGCATAAAATGTTCAGACTGTCGTCCTTGAAATTCTATGAATTTTTCGCCCTGTATGGGTAGGTATACTCTACGAATAAATCATAAAACCTGGATAGAGATTTATCAAAATATAAAATGTATGTTTACTGTTAAGTTAACAAATGGTTGCAGAATATTATAATTTAATCATTAATCTTCACTTATATTATAGGTGTATGTTTGTTGTGTGTAGGTAATTGCTAGTGGATTTCGCAGGATCTAATTTATGCATTATAAGGATATTCCGTTTATAATCATTTATCATTGTAATTAATTTGGAAAAACAGATACAATGCTTAATTATTTAAATATTATAAATAAAGTTAATAAATCCTCTAAAGCTTAATTTTTTTTAATTTTAAAAGGTTTTGCATGTTTCTTCTTTAACAAAATGTATCCAATAGAATTAGAGTTAAAATGTGAATCCTGTGTTTCTATTTTAAAGAACAGATATTGTATCATTACGATGGTTAAGTTGGTCTATAAGCTTATACAAGTATCACCAAAAGTATCATGTATAAATTCGATAAAATTTGAAGGAATTTTTTTTTAAGAAACACTGACAGTAGCGGAAGTTTGGTCAGTTTCCCACACTATTCAACCAAATGTCGACTAGTCGGAAAAAAATTAATTAAGCATGAGAAATGGATCATATTTGCCCTAATCATTATTAGATCTCGCAAAACTCAATTCTGGATCATCTTGGGTTAGCTCATGAATTAATTTTACTTTAAGTATACGGATGATGTTTCGATTCAAAAATAGGTCCTATATCACACGTAATTTAAACAAGTTTTCAGTGTTTTTAGCTGGTATTTAATATTATTCCAGAAAAAACTCCCATAATTTGGCACTTATTTTGCGTAAAACATTCATCTGAGAGGGGCGTTTTTTTAATATCTTCAAAAAGTACAAAAATATCAATTAAATTTGAAAAACCGAGTTATGTTTTTAATTTTTTTATATCTGTAAAAATAATGTCAGAAATAAATAAAAACTAAAATCGCAAAAAATCGTTTTTTTCAATAATCCTCGGAAACAGCTTAATTTGGTTAACTTTTGATACCACCATTTAAAAGGTATTTAAATTGCACAACTTTTTTCTAATTTAACCGACGTTGTAAATCATACCATTTCCAAGATTCCAATGCTACTATCCCATTATTATTTAGGACACAGTGTATATTTCGGTCTTGAACGAATTATTACTTTGAATTACTAAAATATCCACAAAAGGTCATTTGTTATTTTCCTCTATTTCAATTGTGAATTTAATTATTGGTTCTTTAGAATTTACTTAATACCTCTAGGGTCTTGATAATACCGAGATAATTTTGTCATAGAGAATGCCGAAAGCATGTTGCTTGATAATAGCCCAAGGCCGCAGGCCGAGGGCTATTATCCTTGAGCAACTCGCTTGAAGGATTCTCTATAACAAAATTTTGAGTATTTATCAAGGCGAGCGTTTGAGTCCTGCGAGCTGTTGTATGTCGCGCAATTGCTGGTTTTTGGTTTTTTTTATTAAGTTCAATTGTAATGGATAGTCTAGAGTTATGTAAGTTTTATAATTTCTTTATTATGTTGTATGCTATTGTTTTGTACATGTTGTAATAATGGACTTTGTCCGTAGATTAATAAATAAATAAATATTCTGTAGAATTAAAAAAAATAATATACAGTCAGGTGAGTCAAAAACGCGCAATCTGAAAGTGATTTGTTGAATTTAGGAGTGACTTTTGGTACGCACTGTATATACCTAATGTTATTCTTGGAAATTTGTTTACAAGGACCCGGAAGTTATAACCGTTATTCGCATCGGCTATCCATTAACAAATTAGCAATAAATGTCTGTTATTGTAAATAAATAAAAAAATGTGAAATTCTTACAGGAAACCAATAGTGCAGCAAAATGATAATTATTGTAGCCAATAAATCGACAAATTCTAATTATAATTACTGAAATGCGCGCTCTACTAGTTCAAGGTAGTAGATCAGTCAGTCACGGTCATCAGATGGTACTTTTTATTTTTATATGCTGCTTTTTACTATTTTCAGTGTCATTCTTGTTAAATAAAAAAAAACACAGAGATAATCGTTTTCAATATTAAACACGTGTTATTTACAATGCTGGTGTAATTTTTGCATATCAATACCAATTAAATGTTTGTAAAATACACCGTGACCCAAAAGTCAAAGTTATCCTTCTTTGAAGGGATGATTTGCAGCTTAAATCTCAGATTGCGTAAGTTGTTCTTCGAAAAATGCGATCAAATTCATCCCTCGCGTTCTGGATTTTTAACACATGTTTGGCAATTGACTGTTTGCTTGGTTTCTGGCTTGAAAAACAGTAGATTTGGTGTTATAATTACGTTGGTTATTCTTGGGCGCCACTGGATACAAATCATGCCAGGAATCATTATAAAATTAAAAAGAATGATAAATGGACTGAAATCTCTTCCGAAATTAATTTACCAGCTGAGGAATGTAAAACCACCACCACGCACCTTTATGTTCGCCATAATGTTAGCGACAATGTATGCGTATCTTTTGTATTTTTGCAACGTGGTTTGCCCTCGATGTTTGCGATGCCGTTTTCTTGCAAGTTTGTATGCAGCTTAACAATTTAGAAATGTCGGAGCAGCGATCGAAGGTGCAACATCTTCGTTCTTATCAGTAAAAAGTGTTGGGACTGTTATAATCATTTACCATTAGCTGATCTAAGAAAACGAAGCAAAAAAGATTTTTTTTATACACTCTTTTCGATTTTTCAAATAAAATTCCCAATGAATAATGTCGTAAAAATGATTAATATTAATTTTTATTGGAATATATAACGATATATACCTTGATTTATGACCAATAGAAATATGACCACAAACAATTTTAATCAGTTTTGATTGACTGTTGAAAAACTAGTACAACTATTTTAATTTGCATGAAATTATTGGAAATATATAATTTATCAGAATCCTGTTTCAATTACAGGGTGTCCCACCGATAACCAAATCGATATGTACTTCTTCTTCTTAAAATGCCCTACACTTCTAGTGCGTTGGCGACTATCTCATCATAATAAGGGTCCTTGCTTCCGCAGCGCGACAGAGCTCGCCCGTATTGCTAATGCCTGTCCAGTTCTTGATGTTTCTCAACCAGGACATTTGTTTACGTCCTACTCCTCTCTTCCCTTCAATTTTTCCTTGGAGAATTATCTGTGGTATTTTGTACTTCTCTCCTCGTAGTATGTGGCCCAGGTATCCAATTTTCCGCTTCTTGATTATGTTGAAAAGTTCTCTTTCGCATCCCGCCCTTCTAAGAACGTCTTCATTTCGAACTCGGTCTACCCACGATATACGTAGCATCCTTCTTAGACACCACATTTCAAAAGCCTCAAGCTTGTTTATCGACCGGATCTTCAGAGTCCATGTTTCCATTCCATATAACAGGATGGACCAGACGTAACACTGCACCATTCTGCATCTTAATTTGAGGGACAATGTCAGGTTGCAAAGAAAGGGTCTTAGGCTTGTGAAAGCTTGCCTCGCTTGTTGTATGCGACAGCAAATTTCCTGTTCGGGATTCCATTGTTCATTTATGTTGGTTCCAAGGTATTTAAAGTGTTGCACTCGTTCAATAGGTTGGTCTTCCAAGTTTAACACAGCATTTTGAGGAGGGTTTCTGCTTACTATCATGTTTATGTTGTATGTTTATTTTGAGACCATTCCCCTTTCCAACTGTATTTATCTGTTCCAGCATTAGTTGTAAGTCCTCTTCACTGTTAGCAATGATTACGGTGTCGTCTGCATACCGTATGTTGTTAATTGGTATACCATTTACTTTAATCCCACACTCTAAGTCTTCCAGCGCCTCAGAAAATATATTTTCGACGTATAAGTTAAATAGTATTGGTGACAGTATGCACCTTTGTTCAACCCCCTTTAGAACTTTAAATTCGTCTGTTGTTAGTGATTTCTCAAATCTTACACAGGATTTTTGATTCCAGTATAGATTTTGGATGATTCTGATATCTTTTGCGTCAATATTGGCATTGTGCAGAAGTTTCAACAAGGTGTCATGTCTAACATTGTCGAAGGCCTTCTCGTAATCAATAAACAGCATATATACGTCTTTTCGTTGGTCTAAGCTGTTTTGTACTAAAGTATTCAGGCAGAAAACGGCTTCACGACTCCCCATTCCGATTTTAAAACCAAACTGTGTGTCTCTGCTTAGATCTTCTAGTTTATTGAACATTCTAGAGTGTAGAATACGAAGGAATACCTTCAGCAGATGACTCATTAGGCTGATAAGGCGATGGTCTGTACATTTCGTGGCGTTGGTCGTCTTTGGGATCATTACGAACGTTGATCGAAGCCAATCAGATGGAATGTGGCCAGTGTCATATATGCGATTGAACAAATTCACTAGCATTTCTACATTTTCTTCGTCTAACAACTTAATTGCTTCTACGGTGATGTCATCTGGTTATATACTCATTTTGATCATTGCGTATTCGACTTTTGTGTTGTTTTCTGTATATATGTGATATTTCTTTTACTTTTTTGTGCAATCCAAATGAATCACCTCTTGTTTGTAACTGTTCTATTTCAATACATCTTTTTTCCATCCATAGTTCCTTTGCTTCTTTGATCTTCCATCTTATTTCCTTGTAAGTATCCTTATATTTCTCTTGATTTCCCTGGATTTTATATTTCCTGCGACCTTCCATCAGATCCAATATCTCTATCGTCATCCATTCTTTCTTTTTCCCTTTTCTTATTTTCGGTTTGATTTCTTCGTTTGATGCTTTTATGGACTCTTTTATTCCAATAACAATGTCTTCAATATCATTAGTTTGATTGATACTTTTCACGTATTTATTGATGGATTCCGCATATCTCTTTGTAAGATCTTCATTTCTCATGAGTTCTCTTGTATCTAATTGATTTTTTATTCTGGTTTTTTTGATCCTAGCCAACTTTATATCTGCCACGAGAGGATTATGATCTGATGCAATGTCCGCGCCCGGATAAGCAGCGACTCTCTTTATACAATTCCGAAATCGTTTGTTGACCAAAATAAAATCTATTTGATTTCTTATGATTTGGTTTGGCCGATCTCCAGGCGCTCGCCATGTATATAACCGTCGATATGTACAGGGTGTCCCAATTTCGTTGTAATCGCCGGGGGTTTCTCGGTTATTAGTGAAGACAGAAGATTCCCGTTTTCGCAATACCATCCTAGATTTTTGGCAAACTGTCAATGGCATAAACAAAATTTGCAGAGAATTCTTTGCTTTTGAAAATGTTGCATTTTCAATCACCCTATATATCTCAGCTATCTCATGTCTTATCAGAAAGGTGAAAACTGGTGTTAATAGACCTTTTTACGTAGAATCCAGGGGCGAACTTAGAGTTTTTCGGGAGGTACCGTTTTTGAGTTATGACCCAAACTTATAATTTTTCTTTCTTCTTCTTCTTTCCTTTTGTAATAAATTTTGATAGTTCCATACACAGGTGGAATTGAGCACGACGAATTGGACGACCGATGCCACCAATACTGTATTAACTACTGTATATCTTACGAGAAAATCAAGTCGTATCATTATCATTAATTATTACGAGTGGCCAATTAACCGCTCGTTGAATAAATAATCCATGACTACACATAAAATTCCTAATTGGATTCAGCAATTTAATTGGAAATTTGTTGATGATATTATAAAGTTATTTGCAGTTGTCAGAAATCAACATTTAAATTACAAAAAAAAAAAAAAATAATTACTTGAGAGAAAAATAATAAAACTTAAATTCACACATCTTTCTCGAAATAACAATGATAATTTGGTTGGATATTGTAAGCAAATTTATTTTCTGGGTAAATAGAGGTTATGTCAAAAGTAGATATTGTGAGGAGTAAACTGTTGCCCTCAAGGTACGAATGGCTCTCCATATTTAAGTGTAAAAGTAATATTTCATTTACCATTTTCGTAAGACTATTGGTTTCATGATACATTTTAAAGGTGATATTCTATCAAAACCAGGGGCCAACTAGTCTGCTATATGTTTAGGAAATATGTTTTTAAGTTTTTAAGCCCTTTTTACACTCTTTTCAAACGCCTATGTAATCTAATTTTTTATATTAAAAGTTTTAGGTTATACTCTATTAAATCAATGAAAAATATATTATTTTATTAATATTTTGGATATGTTTAGGAACTATTTATAGTTCAAACCCTTTTTTAAACCTTTTACCTACGTTCAATGTTTTCCAAAAGTTAAGCAGCACCTAGAAATATCCTGAAGTATTTTTGTATCAAATTTGTTAAAAATCTGTTAAGTGAGTTTTGAGTTATCGTGGATACAGATTTTTCTGACTTTTTTTTAAATTTTCACGGACGTCGATGGTACACAAATTTTAGTCGTGTATTTTTAACACCAATTCAACTACCTAAAAATGTAAAATTTTTGATCCCTTTCTTAATCCCGTTGAATACGCTCAAAGATCAAAAAGTACTGACAAAAAATAAAAATGCTACAAACTTATTTCTGCATTTTATGACTAATTTAGTTTTTTAAAGGGTGAATCTACCCCTCTGAATTTCAAAATTTCCTTTCCATTACTTATTGGCCATCTAGATCGAAAAATACTGGCCAAAGTTCAAAGTGTACAAAATTATTTGCACTTGTAATAAACAATTTTGTATTTAGGGAGATTCACCCCCTAAATACAAAATTGTTTATTACTTTGAATTTTGAAATTTACTTTCACCCATTTATTTGTTGTCTAGATCAAAAAATTCTGACAAGAACTCAAAGCGTTACAAAATTAATTGCGCTTGATATGAGCAATTCTGTATTTAGGGGATGAATCTAACCCCTTATACTTTGAATTTTGAAATTTCCTTTCAACGACTTATTTGTTGTCTAGATCAAAAAGTACTGACAAATACTCAAAATGTTACAAAATTATTTCTGCATTTTATGATTAATTTAGTTTTTTAAAGGGTGAATCTACCTCTTATGCTATGAATTTCAAAATTTACTTTCCATCACTTATTGGCCATCTAGATCGAAAAATACTGGCAAAAGTTCAAAGCGAAACAAAATTAATTGGGCTTGATATGAGCAATTCGGTATTTAGGGGATTTTAAAATTTTCTTTAAACGACTTATTTGGTTTCTAGTTAAAAAAATTCTGATAAGAGCGCAAACCCTTAGAAAATTACTTGCGCTTGATATGAGCAATTCTGTATTTAGGAGATGAATCTAAACCCTTATACTTTGAATTTTAAAATTTCCTTTAAACCACTATTTAATAATAATAATAATATTTATTGGCCATCTTAAGGTATAACAAATGTATACATTGGCAAGTCTACAATATTATGATAAAGTCAACTAAAGTATAAATAAAATACTAAATAATATACAGTATACAGATAAACGGACACGTTAAAAATACTAACAGAAATAACAAACAAAGAAAAACAGAAAGTGTCAACAATTAAAAATAATGTTGTGTTATTGTAGTGCATCTATGAATTACTGCACACTATAAAATCTACCGTCAATCAAAAATGTCTTTAGTTCATACTTAAATCTTCTCTCAGTCTGACAGGTCCTTAAGTCCTCAGGAAGTAAATTGTAAAAGAAACAGCCCGCATATGATGGTGACTTCTTATAGAATTCAAACTTAGGACGCGGTAAGTACAACCTATCTCTTCCTCTGGTTGGATAATCATGACTACTGCCACAGGTGGGAGTCAGATGTTTGCTTTTAAAAATATCAGACAACAACTTATACAAGTAAATGGATGGGACGGTGAGTAATTTATTGGCTGTAAATGCCTCCCGACAGCTGCCTCTATAGGGAATGCCACAAATACATCGGATTGCTCGTTTTTGCAGAACAAAAATGCTGAGAGCTTCAGTGCACCTACCCCAGACCACTATATTATATGCAATTGCTGAGTAAATCATAGCATAGTAAACCGAGAGCAACGACTTCACGCACATAAACCTCTTCAAGGAATGTAACACAAATAAGTTTTTATTTAATTTGCCACATAATCTCCGCCCAGCTCAACGTAGCTGAATCTGAAAAAGCTGATTGATTGTTTTCGAAGTTTACATTAAAATTTTGTGTTATATGCCTACTGAAGTTTAGGGTCTTTGTTTTATTATAGCTTATCATTGGGCGGTTCTTCCGACACCATGTGTGAAATTCATTGAGGGTTTGATTTATTTTGTTTCAGTGCCTCGAGATTTTTGTCAGACAGCAAAATCGTGGTATCGTCAGCGTACATATATACATGACCATGCGTGATATTTGCTGGTAGATCATTGGCATAGAGTAGGAAAAGAAGTGGACCCAGTATGCTGCCTTGAGGAGTTCCTATATGAATATTTCTAACATCTGATAAAACAGAGTTAACTTAGATAGTTATCTTTCGATTAGATAAATATGATCGTATCCATGTATTACTGGGCCGCGTAGTCCAATATTTTGTAATTTGTCGCATAAGAAGTCTCTATCTACCACGTCAAACGCACAAGACAGATCAAATAGGATAGCGACTTCGTACGAACCATCATTGGTCAGATCATAAACACGCTGAATAAACTCTCGGGTACATGTTTCGGTAGAAAATCCCTTTCTAAACCCATGTTGACAGTTACTCAATACCCCACACTTACTTAAAAACCCGTAAATTCTCTCCCCAACTATTTTTTCCATAATCTTCGAGAACGTACTTAACAAAGCTATAGGTCTGTAATTTTCAATAGCCGTGGGACTGCCTTTTTTATAGACAGGAACAATGAGTGCAGTCTTTAGTTGTTCAGGAAAAGTGCACATTGCATCGACATATTTGTCAATTCCGCTATTAATGGGCTTAAAGTTTCAGCAGATCTCTTTATTATCTTAATTGGTATGGAATCTAAACCTGTAGACTTTTTTTGTGGCAGATTTTGAATTGTTTTGGAAACCGGGTGAAACCGGGCTAAAGAACATGCTTTGAGAGTTAGCAGGACCTACTGTACAAGTCCCAGACAAGTTTCCATTTATTTAACTAATAAAATTTATCGGTAATTATGGTAGAATAATATACACAAAAAGCAGACGCAAGATCAGAGGAATTAGTGATAATACAGTTGTCAAGATTAATGTTTATTCTGTTTTCTGTTCTCCTCGCCCCTCCTGTGTGCTTTTTAAAAATAGACCAGATAGTTCTGGTTTTGTTATGAGAATCAGCCAAGTGACGATTAAAAATTTCAATCTTCTCATTTGAGATTTTCTTGGCGATAATTTTTTTGTTCTGCTTGTATAAATCTTGTAGGTTTTCGTCTGGAATCCGTTGTTTCAGCCAATTTATATTTTGAAGCTCCAAGTACTCACGGTGTAGTTCGTCGGAAAAAAATATTTAAATTTATTTGATCTATTAGCTGATTTTACAGTCTTAAGCGGAAAAGCCACATCGAAACTCCACTCCAGTCTCTGCCAGAACCTGTCGAGCGCATTTTCAAAGCTCATAGTTTTTATGACATGTAAGTCCAATGCACTAAGTAAAAAAGAAAATTCGCTAATTGCAGCATTGGAAAACTGTCTAATCTTGGAGACACTGGCATCAATAACAGGAGGTAATGAAGTAATGTAAGCAATTTTGGATAACTGTGCATAATGATCAGAGAAACCTATATTGAGGTTTGACACTTCGGTAAACTGGGGAACATTTGTAATAACATAATCTATCTTTGATGCTACAGTTCTAGAAGACAATTGAGCTATTCGAGTAGGAGAATTAATGAGTGAAGATAGATTGTACGAATCAATGACATCGCGCAAAACCCTGTAGTTAAAGCTGCAATCCAATTCATTTATGTTAAAGTCACCACAGATGAACAATCCTTCAAACTTATTGGAGACTTCGGCCAAAAGGGTTTCTAGTTAAAACAATTCTGATAAGACCTCAAAGTCTTACAAAATTACTTGCGCTTGATATGAGCAATTCTGTATTTAGGGGGTGAATCTAACCCCTTATACTATGAATTTCAAAATTTCCTTTCAACCACTTATTTGTTGTTTAGATGAAAAAAATTTGACAAAAGCTCAAAGCGTTACAAAATGATTTGCGCATGTTATTAGCAATTTTGTGTTTAGGCCTCTATGGTTGTAATGATAATTGAGCTTTGAAACAATTTTAAGAATTTCATAAGTACATAAATTAACTATAAACTCTGTACATTTGTCCTGCACTGTATCTTAGAATACACTTTGATATAATGACATAATAATGCATGCTAAGCACTTTTATTATTCGTCTTCGAATTAAAGTATTTGATTTTTATTTTAGCTTTAGTAGCTCATGACTATGTCGAATGTGTTTCGACTAGGTATTTCCTTTTTGCTGATTGTTGTACAGTTATACGAGTGCAGTTATATCTTATATTATGGATTAGGTATTATTACGGATGTCTAGGATAACTTATATCAGAGTTTGGTAAGGGTTTACTCATGATTTTTACGGAAAAGTGTAAAGTTTACATTTTTTTCTACGTAAAAAATACATTACGTACATCATTTTACTATTTATTGCTTTCTTAAAAATTTATTAAAATAAGTGTATATTTATGTATTTTTGATATTTGGGTAGTATGGTAGAGTAAATTTAAAACACTGTTTTCGGTATATACAAAACTGCTTTATTCAGATTTGGAATTAGAACCGTTCTAGGACAGTTCTCGGACTGTTTGAGAACTGCGCCGAACTGTTTGCGCCTTGGATAAAATTCTCGGACCGTTCTATTACTGTTCAAAATTGTGAAAACCCCAAACGCTTCATCTTCATCTATACCAAACATAAATAATATATAACCTAACTTTAATGTACAAACAATAAAATAATATCGTGGATGGTCTTAACTTCTACTTGATGAAAATTCATTTTAAAGTTTTTGAAGAAAACAAGAAATGTTTTTAAATAATTTCCCTGTTGAAAATGCCAGATAGAACCATATAAAAAAAAATTTAATATGGATTAATACGGTTCATAGTGTGTATTTGAAACATATTTGAAATAATTAGTATGAATCAGGATTGCCCACTAGAACCTGTTTACATCTAGAACGGATTTAATATGGTTTTATAAGCAAATCCAAATGCAAAAGCTATTGGGATTAATTTGTAGTTATCAGTTTCTATCAGGATTGCCCAATAGAACCTGTTTACATTTAGAACGGATTTAATATGGTTTTATAAGCAAATCCAAATGCAAAAGCTATTGGGATTAATTTGTAGTTATCAGTTTCTATCAGGATTGCCCAATAGAACCTATTTACATTTAGAACGGATTTAATATGGTTTTATAAGCAAATCCAAATGCAAAAGCTATTGGGATTAATTTGTATTTATCAGATTCTATCAGGATTGCCCAATAGAACCTGTTTACATTTAGAACGGATTTAATATGGTTTTATAAGCAAATCCAAATGCAAAAGCTATTGGGATTAATTTGTAGTTATCAGTTTCTATCAGGATTGCCCACTAGAACCTGTTTACATTTAGAACGTTTTAATATGGTTTTATAAGCAAATCCAAATGCAAAAGCTATAGGGATTAATTTGTATTTATCAGATTCTATCAGGATTGCCCAATAGAACCTGTTTACATTTAGAACGGATTTAATATGGTTTTATAAGCAAATCCAAATGCAAAAGCTATTGGGATTAATTTGTATTTATCAGATTCTATCAGGATTGCCCAATAGAACCTGTTTACATTTAGAACGGATTTAATATGGTTTTATAAGCAAATCCAAATACAAAAGCCATTGGGATTAAGTTGTAGTTATCAGTTTCTATCAGGATTGCCCAATAGAACCTGTTTACATTTAGAACGTTTTAATATGGTTTTATAAGCAAATCCAAATGCAAAAGCTATAGGGATTAATTTGTATTTATCAGATTCTATCAGGATTGCCCAATAGAACCTGTTTACATTTAGAACGTATTTAATATGGTTTTATAAGCAAATCCAAAAGCTATTGGGATTAATTTGTATTTATCAGTTTCTATCAGGATTGCCCAATAGAACCTGTTTACATTTAGAACGGATTTAATATGGTTTTATAAGCAAATCCAAATGCAAAAGCTATTGGGATTAATTTGTAGTTATCAGTTTCTATCAGGATTGCCCACTAGAACCTGTTTACATTTAGAACGTTTTAATATGGTTTTATAAGCAAATCCAAATGCAACAGCTATAGGGATTAATTTGTATTTATCAGATTCTATCAGGATTGCCCAATAGAACCTGTTTACATTTAGAACGGATTTAATATGGTTTTATAAGCAAATCCAAATGCAAAAGCTATTGGGATTAATTTGTATTTATCAGATTCTATCAGGATTGCCCAATAGAACCTGTTTACATTTAGAACGGATTTAATATGGTTTTATAAGCAAATCCAAATACAAAAGCCATTGGGATTAAGTTGTAGTTATCAGTTTCTATCAGGATTGCCCAATAGAACCTGTTTACATTTAGAACGGATTTAATATGGTTTTATAAGCAAATCCAAAAGCTATTGGGATTAATTTGTATTTATCAGATTCTAGCAGGATTGCCAAATAAAACCTGTTTACATTTAGAACGGATTTAATATGGTTTTATAAGCAAATCCAAATGCAAAAGCTATTGGGATTAATTTGTAGTTATCAGTTTCTATCAGGATTGCCCAATAGAACCTGTTTACATTTAGAACGGATTTAATATGGTTTTATAAGCAAATCCAAATGCAAAAGCTATTGGGATTCATTTGTAGTTATCAGATTGAATCAGGATTGCCCACTAGAACCTGTTTAAATCTAGAACGGATTTAAATGTAAATCCCTGTATATTATTATAAATAAATTATAACTCTTCAATTTTGTTGAAAAACGTTAAGGTCTATAGTATTATAGAATTACTTACCTCTTCGTCGAATTAATTTTCATTTATTATTATTATTTTTTATATATGTCTAGAATTATTGTTTTAAAAAACCATAACTTTGGGATTTGTGGAAGCAAAAAACAGTCTGCACTCGGTTACATGTACTTTTTTTCTATTTTAAAATTACATGTCAATATTTATCTCAATGTTCACCTAAAACAAAATATAAAATATTAATAATACTTAATCGATGAGTAGAAACCAACCCAAAGATATCAAAATCATAATTCAATTATGTTTTATTTAGAACATATTAATAGTTCTTTGAGCTAACATATATTTTTTGTCATACATATATTATGTAAAATGATGAATACTAAATTTTTACGCGAAATTAATAATCATAATATACCTAATTATTTAATTTATATCAGGCAAGTGTCTAGTCTTTTAAAATCACCACACTGGCGTAGGCGTAAAGAAGTTTAAAGACGTCTTGTCTTGGGTTTCAATAATAATCTGATTATGGAAATGTTTTAGAAGATATATATTGTGAACTAAATAAGTAGCTATTAAAGTTTTAGGGCTCCATAATATATTGCGCGGCTAAGTTTAATGAAAATTATTTTTGGAATGTTATCATAAATAAGTGTTTTAGGTCATTTTATACGTAAATAAGTACTTGTTGAACCAAATTTGGTAAACCATACTACTGAACATTTCTAAGTTCTGAACTTTTGGCAAAATAAAAAAAAACATAACTACCTAAAAATCTTACTGGGCTTGCCTGAAGACAGCAGATACACCACATAGCCACATAGTAAACTTGGTCTACATACGCGATATAAAATGAGTGCCTTAGAGAATCCCGTGAAAAGTGTATAAAACGGATAAAAAGTAAACCCAATATTTTTGTCGACTATAAAATACTAATAAAAAAAAAAGATGTTAGGACTTTTTTTATAGAAAAAATTATAACATAAAATTGTTATTGAATAATACTAACTTTCCGTTCCTCATGTCTTATTGTCTAAAATATCTTCACTCTCTACGTTTATTTCTTCAGAGGTTTCCGTATTCTCTTTGAATTATTTTTCATCCCATCTAAAAAAAATTTCAAGTCCATGACTAACTTTTTGTGGAAAAGTTAGACATTGGAATATTAAAATATCAGTTATGAAAATACTGTTAAGCAGTTCATTACATAAACAATCCTTTTATTTAATTGGTACTTACCACAGCTCTGCCGGGGCGCCCTATTAATATCGGATACCTTTATCCCAATCCAGGTATTTACTTTTGATAACTGGGTACGCATGGCGAATTCATCAGTCCCTTTTTTAATTAAATAAAATGTTGTAATATCTGAAAATGCAAAACGAATCAGTTCCATGTATTGGCTTCAGATATGCCATCTAAATATGCCCAAACAGAAATAAAATTTGAATAAATAGGCCATTCTTACAGCGAGCGGTGTACAATTTTAATAGCAAAGTAAAAAACAAATGTCACCACAAATATGTTTTATATTAACGCCTTTATAGAGACACGTTTCGAGAGTATAATACACTCATCATTGGCCTGCAGCAACCTAATGCTGGAAAACCTAACAATTAAACATTCACATTTCAATGCAGAACCTGTACTGGGGAGCATTTCAGAGTTTAAATGGTAAAACGTAAGTATTTACAATACAAACATTGTAATGTCCTCGGACAGGGTTCTTGTTAATTTTCCAGACTGAATAAAAGATATTATAATTAGGTGGATGAGACAGAAATGTACTTGAAGATTAATATTGAAATATAGAAAGAACAACAAATAAGTCCACAAACAAAACCTTAAATTGCAAACGTATAAGAATCATAGAACGGCAGACTTCTTATCGCACTGAATACAAAATTTGTTTAAAAACATTGCAAATAATAATAAATTAAATTATTGGTGTGGAAATAAAATAAACTTCCTGAATTGGTTTTTTTAACTTTGTGTCATAAGGAAAATCTGCCTCATGATCATAATGAAACCTATAAAACGGTAGCAAGTGAGAACCCAAAAGTTCTATTTTAGTCATGATATCAATGATACTTGAACGTTCAAAATTATACGGTTTTCAAAATACCAAAGCTACCTTCTAAGGAGAAACTGTGTTCTTGGTAAGGACCAAGAACACAGTTTCTACAAAAATAGCAAGCAAACATTTTATAAACTACTAAGTACTAGATGGATAAAGCTAAATAATATGATTTCACTCTTACTTAGTTTTGAAACAACGTCGAAGACATTTTTTGCAACCATTGAACATTTAATAACTCATTTGTTGCTTTCAGTTGTTCCCTCAAATTATTTAGTCTCATTGGCTTTCGTGAATTTTCTTTCAGAATTTCCTCTGGGTTTAACATTTTAATTTTTTAATTAATCCTAGAATGGGCCAAAACTGAATATTTGAACTATTAAACAACGGAATTCCGTCAATGTTAAAAGAAACTTCTATAAGATTTTCCAAATTTCCAATATATGTTTCCAACAACCGATTTTTTATGTTCGATTCTAATCCCAAGTAACAAAATTCTCCATTATTTAAAACATTTACAACTCTATTTCTAGGAGTCTTTAATATTGTCCTACTATCTAAGGGTAAGTTGGGGTGATGTTTAGATAAAAACTTTAGCATATCAGCACATTTTGGAATGTTATGGTTTATAGTCCAGGGTATAACCCAAGATTTGAAATCAGTAAGAAAATCTGTATTTATTTCATTAAAGTCATTTATGGTATCCCTAACACCTGATATTATACTCAACTCATCTTCATCATAAATTGTATCTGTATCTACCTGATTAATTACATTTTTTTCTATTACACAATTGTTAGTATTATTAAAGCTGCTTCGAACAGTTTTTATATCATGTTGAGATTCCAAGCAAGAATTCGATCGAATTATCAAATTACAGACAGTATTATTATTATTTCTTACTTCAGCTAAAATATTATTTATGTCCTCCCGCACTCTTCGCTGCAATTGTCTTCGACCGACCACATTTTTAACTTTTCTTCCACTACTGTTTGGTTGCATTCTTAAGTCTTTGCGGTGCATGTTTTAACCAGACTTTTATTATGTTTTCTATGTCCTTTTGGGAACAGTCAGCGCAGTTTATTTTTATAGCTTCTGCAAAAGAGGGAAATTGAGAAATTTGTCAACATTCTCTAAATTAATGAATTCACTAGATATTTAAGAAGTAAAATTCTTGTTGATAAATGATTTAATTTAATTCATTTTATAATTTCAAATAAATTAAAAAAACGTACCAACAACTACGTCCTTAAGTAGACTATCGTTAAAAACTTTTTTGTTGAGACGTTTTCCATAAAAGCTGTAATGGCTGGCAATATCGTCACGAAGCAGTGTTTTTAACACGTTGTTAGTTTTATTCGTCAAATCTCTCCCACCTATACTTGCTAAGTAACTAGCCTGAAAAAAGTAACCTATACCTCATGATAGCATATAAAGATTTAAATCTTACCAATGCACTGAAATTGTCGTTGTTTTTTAAAAAATCTTCTAAGAGACAAATTTCTTCTTCGTTCGTGCACGGAAAGTTGATCGGTAAATTTTCAGGAAGGCTTCTCTTGGGTATTTTTTGATCCTTGCTTAAATTTTCCACAAGGCTTAATATTTGTTTATTTTGTTGTTTTATGTGAATGACTGTATCAAGCAATTTCTTTAAAATGTCTAATGTACAAAAAAAAAATACATAAATAAAAACAACCTAGGTAGGTATCTAAAATTATACGCATTTTACCATTATCTTTTAATTGGTCGCTTCTCACATTTATGTTCTGGTTTTCACTAAAAAGTGAACATATGGTTTCAGAGTCGTCAACAGTATTGAATCGTAGTTTAGGTGTAGACCGCGGTGTAGACTGCAGTAAAACTTCCTTTACCTTTGCTAAAACAGTATAGCAAAAAATAAATTAATTCAATAACCTTATAGAGCATAAGTAGTTAGGTAGATATATATTTTTTAATTATAAGTCGTAGATAATAATAATTGACATTAAGTATAGATACCTGTAGATTTAAAATGTAGCTAATTAAATTCTCCCTACCTTTTACTGGATCTAAATTGGGTCTTTTTATTTTGCTTATTGTGGGCGAACATTCTACTTCTTCATCTGATTCGTTCAAATATCTTGCGGGACGCACTATTCGCCTCTGCATCGGTTTATAAAAAAGTTCATCTTCGTTATCACTTGGAAGTTCTGATGCTGAATTATATTCAAGCGCTTTTATTTTTTCTTTAGCCTTCAAATAAGTATCTAAAAACACAACAAGAAAAAAATTAAATTTAGTAGGTAGTTTACTATTTCAAAACCCGGAAAACTTAATTAAATTAGTACAACACAACAAGTATAGTAATGAAAAATTATTACGAGTAGTAGTAATTGCTGGTACCTACCGAATTCAAAATAACATTTATTAATTTCATATGTCTTCCAATCATACGAAGGTGACAACAATTCTTTGGCCGCCTTATCCAATTCCCATTGATGTTTATACGGCGGCCAAAAACATCTTGTTTTTTGTGGTGTTAACCATGTTTTACTTATGACGGCAATGCTTTCGTCGATTTTAAATTGTACACCAATATAAGGCATTTAGCTTAAAAATTAAATCTTTAATTTTAATTAGTGGAGTAACCTTCAGATAACCTCTACAATTTAGACGCGCAATTTCACTTCAGAGCTTTATCACCATTATTTAAAAGAAATGGAAAATACGTAGCACCTCCAACCATGTTATAATATTGTATTGCTCCAACCACCAAACCCGCAGTAAATAAAATACATTAAGTAAATATAAAATATAAAAACAAATGTAGGTATTCTCTATAAGAAACTTAACCACAAAATTTGCGAATAAACAAGAACAAAACAACGCATGCCGACGAAACGTAAAACTTTATCAACCAGTGTTGCCAGATCGAATTATAGCCTGATTTTCTAAAAAATTTTAACAAATGTGGAGAGAACCATTGTCTTAAAGACAATGACAGAACTCTTGATAAAATACGATAATCTAAACTAAACGTAGCTCATTGGCAACAATGCGGACTATAGAAAAGAAATGATAAATTTCAGCAATTTTGACTCAAATATTAGAGAAAGGTAATATAGTAGAATCGGTAATTCTAAATGTAGTAATAAATACTCGTTATGATTATCATATCATAAATGGCGGATGTATGTGATGTGTGATTTTTATGACACAAAAATGACGTGAAAAACACGTTTTATTTAAACGCAAAAAATGCCGTCATGAATATCACGTGATTAATTACGTCACTTTTTGGTCTATGACGTCGACGACGAGTTACGACCTTAAAAGAACGTCATTTTCACGTTAGTGTGTTAACTGGGTTATCATGTCATAGGCAAAACCAGGAGCAAATGTATGTTCATGCCAACGCAATTGTGACTCTTTGGATATACTTTGCCATCTTTTCTTATGTAAAAAATGTAATTAAATTTTGAATACCTATCTGTGCGTTAGTAAAAATTACTATGTATATAATTATGTATATAGGTAGGTAATATCAAAGATTAATGTCTTTGGTAATAGTGAAGACTATACCTCGGCAACACTGAGTATTAGTAAATGGTCAGCGTTGCCGGTTGTAACATAATAATTATTATTACAATTTTGCACTAAATCTGGTACTAAATTTGTACTGTAAGATGAATTTAATGAATCTGTACTAGGATTTTTTATATACTAAATTGGCCAACAATTGACCTTTTTTTCTTGGTGACGTAACATAATATGTTGTAAAATCTGAGCAGCTATAACATTATAATATTATGTTTAAGCATGTTATCGGCAACAGTGGATACGGTAAGAAAATCATAACTATTTTTTCAAAACACAAAAAACAAAGTAGTAGTTGTCTTTATAAAGACAATGACCTCACCTATCTATAGGGTTATTCTTTCGTAGTGATTGGTCTGAACAAGTGAGTGTGATTAAACTGAATGTGATTATACTGAACTGAATATTTGGCGAAACCGAAAGATCATCTTTTTTATGATTGTCTTTCACTTAACCTCGAAAACAACCAAATCTGCTCTGAAAACTGGAAAATTATTTCTTCCATGATATTATTATCCATGTTTTAAACTTTTACAATTTATTGGTTTGATTCGAAATCATATGCCAATTATTATCTCTCAATACTTTTAGAGGTTGACTGTTAACTGAACGAACTAACCGGTACCTAGAGGTTGATCAGTAAGCGGCAACGGGGGTAGGAATTTTAATCAGTTTGTTAGAAGTGACCGATGTCGAAACAATACGCACAATCGTGAATGAACTGACAATTTTCAGATTGTTCACTTAGTTCAGTACGAAAGAATAACCCTTACATTATTAATGTTTAGGTATATATTTTATTTTAATAACTTAAGTTGTTTTATGCAATAATTTCTTAAAATAAGGAGCTCAAGAAATCTGCATTATTTAGGATAACGGACATGAATGAAATTTTTTATTGAATCCGTATTGAAACCAATCGCATCGTGGAAATTCTTATTCAGCAATTCTATATTAAACGCAATTGAAATAAGCAGTTTTATGCCGCATAAAAACTAATTCAAACTGATAAAACCAAATTAAACATTTGATTTGGAATACCTTATTGAAACCAATAAATTCCAATTAAAGAATTTCTTATTAATCCATATTGAAACCAATTCGTTCCATGGTAATTTTTATTCAGTACTTCCATATTAAACGCAATTGAAATAAGCAGTTTTATGCCGCAGAAAAGCTAATTCAAACTGATAAAACCAAATTAAACATTTGATTTAGAATACCTTATTGAAACCAATAAATTCCCAATAAAGAATTTCTTATTAATCCATATTGAAACCAATTCGTTCCATGGTAATTTTTATTCAGTACTTCCATATTAAACGCAATTGAAATAAGCAGTTTTATGCCGCATAAAAACTAATTCAAACTGATAAAACCAAATTAAACATTTGATTTGGAATACCTTATTGAAACTAATAAATTCCAAATAAAGAATTTCTTATTAATCCATATTGAAACCAATTCGTTCCATGGTAATTTTAATTTAGTACTTCCATATTAAACGCAATTGAAATAAGCAGTTTTATGCCGCATAAAAACTAATTCAAACTGATAAAACCAAATTAAACATTTGATTTGGAATACCTTATTGAAACCAATAAATTCCAAATAAAGAATTTCTTATTAATCCATATTGAAACCAATTCGTTCCATGGTAATTTTTATTCAGTACTTCCATATTAAACGCAATTGAAATAAGCAGTTTTATGCCGCATAAAAACGAATTCAAACTGATAAAACCAAATTAAACATTTGATTTGGAATACCTTATTGAAACCAATAAATTCCAAATAAAGAATTTCTTATTAATCCATATTGAAACCAATTCGTTCCATGGTAATTTTTATTCAGTACTTCCATATTAAACGCAATTGAAATAAGCAGTTTTATGCCGCATAAAAACTAATTCAAACTGATAAAACCAAATTAAACATTTGATTTGGAATACCTTATTGAAACCAATAAATTCCAAATAAAGAATTTCTTATTAATCCATATTGAAACCAATTCGTTCCATGGTAATTTTTATTCAGTACTTCCATATTAAACGCAATTGAAATAAGCAGTTTTATGCCGCATAAAAACTAATTCAAACTGATAAAACCAAATTAAACATTTGATTTGGAATACCTTATTGAAACTAATAAATTCCAAATAAAGAATTTCTTATTAATCCATATTGAAACCAATTCGTTCCATGGTAATTTTTATTCAGTACTTCCATATTAAACGCAATTGAAATAAGCAGTTTTATGCCGCATAAAAACTAATTCAAACTGATAAAACCAAATTAAACATTTGATTTGGAATACCTTATTGAAACCAATAAATTCCAATTAAAGAATTTCTTATTAATCCATATTGAAACCAATTCGTTCCATGGTAATTTTTATTCAGTACTTCCATATTAAACGCAATTGAAATAAGCAGTTTTATGCCGCAGAAAAGCTAATTCAAACTGATAAAACCAAATTAAACATTTGATTTAGAATACCTTATTGAAACCAATAAATTCCCAATAAAGAATTTCTTATTAATCCATATTGAAACCAATTCGTTCCATGGTAATTTTTATTCAGTACTTCCATATTAAACGCAATTGAAATAAGCAGTTTTATGCCGCATAAAAACTAATTCAAACTGATAAAACCAAATTAAACATTTGATTTGGAATACCTTATTGAAACTAATAAATTCCAAATAAAGAATTTCTTATTAATCCATATTGAAACCAATTCGTTCCATGGTAATTTTAATTTAGTACTTCCATATTAAACGCAATTGAAATAAGCAGTTTTATGCCGCATAAAAACTAATTCAAACTGATAAAACCAAATTAAACATTTGATTTGGAATACCTTATTGAAACCAATAAATTCCAAATAAAGAATTTCTTATTAATCCATATTGAAACCAATTCGTTCCATGGTAATTTTTATTCAGTACTTCCATATTAAACGCAATTGAAATAAGCAGTTTTATGCCGCATAAAAACGAATTCAAACTGATAAAACCAAATTAAACATTTGATTTGGAATACCTTATTGAAACCAATAAATTCCAAATAAAGAATTTCTTATTAATCCATATTGAAACCAATTCGTTCCATGGTAATTTTTATTCAGTACTTCCATATTAAACGCAATTGAAATAAGCAGTTTTATGCCGCATAAAAACTAATTCAAACTGATAAAACCAAATTAAACATTTGATTTGGAATACCTTATTGAAACCAATAAATTCCAAATAAAGAATTTCTTATTAATCCATATTGAAACCAATTCGTTCCATGGTAATTTTTATTCAGTACTTCCATATTAAACGCAATTGAAATAAGCAGTTTTATGCCGCATAAAAACTAATTCAAACTGATAAAACCAAATTAAACATTTGATTTGGAATACCTTATTGAAACTAATAAATTCCAAATAAAGAATTTCTTATTAATCCATATTGAAACCAATTCGTTCCATGGTAATTTTTATTCAGTACTTCCATATTAAACGCAATTGAAATAAGCAGTTTTATGCCGCATAAAAACGAATTCAAACTGATAAAACCAAATTAAACATTTGATTTGGAATACCTTATTGAAACCAATAAATTCCAAATAAAGAATTTCTTATTAATCCATATTGAAACCAATTCGTTCCATGGTAATTTTTATTCAGTAATTCCATATTAAACACTATTCATTTTAACCTATTAAATCCGTATAAAACCCACTTTGTTTTGAATCTGTAATGCCATATTAGATCTAATCATATTTAAAACTTATAGAGACCAATACAATTCCATTGATGTGTTTTATATGTATATCCAAATAAACCCAAACCATATTGAATCATATAAGATTACTATTAAAATAACATAGAGCTTGTCAAAGCCAGATTAAAACCTACATTCACTTATAGATACTTATAGATCCAGATCAAGTTTTAATATGATTCTATACGGTATTTTCAACAGGGTTTACAAAATATGGCTTGTTCAGATAGCCACTGTGTTGGTGAAACAATTGTTATGTGTTGTATAATAAATTTTCATAAAATTATTTAAAAACATTGTTTTCTTCAAAAAGTTTAATAAAATAAGAGCCAAACATTTTTTGTACCTATTCATTTTCTTTTTGTTTTATTTGGATTTTTCATTTTCATTAAAAGTGGGTAGTGAACATAAGTTAACAAAGCATAAAAATTTCATGAAAACAAAGTACAAATGTTTAATATAATTACCATTGTCTTCTTTTAGATATACTAAATATATAATATTCTTTTTTTTTTTAATAAATGTAGTCCACCTTTTTAAATATAGATACATTTAATTATAATATAACATTTAATCATCTAATATATAATTAAATATATTTAGTTTTTTATTTTATGCTCTTTGATCAGTCTTGTATATAGTTTATTTTTTTAAATTTTCTTGATTTTTGGTCATAGGTCAAATTTAATTTGTTCAATTTATTACATTTCGACCATAGTTTGGTCTTTCTGAAAATACTCTGGTATACGTGAATAATCAAATAGCATCATGGCACAAACCATCCTTAAAGTCACAGTCTCACACAAAATTACAACAATTTTGTATTCGTCATATTTTTAAAAACAACTACTATTTACTAATTATATTATTTTTCAAAAACATATAGATATTTAGACCGGGCACGACACATTCATTCACAGGACTGTCCTGTGAATTAAATTTGACTATTTCTACCTATGACCAAAAATCAAGAAAATTTAAAAAAATAAATTAAATATATTATGTGATAAGATGTACGTTTTATGCTAAATCAGTTCAAGAAAACTCGAACATGTAAATTTGAACTGCGCACACTCCTGACAGTTCTAGAACAGTTCTGTACGAACCCGAATAAAACTTATGATTCTTCGTTAGAGGCTAGAGAGAGTGTTAACTGCCTGTGTCCGAAATTATAGAAAGGCATTTTTGTTGGGTAAAGTACGGCATCTGGCCAGTACGTGAGTTTAACAATATACCAAAGCATTTATGGTTTGGTTTTGAGGTAGAGACTTTGGGAATTATGTTTTTCCCAAAAATACACATCTAGGTAGAAAGCAGAATTACGAAAAGTGCCAGATGTTGCTGTTAACTTTAAGGATTTACAGAGAATATTTATATTATTACAACTACTATTATATAACCAAATTTAAAATATATATACAGGGTGTTAGTAAATAAGTGCGACAAACTTCAGGCGGTAATTCTGCATGGAAAAATAATGACAGTTTGCTATATAAACACATGTCCGCAAATGCTTCGTTTTCTGCTGAGATACAGTTAAAGGTTTTCTTAAAAATTGAAGATTTATTGATTGCCCTGAAACCGGTGGAGATATGCAAATGAAATTTAGTGGGTTTTAAGAGGTAGTTATTATATGTTTTATTTTTTTGCATAAAGACTATGCCCCCTACGATAAAACAGCAAGAGAGATTTTTTATCACAAATTGAACGTGGAATTGCAAAATGATTTTTTATTTGAAAAATTGCAGTGGCGTACTATTTTTTTCTTTAAAAATATTGAGATCATTACCCGTATGCGCGCCACTGATAAACATAAAATTCTTAATTGCTTGCCAAAAAATGCGCAATAACTACCTCTTAAAACTAACTAAATTTCATTTGCATATATCCACCGGTTTCAGAGCAATCAATAAATCTTCAGTTTTTAACAAAAACTTTAACACCCCGTATCTCAGAAAACGAAGCATTCGCGGACATATGTTTATATAGCAAACTGTCATTATTTTTTCATGCAGAATTACCCCCTGGAATTTGTCGCACTTATTTACTAACACCCTGTATACAGTGTCACAAAAGAATAATGGTCTCCACATATTGAATTAATTTTTAAAGATGAATATATAAAAGCAAAATTTTAATGGTATATTTTATACGTTATATTCTATCAAAACTATAAATAAGTTGTCTGCTATGTTTAGGAAATATGTTAAAAGTTTTTAACCATTTTTTACACTCTAATTCGAAAGTCTATTTTTTTGTGTTAAATATTTTAGGTTATATTCTATTAAATCAGTGAAAAATTATTGAATATTTCGGATATATTTAAGAACTATACATTTTTTAACCCTTTGTTAAACCTCTTGCCTACGCTCAATGTTTTCCAACAGTTAATCAGCACCTAGAAATATCCTGAAGTATTTTGTACCAAATTTGTTAAAAATCTATTAAGTAAGTTTTCAGTTATCGTGGATAGAGATTTTTCTGACCCTTTTTGAGACTTTTCAAGGACGCCTATACAGATATTTTTTGTCGTGTATTTTTAACACCAATTCAACGACCTAAAATGCTAAATATATCATTTTTTTGACCCTTTTTCTACTATTTATATAGATATGTATGCCTACGTAAACAAGTTTTTTTATGCCGCATTTTGTAAGTTATCTCATATTAAAACTAGGTATATAATTAGCAAATTTTTCTAATATATTTGAGGAATATGTTTCTTTTTAATTTTTGTCCCCTTTTTACACTATTTGTGAACGCCTGTGTCAACCAATTCTTCTATGTGACATTTTTAGATTATATTCTATCAAACCTATAAATAACTAGTCAATATTTTTGGGTGTCACTTTGGACCAAAAGCTAACCTGGGCGGGTCATGTCGAGGTTACCATTGCCAAGTTGTCTAAGGTTGTGTTCATGTTGCGAAGCTTGAAGGGTGAAGTCTCTTTTAATGTTTTGAAATCAGCATATTATGGCATTTTTCACAGTGTGGCTTCATATGCTTTGTCAATTTGGGGACACTCTCGTCATGCTAGTCGGGTATTCGCAATCCAAAGACGAGTGGTGCGAATAATGACAGATTTAAAGTTTAGAGACCTAAATTTAAAGAATGTAAAATAATTACACTCCCGTGTCTCTATATCTACAATTCAATTATGTATGTGAAAAATAATTACAATCTGTACATAAGGCATGATGAAGTTCACAACCACAATACCAGAAACAAAAATGACATTCTTCCTGAATATATGAGGTTGGGTAGAAGCAGAAATTCTGTGAATTATTATGGTCCCACATGCTATAATCATTTGCCAGATAGTTTGAAAACACTGAGCCTTGCAATGTTCAAAAATAGATTGAAAAACTATTTAATTGACCAGGCTTTTTACCCCATTGATGAATTCCTCAGCACTGACTTTCTGTCTTGATTAAGTTATATACATTTCTATGTTGTATACTGTAATATTTTAATATTTAATATGACTTGTGTAAACCTTTTTTGGTAATGACAATAAATAAATAAATAAATAAAAAAAATATTTCTTCAATGTTTAGGAAATATGTTTTTAAATTTTTAAACCCTTTTCACATTCTTTTCGAATGCCAATGTGATCTTATTTTTTTATGGAATGTGTTGGATTATACTCTATTAAACCAATGCAAAAATTATTAAATATTTCGGATAAGTTTAACATTTTTAAACCCTTTTTTTAATCCCTTGCCTACGCACAATGATTTCTAAAAGTTAATCAAACACGTATTTCCGGTGAAATAAAAAAAAAAACTGAAATTAATAGCCTAAAAATAATTATGATCACATGATAAACTAACCCAACTACTTACCTAACTACTTTGGTCAAAAATTAGAAATAAAAAAAAATTGCAAGACAAGGGATCGAGTCCTGGACCTCCCGCACCCAAAGCCACGCCGATTACCACTGAGCTATGGTCAACTGCAATCTTGAAACACCCATACAGTCGACTGCTGTTTACTTTCGGGCTCATACGCGTAAATCCAGGATTCATCACCTGTCACGATGTCATAGACGTGTTTCGAAGCACTGCGATCGTATTTTTTGAGCATTTCTTTCGACCAATCGACACGAGCCTTTTTTTGAGCGACTGACAAATTGTGTGGGATCCAACGCCAACAATTTTTTTTTGACAGTCGAATGTTTATGCAATATTGAATATATGCTGGTCCCACTAATGCCTAAGATTGTCTCAATGTCTTGATAGGTCACATGACGATCTTGCAATATCAGTTCGCGCACAGCTACAATGGTTTTCGGAACAACAACTTATTTTGGACGACCTTTACGAAATTCGTTTCCAAGTGAACTACGACCACGATTGAATTCACCATACCATCAATAAACACTGGTCCTTGATGGAGCTTCATCGCCAAAAATTGAATTAAGTTCATCCATGCACTGTTGCTGAGTTAATCCACATCGAAAGTTGTAAAAATGTTCACGAATTTTTGTTTTGTTTTAGACATCAGCTATTTTTTTTTCAGTATCGGGTTTTGTGCCTTTTTCTTCTCTTTGGAGGCACTATTTATACGCAGATATTTTATATTTCAGATCTAGGCCAAGTTCTTGAACGCCAATTAATTGATTTTTTTTAGTTTTATTATAAAATTTATTTTGCCCCCTTTTCTACTATTTACGAACGCCTATGTAAACAAAATTGTTATGCTGCATGTTGTAGGTTATCTGTTAAGTGGTTTTTGAGTTATCACGGATACAAATTTTTTCTGACCCTTTTATAGAATTTTCAAGGACGCCTATGGAACATTAATTTTTGTCGTGTATTTTTAACACCAATTCAACTAGTTATATATAAAATTTTTTACATTTTAATTTTTTTTATTTTACCCCTTTTTTTACTATTTACGAACGCCTATGTAAATAAAAAATTTATGCTGCATTTTTTAGGTTATCTTATATGAAAGCTATATATAATTAGCCAATTTTTCTGGTATATTTGGGAAACATTTTTTTTTCGTTTTTGACCCTTTTTAAAACTATTTTCGAACGCCTGTGTGAACTAATTCTTTTATGTAACATTTTTTAGGTTATATTCTATCACAACTATAAAAAATTATTCAATATTTCGGATAAGTTTAGGAACTATGATTTTTTAAATTTTTGAACCCTCTTTTAAACCTCTTGCCTACGCTCAATGTTCATCACCACCTATAAATATCCTGTAGTATTTTCGTACCAAATGTGGTTAAAATCCGTTAAGTGGTTTTTGAGTTATCACGGATACAAATTTGTTCTGACCCTTTTATAGAATTTTCACGGACGCCTATGGTACATTAATTTTTGTCGTGTATTTTTAACACCAATTCAACTAGTTAAATATAAAAATGTTTACATTTTAATTTTTTTATTTTACCCCTTTTTTTAATATTTACGAACGCCTATGTAAATAAAAATTTTATGCTGCATTTTTTAGGTTATCTTGTATCTGGTATATTTGAGAAACATTTTTTTTTCGTTTTTGACCCTTTTTTTAAACTATTTTCGAACGCCTGTGTGAACCAGTTCTTTTATGGAATATTTTTTAGCTTATATTGTATCACAACTATGAAAAATTATTCCATATTTCGAATAAGTTTAGGAAATATATATTTTTTATGTTTTGACCCCTTTTCCACTATTTACGAACGCCTATGAAAGTAAGTTATTCATGACACATTTTATAGGTTCTATTCTATCAAAACTATAAATAACTAGTTAATATTTCTGCTATTTTTAAGAAATACTTTTTTTTTTAATCTTTTTTACCCCATTTTACACTATTTTCGCACACCAATGTGGTCTAATATTTTATGTTCAATATTTTAGGTTATATTCAATTAAATGCGTAAAAAATTATGCAGTATTTCGGATAAGTTTAAGAACTATGAATTTTTTTAATTTTTGAACCCTCTTTTAAACCCTTTGCCTACGCTCAATGTTTCCCAAAATCTAATCAGCGCCTTGCCATGTCCAATAGTCTTTGTGTACCAAATTTGGTTAAAATCTGTTAAGCGGTTTTTGCGTTTTCGTGGATACAGACAGACAGTAGACAGACAGACAGACAGACAGACATTTTTTTAAAACTACTTATTTATGTATAAAATGACTAAAAACAAGTATTTCCGGTGAAATAAAAAAAATTTTTTTTTTCATGAAACTAATAGTCTCCATATACATATACATATATTACATAATATGATATGGAGAGCTAAAAACAGTATAAAAGAAATACCAAATATTGAAAAATATAAAGTGTACCTACGAATAATTATTAAGTATATTAAATAGTATATAATTTATGAACCCAAAAAGAATAAAATAATTTTTAAAATTGACCAAAAGGGTTCAAGCAAAAACTAAAACAAAAAAAATACCATTAAATATTTATAAAAACATAAAATATACAGCGTAGTCCATTTAAAAAATTGTCAAAGGGTCAAAAAACCGATTTGAATACTTTTTTATATTTTGGATTACGATTTACTTCAACTTTCGTAATTTAAACTTTTTCTGCGACCAATATCAACGTGATCACTTGCTTCTGTGCATGCATTCCTGCTAATTATTGTCTTTCCACAAAACTCTTACATTTAGTTTATAATAAGACTCATAACATGGTGTTTATCTTGTTTCAGGGACGGTGGTGGGGACGGTTGCATCGGTGGCGGAGGAGGAGGCGGAGGAGGTGGCGGAGGAGGGGGAGGTGGTGGTGGGGGTGTCAGAGGCGGTTCTCGGCGTGCGCCCAGTCTTCGTCTAGCGAACGGACGGGTGGCGGCGGCCCAGTCCGAAGAGGAGATCAGATCGCCGCCACCGCGACGCCTCGCCAAAGATGACTCGATCAAGATCAGCATCGAGAATACGAATACGTGCACCGATTCACTGGTTAGTCTCGGTTTATGTGTATTTTTATGGTTTACGCGCAACATGTGACTTTTCTGAAGATAATTTTGAATTTTATTTAAATATTTGTTTGTTTTAGTTTGTTTTTAACAGTAGTAGTTGGTTTTTTTATTACAAAAGGTAAAAAAAGTGCTTTATCCATTTATAGTTGTAGTGTTTCTCAAAGTGAAAATATATGCAATCAATTTTTTTTCCGGTTAGGAAAATTTTTCTTTTCAAATCGGCGATACGTTAATAACAAAACAGAGTTTTAATTTTTTTTAATTGTTTTCAACCAGCAAATAGGTATGTCGATTAATAGTGTCTACAGGGTGATTCATTATGGTTGCAACAAACGAAAACTGGAGATTGCTGAAAGCAATTCAAGCATTTTTTTTCTATTGAAACCATGTCCGCAAATGCTTCGTTATCGAGATACAGGGTGTACAAATTTAGTCGTGAAATTAACTTTTTTGTTCATTTCTCAAAAACTAGCTATCCGATTTCAACAAAATTTTACATGCATTTCAGGACATATAACATAAAATATTCTGAATTATTTTGGCTTCATTAACTGTTCATTGGCGTAGATATAGGGGGCATTTGGGTAAATTTTACACATAAATTAGTTAAACACAGCTTTGACAAGCTTCGTTATTTTAAATTATTACTTTTTTAAAAAGAGCAACTTATAAGCTACAAAAAAGTTAATTACGTCGATGTTGTGGTTTCTACCATTTTTATGGAAACCGATAAATTGCAAGTTAATGGTAGATTTGAATCAAAATAACGTTTACCAGAAATCAAAATGAAAAATCAAAGTTGCCGTGGAAAACGATTTAATAATAACAAATTACTTAACAACAAGTTTTAAGGCCGACCAGTACAATTAAAAATTTAACAATGAAAAAACTAAATTCGATATTAAAATAAGAAAATTAATAACAACTGTTCAAACTGCTCTCCGTTGACAGTAATGCACATTTTACATATTTCAACTAATGAATTTGTAGCTCTAATAAGGATATTATGATTGTTTCGTATTTTCCTAGCAGCTTCATGAACTATCTCCAGTAGTTGGTTTTCATTTATAATTGGTACACTGCAAACCAATTGTTTCATGTACCCCCATAAAAAGAAGTCGAGCGGATTCAGATCCGGTGATCTTGGAGGCCTCTCAATGGAACCTCCCAAACCAATCAAATTGTTTCCAAACAGTTGATTTAAAACTTTAGTTACTTGTCTACTACGGTGCGCAGGGGCTCCGTCATGTTGATACCACATGTTTTGAACAATATTCAGAGGTACATCCTCAATAAATTCGGGTAGGCAGTTGTGTAGGAAAAGACTGTATTGATTTGAGTTTAAATGCCCATTAATTACGAACAACGGCAATAATTTATTGTTAAACATGCCACCCCAAACATTGATACTAAAACGTTCTTGAAAATTTCGCGGCCTAATAGCACGAGGGTTGTTGAAAGACTATACATGTACATTATTGTTTGTATTTATGCCATCTCTAGTAAAAGTTGCTTCATCTGACCAGAGCACTTTCTCTAAAAATCTTTCATCTTCTTGATGCTTACCAAGAACCCAATTACAAAATAGTAATTATCCCAGGATGTAGGGCCTGGACATCTTGATGATGATAGAGATAGAGCATTTCTCGATTTAATAGTCTCCAAACAGTTGTTCGAGGTAATGCCAATTGAGTTGGTATTCTTCTAGTGCTTATTTTCGAATCGTCTAAAACTAAATCTACTATTTTTTCTTCAGTTTGAATATTTAGACGATGCGGTCGTTTGTTAACTCTAGGTAAAATGTTCCCTATCGTTCTAAGCCTGTGAAATGTAGCCGTCCATGTTTTGCGATATGGATGACGTCTATTAGGATACCTAATTTGGTATTCTCTGGCCGCTGCTCTTGTATTTGCATTACACAAACATATTCTTCAATTGAATAACTCATTTTAATTTAGAAAAAAACATTCGCAAAATTAAAAACAACTACGAAATAATAAAACAATTTTAACTAATATAAATTTGTTGCTGTCAAAGTTTTTTTTATTGTTGCGGCATCCGTTTGCCATGGCAACTTTGATTTTTCATTTGGTTTTCTGGTAAACCTTATTTTGATTTAAATCTACCATTAACTTGCAATTTATCGGTTTCCATAAAAATGATAGAAATTACAACATCGACGTAATTAACTTTTTTGTAGTTTATAAGTTGCTCTTTTTTAAAAAGTAATAATTTAAAATAATGAAGTTTGTCAAAGCTGTCTTTAATTAATTTATGTGTAAAATTTACCCAAATGCCCCCTATATCTACGCCAATGAACAGTTAATGAAAGCCAAAATAATGCAGATTATTTTAGGTTATCGGTCCCCAAATGCATGTAAAATTTTGTTGAAATCGGTTAGCTAGTTTTTGAGAAATGAACAAGAAAGCTAATTTGACCACTAAATTTGGACACCCTGTATGGCAAAAATTGCTTAAATTGTTTTCAGGAATCTCCAGTTTACGTTTGTTGCAACCATAATGAATCACCCTGTATAATACAAGGTGTACCAAAAAAGTATGGCACATCAAAGTTATGTTCATTTTAATATTGAGTATTATTTGATAGTATACCTATTTTGAGTAGTTTTGAAAAAAATAATAGATTTTTTAAAAAATGTAGTGTAAGATACCTATTATCATAAGCCTCAGGTAATCTTCTAATCTTAGTTTTTACTTCTTGAAGTAATCCATGATAAAGAAGAGCGGAATATATCCAAAAATCAAACACGTCTGGTGTGTATTCTACAGGTTGTCCTGAATTAAACATAAAATTTGTTTGTAATTGTTATATACTTGCTGCTTTATTTAGATAACTTTATTTCAAATTCATATACACTATTGGACAAAAGTAGAGCAACAACGTGCTTTTATTTATTTGAATTTGAAAAACGAATTAAATATTATTAACTTATACTTCCGAATGACGATCAGTAGGTACGTTCAATTTTGCTATTTTTAACAAAATATGGAATATCTTTCTATCTCAGAGAAAGTTTTGTTAATATTACTTGCAGATAAAAATCTTATATTTGTTACTGTCAAAAATAATTACAGGTGTAGCGGGTGATGATATTTTTTTTTTGTTACTTTATATTGACTTATATTTACTTAAATTAGAGATAGAGATTTAAGTGGTCTATCATTTGATATGTAACATCGATATTTTCTATTAACAATGAAAAAAATATGATTTTTATAAAATTTTGGCAGGCCGCCATTTTGAAATTAGCTCTCCGATTTCAATCGCCAACGAACTCACACGATTCCATGACCTAGCCGATTTTTTAACCAAATCTTGGTTCGATTGTTCAAAAAATGCGGCTTAGAACGTGCCGCAAAGTTTTCTATATCCCATATACACTATTGGACAAAAGTAGAGCAACTAAGTGCTTTTATTTCTTTGAATTTGAAAAACTAATTAAATATTGTTGTAATCCCCAGTTAATTTTAATGAAATATTATCCCCAATATTAGTAATATTTCACAATATTTTGGTACACTTCAAACGAAATGCAGGTACAGAAATATTTATAATTGTAAAGATCGACGAAATGAAGTGCGACAAAAAATTAAGCAATAAATTGTATCAACAGTATTTTATTTGACATATTACGATTAAAAAACATTAAACACATTTAATAATTAAAATAGCTAGAAGTATTATGTTAATAATTAATAGAATATCCATTATTATTTATTATTTGCCAGCAACATCGCAGCATTGAAGCAATCAATTTTTGGACAGCATTTTCGGAAAGGTTTCTCCAAACTCCATTGATTTTATTTACCAATGATGGTTTATTTGTGAATTCGTGTGTACGAATTCCACGCTCAACTTCTTCACATAGATTTTAAATAAAATAAAAGGTCTGAGGATGTAGTGCCGCCCACTCCAAAACTAGAACGTTATTTTCTTGAAACCACTTGAACAATTCAAAAGTGTTTTGGATCGTTATCCTATTAGAAAATAAAATGCAACGGCATTTCCCACTCTGCATAAGGCAACATTTCATGGTGTCATTAATGAAGTTTAAAGGACCCACCCCATTCCATGAGAAACAACCCCATGGAAAACACTGCCTTTACCTGTGGGTGTAACGTATTTGGGATGAAACCTTGGATTGATTGGCAGTCTTATATGCTTCGTTCTATCAGAATTGACCATTTTATAACGCGTTTCATCGCTAAATAACACTTTTTCCCAATCGTCTACTGGCCAATTTAAATGTCCACGTGCAAATTCAAGCCTAGTCACTCCATTTCTTGCCGAAATAAGCGGCTTTTTAGCCGGGCGTCTACTAAATAACTTTGCGTCTACCAACCTTCTTTGAACTGTCCGTGGACTATCGTCAATTTCGGGAATTTCAGCAATTATTCTAGGTGCAGACATCCAAGGATCGTTTTGGGAAATTCTTTTAAGGCGTCTGTCTGTCCTAGTTGTTGTTTTTCTCGAGCTTGCCGATTTCGGTATATTCTCTAAATGTCCCCTTTCATTGTTCACGTATTGAAAATGTAAATTATTTCGGATACGCTGTCTCGGGGTAAAAACAAACCGTCTTGCAATTGGGCTTGTATTGTATCTTACAAGTGTGCAATCACTACTCTCTGTTTTAATTCTTTCGAAATTGGAATACCTCTTGGCATGATTAATCCAGCACAGAAATATCAATTAAACATAAAATAAACTCAGCAAAAATATTTTAACCTTTACTGTCACTAAAACCTTTCTTTTTTAGGCAAATATTAAAATGTTGCTTTACTTTTGACGCATTACAATATTGTATTAAAAGTTTACGTCAATATCAGTTCATTTGTTTTGATTGTTGGAAAAAGCTGTTGACGTCGATCATAGCAGCCTACGTTGATATTTAAGACACGACGTATTTAAATACGATATCATGCATTTAATATTATAAAATCGAGATTTGTCTAATTTTTCAAAAGTGTTGCTCTACTTTTGTCCAATAGTGTAGATATATAAACTTTTGAACTGAGGTCATTTTTAGGATCCAGGGCTCATGAAATGAAGGACTGCATAAATTTTTTTTCAAAATTTCGGTTGTGTCGATCTCCTGAATAGTCAGATTTTTTTTTTTAAATCTACTAAAACAGAGAAATTAACCCCAATTATTATCGGAATCAAAAAAATGTATTAACAAAAGTTATTTGTTTTTTTTCTGTAGAATCCAATTCGGTAATGAAAAATATATGTTTCCATTAAGAAAAAAAACGAGTTGACCTTGAGATAATCTTGACACCGTTGACAAACATCACCAATGGGTGCCACCATTTTTTTTCCCGCAATAGCAAACAACATTTATTTGAACTTTTTTAAATTCAATGCGACGTTTCGCAGCGTTTATTACCAGTTATTCAGGCACTTCAATCTAGTTAAAGATGGATGTCACTCATTTGTGTCCCCTAGGTATCCCACGAAATCGGAAATTACACCTAAAAATGACAAGAATCAATATAATAATAATAATATATATTTATTTAAGAAATTGCAGTACAAATTTTGAATTTTACAAGAATATGCTTAAAATAAATATATAGTAGAAATTCCCAACATAATAAAACATACTTAACTAAACCGTTTCTACTATTTGAGAATTACTAAGCTAAAAGCTTGTCAGGCATTCTCAAATTGTTCGAGCAATAGTTTATACTTTCATCCCTATAAAGACAACGATAAAGCAAAATGAAAAAAGAAAAAAACAGCAATTAATTAATACATAAACAAACACCCTTACTTATACTAAATAGGTAAACTACTAATAGTAGACAAATAAACAAGTGGAGATATTAATGAATATATTTAATTTAGAAACTCTATTAATTGTTTTTGTTGTTTGTTGAAGGTGACGGCCTTAGATGACGAAACGTTGTTAATAGCCGACTATCTGTCCAACGACATGAACTACAAGGGCAGCAGTGGCAAAGTCCACTTCGGTGTAGACGATGTGTCTTTGTATGGAACACCGAAAGAGGAACCGGGCCCTACGCCGCTGGGCTCGGTTGAGGCCAGCAAACAAAGCTTCATCAAAAATCAGTTACAGGTATGCATCTCAGTACAGCGGTTGTCTCTTTACTTTTGCATATACAGGTGCCCCACAAAGTGTAGGTAATCACAGGAAGATTACAAGTTATGACGAACGACGTATGCGATGACTTTGTTGGAAGAGTTTTTCTATGTAAAACCCTATCGCGGGAATGCTATACAAACTTTATTCTTTCTGTTGAAGACCAGTTTCACGGTGATATAAGATCTTTTTGGTCTTTTGTGAACTCTATGCGTAGAAATATCGACTTACCTTCTGAGTTGTTTCTTGACGCAGATAGAGCTACTTCCGGACAGTCCGCCGCTGATATCTTTGCTAGGCATTTCTCTTCGGTTTATACAGCTAAGGACGTCAATGTTGCTGAGCGTCTTAGTGTTAATGATATTAACTATAACTGTCTAAAGATTTCAATATTGGAGATATACCAACAACTTTCTACACTGGACGCGAATAAGGGCCCTGGGCCAGATGGGTTACCTCCGAAATTATTAAAGCATTGCAGTTTGGTTCTAGCAAGACCTTTGCATACTATTTTTAACATGTCGTTAAACACTGGTTGTTTTCCTGAGATCTGGAAGTCCAGCTTCATTACCCCTATACACAAGTCTAGAGACAGGCATAATATTAAGAATTATAGACCTATCAGTATAATCAGCATTATTCCCAAGGTATTCGAGAAACTTATAATAAATTATCTTCAACCTCTTCTAGGCAGTGCTATCATTGATCAGCAGTACGGATTTTTGCCACGAAAGTCAGCTGAGCTAAATCTGTTAAAATACACCAACTTTATTATTGATGCTCTAGAGAGTCGATCGGAGGTACATTCAGTGTATACCGATTTCTCCAAAGCCTTCGATCGTGTAAATCATAAAATCTTATTGATAAAGTTGGCTGAGGTTGGCATCGGCGGACGCATGCTCGAATGGATGAGTAGCTACCTTGATAACAGAATTCAATACGTTAAGGTCAAGGGCTTTGTTTCTGCTGAGATAAAAGTTTCATCTGGCGTCCCCCAGAGATCAGACTTGGGACCACTGTTTTTTAATATTTTCGTTAATGACATCGCCAGATGTTTTACTTCGAGCGATTTTCTATTGTTCGCTGATGACCTCAAACTATTTACGATAGTCAATAAAACTGAAGATTGCGAGAGATTGCAGTCTGACCTCGGGGCACTTCACGAGTGGTGTGTTGGGAATGATATGCATTTCAATGTTGATAAGTGTTGTTTTATGTCCTTTTCGAGATCAAGACGGACCACTCTTTTCGATTACTCACTGAACCAGACTTCCCTTAAATTGGTTACTACAGTTAAGAATCTTGGAGTCATGCTTGATAGTGGTTTGACCTTTATTCCACATATAACTTCAATGGTCTCAAGGTCTCTGAAAGTTCTTGGCTTCATTAAACGTTGCTCACGGGAGTTCACACATGTCGATTCTCTGAGGCTTCTTTACACAAGTTTGGTCAGCCCGTGCCTTGAGTATACGTCGGCTGTCTGGTCTCCACATTATACTGTGCATCTAGTAAAAATTGAGCAGGTACAGCACAAATTTCTTAGATACGTAGCCTACAAACTGCACATAGACTTTATTTTTGAATTATATGCCGACTTAGAGTCCTACCTTGGCATTGACACGCTGGCTGATCGACGACAGAGACATGATTTGATTTTATTGTATGACCTTATAAATGGAAGGTTGAATTGTCCCGATCTTTTGGGCAAGATTGGAATTCATGTTCCATAGCGTGCAACGCGTACGAGGAGTATGTTTCACCAGACACATTCCAGAACAAATTATGGTTTCAATTCATTTTTGGCGCGCTCAATGCGTATCGCCAATGACAGTGAAGAGACACTGGATTTTTTTGTCCCGAGAAATAATTCATTACTGAATCATAATAGGACGCTATCATTCAAGACCTATAAACTATCCTTAAGGACATAGCCGACGCATGTCGTTTGGCATGCAGATAACCCTCCATAATATCATTATCCTGCCTAATTTGCACAACCACATCATTATAGGAAAACAGATTTCAATTTTAATACCTTTGGTTGGAACAGTTTTTGATGTTAATATTTTAGAAATGGCTTCTGTCTTTTACAAATAGCCAGCGTCCTCAGAAATCTAACCTAAAGGTTGTACATCGTAAAGGACAACCTCAACGCGATGCTGATTCCAAGAAAAAGAAAGATAATGATTTGAGAATGAATAAGATTAAAATAGCATGGAAAAGAAATAAACCGATGATAAGTTGAGATCGTAAACGAAAAGGAACAAGAAACAATGACGATTGTAGACCAAGACAATGCGAGCGCTGACACATCTCGTCAAACAATGGTTGAAGGCTCAAAAAGTCCTGATTTTGAACTCCAATGATTTCTTTTTGATGCCATTAATAAAATATAAATAGTGTCTTTTGACAAGGACCCATTGTATAGATAATTTTAAGAAAAGTAAGCTGCAGTTAAAAAAAAACAAAAAATCACAAAGGTCTGGCAGCCTGTGTACAGAAATTCAATATTGTTGTATTATTATTGTATTTCCTTTAAATATTGATGGAAAAAGGAGATTATCTACCTACCCTATATCAGATTCGTACAACTAACCAACGGTGTTACATGTTTTTGACAGGCGCTCTTTCAACCAACGGACAACAAACTGGCCATGAAATTGTTCGGTTCCAAGAAGGCATTGATGAAGGAACGGATAAGACAAAAAGCGGCGGGACACTGGGTCATCCATCCGTGCTCCAGTTTTCGGTAAGTTGTTTTTGTTGTGTAAGAAAATATAGAGATTATAACCATGGGCGCCGGAAGTAATTAAATTAGGGGAGGGCAAGGCAAAAAATACTAAGTAAGGAAAACAATAGTATTATGTATATAATATGTGGCAAAATACCTATACTTATACAGTGAATCCAACTTCTTTTGAAGTTTAATTTATATATTAAGTACTTAAAATATTATATAATTAAAAAAGCTAAGCTTTTTCGACCCCCTTTCAACATTTTCTACCAGTCAAATACTTTTGGTCTTGACAGACCCTGCTCACCGAAAGCCTTGAACAAGATTCTGAACGTTTTAGCAGCAGAACAAACAAGCTCCATATTTCACCAAAGCTTTTAAATAATTATTATTCAAATCGATATGTTCAATATTTGTCATGTCAGTAATTATTGTTATTTGTTATAATTTTGTGTAGATCTATCTGACGTTGTTAAATTTATGTGAACGAATTTAATCAATTTTGCGGTCGTGACATACATAATAACTAAACTTCCTTATAATCGGTAGGTACTTACCCAACTAACAATTTAACTTTTTTAATTGCTGTAAGAACGTTTATAAAATATATTTTATAAAACACCCATTGTTTTATAAACATTTTCACAACGTTCTTACGCGCCTTATAAACACGAAAAAGGCGCAGATTTATAAAACAAATCGACTCGTTAACGGTTCTATAAATGTTGCTTGTTGCTATTATACAATAGTTTTTAGAACGTTTATAAATATCTAATAAAAATCAAATAAAACTGTTATAAAACAGTTTTATTATAGCTCTGTTACTAGAACAAAACGACATATTTGTAGAACTACTATAAAACTGTTAAAGGATATAAACGTTTTTTTAAATACCTTTTTACACAAAATTATTTTATAATTATTATGCATTGTTGTTGGTACACATTAATAAAATCTGAACAATCATGGAGGTAAAAATAATATAAAACGCTATAATACCTACCCAATAATGAATAATAAAATAAGTCAGATAAAATTCATCCATGAGCAGATTTGGCTGCGAAACAAAATTTACTGTTAAATATATTGTATATTATTACTAAAATTTTAATGCGCCTCGCGAATTATGTAAATTAATGAATTTAGATTTTATAAATTATATAAAAAATTTTTTTTATTGTCACTTATTGTTGAAAATAATCTTTTGGGAGATCCTTCATTATGTAATGACTGATTCTGTATACCTTATTAGCTAAGATAATTTTACAAATTATAAAAAATATTAATTTTAAAAGTTTGGTCAACATGGCTAACAATTTAAAGAAACCAAAAATGGCTTCTTCCTTATACGATGCTTATAAAACAAAATTATCTCAACCCAGACGAGTATGCTCTTTAGATAGCTATTACAAAATAACTGCAGAATTGTTTTATACAGGGGCGTATTCGTTAAAAAAACATAAATCTCATAATATTTTAAGTGCAAATAAAATGTAATATAAAATTAATATTACCTGAAACCCCTTTGATAGCAGAAGAATGATATGATTCTTTTATATCTATCATAATATGGATACTAGCCAAAATATAAGTTGGTATAGTACGACACAGTTAAGAATGATACACTTTTATATGGATAGCCCATTTAAAAGCGTATATTAACTGTGTCGTACTATAGGTACCTATGTTTTATGTAAACGTGAAGAATTTTTTATAAACCAGTTATGGAGTAAAAAAAAATATATTTCACTAAGCTTGATAATGAATAATGAAGCTAATTACAAGTATTTTTCTTGAAGTTTTATGTATTTAGTAATCGTTTGCCGTTAATTTAAAATAAATTAATAGTAAAACAAACTAAAACAAGCTTGGAGATAAATGCTCTAAAAAATCAAAATTTAATTAAAAGGTGCTGCAAAAAATATATAAGATAAAATGTATAGAAATTAATCAAGTCTAGTCCTGTCTACTTGAAGTATTCGTGCTTGATACTTTGATGCTTGTCTGAGTCGCCGCCGTGTGTCGCATCGTCTCAATATTGGAATAATAATAAAATAGTAAACAGAGTTTTACAAAACAAACTTTAACATATGTTTTATAAAAGCTTTTGATGGATTCTTATAAAACAAAATGCTTTTATAGTTACTCTCTTATTAGCTTTTACGGGAGTAATTTAAACATAACCTAAATTGAGCTCTTTGTTTATGTTATGTATGTTATAACTTATAACTGCCGTTATTAAAACGGTTTGTTGAGTGTCTTTAAGAGAGTTCGAGGATCTTGAGGTAGAAAATTTGGCATGTGTTTATTGAGTATAGCAAAAAGCTTCTTTTGGGAAAAATGCGGAACATTATTTGATACTGCCCATATTCGCATGTTTTCTCTTAGTTTTGCATTTTTTTCTAGCTCACTTGTGCTTGAAGCATGATATTGATCACCAATTCTCTATTTCGGCTACCCGCTCACCATCTAGTAATAATTCCTCCTGAGAATTTATCAGTCTTCAAAATATTTGTTGTCTTATAAATTGTCATTAATTTGATTAGATTCCATTACAGTTTGCTACTCTTTATTATAGTCACTAATGTTTTCCCTTTGATAATTTATAATATTGTAATTAATTTTCTATTAAATGCACAACTGCTTTTCGTTTGGACATTTTAAACCTGTGTATGATATAACAATAAATATCAGTTGAAAATAAATAAGACTATGTTATATATTAGTTCTAGGTAATGTTTATGACAGCATTTTAATTTTATAAAATTTGCATTGGCAACATATTTATTTTTTTATTGTTTTTAATAAAATAACTAAAAAAACAATTTTGTAATTATTAATTTGCGCACAAATTTGCTGCAGCAAACAAATCGCTCTTAATAACGACAATAAAAAAACTATTTTATTATTACGAAACGTACTTTAACAGAATAATTTTATAATTGTTTTTAAAGGAACAAGTTAATCCAGACTAGCACTTTTACAAAATGCTTTTAAAACCAATTATCATTCGGAACAAATTCGTCCTATAAAAAATATTTTATAAACGTTTATAAAACTGTTACGATATCATATTTTATAACTATTTTATTATTTTGCTGTAAAAACGTTCTTAAAACAGTTTTTCTCACAGAAAAGTTTAACACAGCAGTTTTATCACCAAACGAACCTTTAAAAAACAAAAAAGTTTTTACTAAGCGGCAATAAAATAATTATAAAATATATTAGTTCTTTAAGAATGTCGAATTGCTAGTTGGGTACCCATTTGCAACATAATGGAATTTTCTCAATTTTATATGTACATTTATTGTTTTCGATTTTTATTTATTTCTATATTGCTAATTAGAAATAATACATGGTGTCCCTTGTTGTAAAAAGTATCAAAACAGGCCCAAACAAAGATTTCATAAAGGTAGACGTTCTATTCCTCATGAGGAACAGTGTGAAGTTGTCAAAACAGACTGTCTGCTCTGGATTCCATGCGGTTTTAGTTTAGAGAGAAATGGTCCACTCTTGGCAAAAAGCGACTGAGTGAACCCACTCATATTGAGCCGAATCATTTACCAAGCCATTAAAAAACAGTTTACTACATTTCAATGCCGGTAAAACCGAATACAAAAATAAACAAAAATGGAGCTATTCGTGCCTCAAGGGCCCCAGTTTATTTTTGCTGCGATAAAGTTTAGAGTGAAGTTTAAGCAAACAATTTCTGCCCGGAAAATCATGTGCACAGTTTTTTGGGACAGAAAAGGAGTATTGCTAGTGGAGTTTCTGCCTCGTAATGAGACAATCAATGCAGCGTCTTATTGTGAGACATTGAACAATCTGCGTCGTGCAATCCAGAACAAAAGACGTGGCAAGTTGAGTAAGGGTATCGTTTTGCTGCTGGACAATGCCCGTCCACATGTGGCTAATCGGACCAAAGATCTCATCAAATCTTTTAAATGGGAGACTCTAGATCATCCTCCATACAGCCCTGATCTGGCGCCCAGCGACTACCATTTGTTCCTGCACTTGAAGAAACACCTGGGTGGTCAGCGTCTTCAAGACGATAACGAAGTCAAAACATTTGTGATACAGTGGTTAACAAGTCAGGCGGCAGAATTTTATGAGGAGGGTATTCAAAAACTGGTGCCACGTTATGACAAGTGCCTCAATATTCACGGAAATTATGTAGAAAAGTAGATTAAGGTACAGGCTTTCATGTAAAAATAAAATTATTGCGATATCTTTGCACGTCTTTTTTTAATTCCAAAACGGTACTTACTTAAAAAACATGCCTGGTATAACAACTACTTCAATATTAAAAAGTATGTCCCTATTAACACATAAAATTTATTTATTTTTTAATAATTTTACCCTTTTTAACCCTTTATGGACAACCTATGCATATTAGTATTAAAGATATTGGATATTTTTCGTGCTAAATTATTACGACTCCAAACTACTGTTACATTTTTCTCAAATTTTAAACGGACTGCCCTCTACATATTATTTAGACCAAGATCTTTTGGCAAATCAAAAATTACTCGAGGAAATTGCATTTAAAATGTCACCAGTTAGGTAGTTGAGACAAACAAAAATCTCTTCGCTTACTTAGGCATCATCAGAGATTTTTTTATATGCCAAATGAGAGTTTGTTTGTAAAATTAAACCACACATAAATCTAGCAAATCGAAGGACCTTCGACAAAATACTATAACTATAAGTAGAACGGTCCTTATTAATTGGAAAAAGAGGCCATATCTGAAGAGGAGTGTTGTCTATTATTAGTAAATAAAGAAGTCGTCCAACTCCACAAAAATATGCAAATTATTTCAAATCACGTATTAATCATACTTAAAATTGCCACACATGTTTCGAGTACATATACAATGTACTCATCTTCAGTGGCTTAATACGTTAAGCTAGTAAATCGACCAATATACAGGGTGTCCTACGGTGGCAACCCATTAGATTATTTCAGAAACTACTTCGAATTGAATTTTGAAAATTTCAGTGTCCATATTGTCAAATATGCTCTATTCAAATAATATAATAGCAACGGCATAGCACTTCCGGTTATACCGGAAGCTGATGGCAACTTTGTTATTTTAAATGGAACACCCTATGTATTATTACATTTTTGGATTCCAAATAAGATTTCAGACATATTTCATGTATCATGTCCTATACCTAACGTCAGTCGTTTTTGACTTATATCAAGATTTATGTCAAAATTGACAGTTTAGGGCTCCATAAGAATTCCGTTTTTCCTTGTAAATCAGTATTTAATAATTATTTTGCAGGTATTTTCTTATCAGGTGGGATCTTCTTTTTCGAATTGACAAAACATTTTCTGATTAGTTTATACAGGGTGGTCAAAAAATTATATTGAAAACGATTCAAGAAAAACAGTTGAAACTCAATTTTTTCAAATGGAATGGGTATATTATTATTATTTTATCTTCCTTAGCATTAAAAAATAATGCAATTTTGTAATAGGTTATCATTTTCGAAAATGCATAGTTTTCGAAATATCGTCATTTTAAATTTTTCTGCAGCGCCTACTGTTGTCTCTCTGGAAGCTAGCTAATTAATTTAAGCCAGCAGAAATGAATTTTCTGTTCATTTCTGCTGTATTATTTTAAATTTTAGTCTTAGTTCGTTGTAATATTTGATTTGTATACCTCCCAACCTGCTCTAAATGATTTCTCAAAATTCTTCCTAATTTCTCTAGTCATCGTTAGCAAATGGGGGGTTCTCTCGTTAAATACTCTACAGGTGATATTAATCACTTTATCACTTGGACCGTTATAATTTTTGACCACCCTGTATAAACTAATCAGATAATGTCTTGTCAATTCGAAAAAGAAGATCCCACCTGATAAGAAAATACCTGCAACATAATTATTAAATACTGATTTACAAGGAAAAAACGGAATTCTTATGGAGCCCTAAACTGTCAATTTTGACATAAATCTTGATATAAGTCAAAAACGACTGACGTTAGGTATAGGACATGATACATGAAATATGTCTGAAATCTTATTTAGAATCCAAAAATGTAATAATATATAGGGTGTTCTATTTAAAATAACAAAGTTGCCATCAACTTCAGGTATAACCGGAAGTGCTATGCCGTTGCTATTATATTATTTGAGTAGACCATATTTGACAATATAGACACTGAAATTTTCAAAATTCAATTCGAAGTAGTTTCTGAAATAATCTAATGGGTTGCTACCGTAGGACACCCTGTATAACACATTGGTTAACTCCAATCAACTTGGGTCAGTTTTGACGATTTTTTTTTTAATTATTAAATTATAGAAAAATGAATTTATTAATTTTTCCTCTGTTCGTCTATAATGCGGAAACAGAAATGAAAAAACGAAAAACAATTATTGCAGCACTGTGCGAGATTTTTTTCTATAATATTATAATTTTAAAAAAATTTACCCCAAAAATGCCGAACTTGTTTGTATTAAGTCACTGAAGATGAGTTCATTGTATACTCGAAACATGTATGGCAATTTTATAGGGCTTTCTACGTAGTTTGAATTAAATGTGGATATTTTTGTGGAGTTGGACTTCTTTATTTTCTAATAATACTAATGTCCTTATAAATAAATAAATATACATATTTGTCAAAAAATTAAAAATAATTTTTAGACAGGTAAAGAAAACAAATAAAATATAAGAATAATAATTAATACACACAGGTACATCGTCGAATAAATAAAGAAATCAATTAAGATACTTAAAGTAAATTAATTAAGTAAATATTCTACAATTCAATATACTCGTACTTATATACAAAACACACAATACAAACTACTACTACTGCACATTAAAAAAGTCATCCACTGTATAAAAAGCTTTTTCTAACAAATACGTCTTTAGAGCTTTACGGAATCGGGGAATTGATTAATTTGGAGGATGGGGCTGGCAGATAAATATCATGTTCGGCGTTTCTAAGGAGATAGTTATTGAATGGTCTTTCAGAGACATCTGACAGGTGTTTGCGGATTAAGCAGACCGATTCCAATATATGAATAAGGAAGGTAGTGTTAGTATTTTAAATTTTCTGAAGAAGTCCTGACAATGGGCTCTATAGTGCAAGCTCAGAGAGTATCGAAAAGATCTTTTTTGTAATCTAAAAATACGCCCAAATTGCGTTGCACAGCATGTAAGAGTGAAAAGTAGACTGTTATGGAGGTTGACAAGTTAAGTTCTTTGGAAACTGATCTTAACGCAAAACAGGCAGAGCTTAATTTGTTTGATAACGCATCAATGTGCAACTTCCACTTCAGGGAGCTGTCAACAACAAGGCCCAGAAACTTCACAGAAGAAACGACGTCAATAGTGGAATTAAAAGACTGCAGCGCACCTTTATATGACACAGATTTAGTTATCGCAGTGTTCAAGCGCAACAGGTTAGAGTCACACCATGATTTGATGGTGATAAGTCTTTGGATATGGTACTATCTGGGCCGCACCAAGTGAAACTAGTATCATCAGCAAAGATACATACTTTACCGCTGATGTCTAGGCACGTAATGTCGTTGATAAATAGCAAAAACAAAATAGGACCCAACACCGAACCCTGTGGAACTCCACAATCCATCGGCCTGCAAGAAGACACAGCCGCATTGAGCCTCACACACTGCCTTCTGTTGCTAAGGTACGACTTAAACCCTCCCAGTGGAACCTATACTTAGTAATTGGTATTGTATTAAACTAACTCTTAACTTTCTCAATGACAGGCAATTAGTATGTACTATAATTACGAATCAAAATGTTCTAACAATAGCAGAGAATAAAATGTACAACAAAAAAAATAAAATGAATACACCACACTTTAATTATTATCCATTTACCGAAAATATGCAAATAAGCAATAACCACTAAAATATAATAATTATTGTGTTCGTGATTTTCATCTAATGATTATAATTTGTGCCATCTTCCTGCAAAACCCAACGTGCTCTATTGAAAAAAATACGTTTTGTCAAGGTTTTTGAAACGGACTATTAAATGCTTGGATGAATTTGTAAAAACAGTAATTATTTAAACATTTTTTGATTGACATATTTATTATGTAATATGTGCAATTTTATTTTTTTAGTTATGTAGGTACCTCTTTCTATAGAAAGAGACCTGTATACAGGGTCGTCATCATCATAATCAGCATTCGTGAGCATAAAGCCAAATAAAACAAAATAGCAACAGAAATTGCTCCTGGTTGCTGGAAAAATAAAATGGGAAAAAAGAGAAGAAACTATCTCCTTGCTTTTCAAAATATTAAACTTTATGACTTATAGCTACACAGTTTTTCACGCGAATTGACTTGATTAATTATGATAGGATGTGGATGTGGAATTAGAACTGAAAATGAGGTTTGCGAAATAGTTAATAATAAATGTCCTGACGAATTGAAAAGAAATTTAGGGATGTAAGGCACGAGATCTTCCTATCATCTATAATAATTCCTCTGCACAAGGGCGGCGATAAGGATCAAGCTTCAAACTATCGTCCAATTGCACTTCTATCTACTCTACACAAGATCTTGGAAAGACTGGTTAAAAGGAGACTTCTATCATTTCTGCACAAATATGGAGTATTAACTAGCCACCAATTTGAATTTTTAGCTAACAAATGCACTAATGATGCATGATGCTATATTCTCCGTCTTCAACAATGTTTACTATCTCCACTTTACAGCATCAATTTTCTGTGATTTCTCCAAAGCCTTCGACTGTGTAAGTCATAACATCCTAATTAACAAGATACAGCACTACGGAATTCGGCGGGTTCCACTGGGATGGTTTAAATCGTACCTTAGCAACAGAAGTCAGTGTGTGAGGGTCAATGCGGCTGTGTCTTCTTGCAGGCCGATGGATTGTGGAGTTCCACAGGGTTCGGTGTTTGGTGCTATTTTGTTTTTGCTATTTATCAACGACATTACGTGCCTAGACATCAGCGGTAAAGTATGTCTCTTTGCTGATGATACTAGTTTCACTTGATGCGGCCCGGATAGTGTGGCTCTTGATAGTACCATATCCAAAGACATAATCACCATCAAATCATGGTGTGACTCTAACCTGTTGTGCTTGAACACTGCGAAAACTAAATCTGTGTTATATAAAGGTGCGCTGCAGTCTTTTGAACTTAATAATTCTACTATAGACGTCGTTTCTTCTGTGAAGTTTCTGGGCCTTGTTGTTGACAGCTCCCTGAAGTGGAAGTTGCACATTGATGCGTTATCAAAAAAATTAAGCTCTGCCTGTTTTGCGTTAAGATAAGTTTCCAAAGAACTTAACTTGTCAACTTCCATAACAGTCTACTTTTCACTCTTCGAATCCCATCTTCGATACGCCCTCCCATTCTGGAGTACATGCTGTGCAACGCAATTTGGGCGTATTTTTAGATTACAAAAAAGAGCTATTCGATACTCTCTGAGATTGCACTATCGAGCCCATTGCCAGGACTTCTTCAGAAAATTTAAAATACTAACACTACCTTCCTTATTCATATTGGAATCGGTCTGCTTAATCCGCAAACACCTGTCAGATGTCTCTGAAAGACCATTCCATAACGATCTCCTTAGACACGCCGAACATGATCTTTATCTGCCAGCCCCATCCTCCGAATTAATCAAAAGCTCGATTATATACAATGCAAAAAAAAATGCACAACCATCTGCCAATGGAAATTAAATTGCTATCATCCCTTCCTCGATTCCGTAAAGCTCTAAAGACGTATTTGTTAGAAAAAGCTTTTTATACAGTAGGTAACTTTTTTAATGTGCATTCATTTTTGAGCGATTCACACACTGGATAGTAGTTAGTAGTTTGTATTGTGTGTTTTGTATATATATTGAACTGTAGAATATTTACTTAATTAATTTACTTTAAGTATCTTAATTTATTTATTTATTTGACGATGTATCTGTATGTATTAATTATTATTCTTATGTTTTATATGCTTTGTTTACCTGTCTACATATTATTTTTAATTTTTTGACAAATATATATTTATTTTATTTATTTCCCAGAATAGGCAATTAAACGTCGTTTTGTCTATTGCAGTTGGGTCGCTATTTTTTCAATGGCATTTTAACAGGTCAAAGTTATTTTCAATTTTTAACAAGTGAATTGATTCCCGATTGATGTCGTCCCAAAATGTGTTCCTGAGGGATACCGCTGCGCACTTAGATTAATCTGAGAAAATAACACGTTGCCAAAAATTATTTGTTTCATTCATATACTTATTTGCAAACTCTAATCCTTTTTTTCGATTAATCATTAACCTTATACTTTTTCCAGTCACTGTAGTTATTTTTATTACTGTCGGTATCCTTTGGCAGGCATGATTTTTATATACGAGGGAGAAATGTATCAAAAAACGCTACATTCGATGTCCTTTTATAATGTAAACAGGCATAGGAACGGATAGCCCCGGTAGAATCGTTACATTTATATATATTTTACATTGACTTTGGATACACTATACCTGAAAAAATTGAACTTTATTCTACAATTACATGCTTTATGGAGGGTATTGGAGGGCCGCATATTTCACGAATTGATGAGAAACAAATTGCCATGAAGTTAAAAAACAAAATCACAATATAAACTACAAATCATAACAAATAGATATACACAATTATTAAATTAGGTATGTGTCAAATATTATTAAAACACTTTTCTCTAATAAATTGATGTTTGACCTAATTTTTAGTGATGCATAACAATTTCAAACAACTAAATATTTTTGGTTCTATTCAATAATAATTTTAATTTGAACTAATTAAACTTGCCATTTATAAATATACAGGGTAGCTCAGGATCGGTGTTACGATTGTTTTAAACAATTTGGATACCATGTATCAATCTACCACTAGATGGTGCTTTTGACATGATGTGTCATAACTATTTTCATGTATTTTGACGTTTTTATTAATGCGAAATGCGCGATAGCATGGAAATCGATTCAGTGGTTTGTTGACAGTGACATATACAGGGTGTCATTTCACGAGAAAATGTAATTCTTTATAAAAAGTTCTGCTTGCCGAGAAATCAGTTTACAATATAAAAATGTCCATTTATATTTTCCCTAATTTATTAACACGTACGTAGTCGGTTTGTGGTAGTTTTATCTATGAAAAAGTCATTGAGGGTTATAAAAAAAAAAATCAAAAAAAAAAAATATATAAAAAAAAATTAAAAATAAAATTTTAAAAAAAATTAAAAAAAAAAATTTCATGAAAAAAAAATTTCAAAAAAAAAAATTTGAAGAAAAAAAATTTCAAAAAAAAAAATTTTAAAAATAAAAAATTTCAAAAAAAAACCATTTAAAAAAAAAAATAAAAAAAAAATTAAAAAAAATTTCGAAAAAAAAATGAAAAAAAAAAATTTCAAGAAAAAAAATTTCAAAAAAAAAGTTCAAAAAAAAAATTTGAAGAAAAAAAAATTTAAAAACAAAAATTCAAAAAAAAAAAATTCAAAAATAAAAAATTTAAAAAAAACCATTTCAAAAAAAAAATCAAAAAAAAGAACTGGGAATCGAACGCCTAACCTTTCGCATGCGAAGCGAACGCCCTACAAATAACGTTAATAGTGGTGGACGTTATTTTTTTAGAACTACCATATCTCTCTATTTTGAAATTCGTTGGTTTGTCATAATTTGGAAATATTTTTTTCTAACGTTGGTGTCACCTATTTTACTAATAATTTGCTTGACAGTTACCTTTTGTGCGCGGTAGCTGTCACAGTTTATATGACATTTGGAATAGTGAGATTTATAAAAAGAACGTAGTATGTGTAAAGTGAGGCATATTTTTAAAGATTAATACTTTTTCAATAGAATTTACGAATAGGTACGTTATTCGGGCATACGATTGTGACTAAAAATATACGAAATTGCTTGTCCGATATGTTTTGCTAAGAATATAATCATGAAAATGGGTTTCAAAAAAAAATCGACAAATTCCAATATAGTTGCACCTCTAGTTTCACGTCATAATTTGGTTTTGGTAATATGTTTTTACTAACACGACAGACAAATTGCTTGTGCCAAATAGTTTATTATTATTTTCTTTGTTTACATTAATAGTCTAAAAGTTTTCGGGATTATTTTCATGTTTAAGATCAATTTCTATCAAAATGTTGTATATTGTAGTGTTATAAAATGGTTATTCCATGTAGTTGTAGTAAATTTAGAAGTTGTCATTGTGTAATTGAAGTAATATTACTGAAAAAGTGTTAATAACCTAAAGTGAAAGTGTCATGAGAGCCGTCAGATGGATGGATATGATCATATGTTTGTCATAACCTAAGTCAGATGGATGGGAAATAGTTGATATCTCCCTCAGCGTCGCACACAAAATGAACTTTTGTAGATGTAATTAAATTAATTAATAAAATAGTGTGGCCGCATTAAATCCCCTTGAAAAGTACCCGTTAGGATGCAGCAAAAAACAAATTTTCTATATAGACAGACCTGCAGCTGCATCTTCGGTGTAGCTTCAAGTTAAGTCACATAGATAGCGGTCATTTTTTTGAAGATTTTCGACGACAAAGACAGCACTATCAGAAATTATTATACGGACAAGAAATCCCTGCGGGATTTCCCAGTCGTTTTGTGGTAATTTTATCTATGAAAAAAGTCATTGAGGGTTATAAAAAAAATAAAAAAAAAATCAAAAGAAAAATTTTCAAAGAAAAAAAAAATTTAAAAAAAAAAATTAGAAAAAAAAATAAAATAAAAAAATTTTGAAAAAAGTCATTGAGGGTTATAAAAAAATAAAAAAAAATTCAAAAGAAAAATTTTCAAAGAAAAAAAAATTAGAAAAAAAAATAAAATAAAAAAATTTTCAAAAAAAAATTAAAAAAAAAAAATTAAAAAAAAATAAAAAAAAAATTCAAAAAAATATTTAAAAAAAAATTTCAGAAAAAAAATTAAAGAAAAAAAAATTATTGCCAGAGCTGGGATTTGAACCCCTAACCTTTCGCATGCGAAGCGAACGTCCTACCAATGACGCCACAGAAACCTGATAACAAATATTTTATTTTAATTTTAACAATATAGGTTCCAACTACCTAACTGGTGAAATTTTAATTGGGACACGTACACCCTAAAAAAAAATAATTTTTTACGTTAAGATAAGTTTCTTCATTTTATTACCCCACCCTGAGGAACACCCTGGCTACGCCCATGGTAACGGTTATAGAATTGCGGTTACCATTTTTTAGAAAACGACTTATGGTTGCGTCCATCTCGTATATTTACAGCAGTCTTGCACGGAGGAATTAAGCTTTGGTTTGAGTAATTTTTCTAAACAATTTTATGGAATACCTAATAACCTTTTCTCAGTCTTACTGATACTAAATAAATCAATTAACGGTTGGTATTTATCATATTAATTGAAAATATCTCTCTAAAGAGACACACTGTTCCAGCAATATACTGCATTAATTCTTTTTATCAATTAAAACTCGTGATTGTTTTCATTCCATTCTCAATGATTAATAAATAAATAAATAAAAACGCCCGTCGCAAATATTTTAGTACAGATATTATTGTAATTATTATTATTATTTTTAGGCGTCTTAATAAAATTGTTTATATTTTTTGCTGAGCAAATTGATTTATGAGGGTCATATGTTTTTTAATGTGCATTTTAGTTCGATATATTTGCGACCAGTGGCGGCTCGTTTTGTCTAAAACTAGAGGTGCTTAGGCGTCTTAATGTAACATGGTTGTCAAATTGATAAAAATATTGATTTTAATCAAGTAATAGTCCATATTGGAGAGGAGCGATAAATCAATATATTATACTGAAATAGAAGTGTTATCTCCACAAATATCTATTTATATAATAATAATAATAATAATAATAATAATAATAATAATAATAATAATAATAATAAAGGCCTTTATTTTTTTTTAATTGGGCTAGTTTCAGTTCAATTTTAGTCTACGGACCAAAATTGTCTGTTCAGCTAACCCATAGGATAGATAGATTTTCTTAGCCGCAGACATGTTTCGAGCAGCACCGCTCATCATCAGTGGCTTTTTATTTTTATGCTACAACTTAATCTAATCAATAAAATAAATAAAAGGTTCTTTGTAAATTAAGGTTAAAATAAATGTTCGTATATACTCGTTTTAATGTCAGTTGAAATCGCAAAAAAACTTTTGGCAGCATACATCTATCATCATTGGCGTAGCATTATTTTAGCAAATTTATAGATAGAGATATATAGATATATTTATTTACCATCTTATGTTACAAAACATGTATAGTACGTCAAAAAGAACAAAAATGAATCAATCAAAGTTACAGCAACAAAGAAAGGCTTACAAACAAATTAAAATAGCAACAACATAAAACAAACTAAAATCTAGAAAAATCTTACAATATCGCTTTTGAAATAGTCCTCAAAGGTATAAAAAGCTTGATATATCAAAAATGATTTAATACTTTTGTTAAACTGGACTTCACCAAGATTCTTTATGTGAGACGGCAGCTTATTATAAAATTTAACACAATAATAGTCAGAACCTTTCCTAGTCCTCAATAGGCGGTGAAATTCAGGCAATATGTCATTTCGATTTCGCGTACCATAATTATGCATATCAGAGTGAAGAGTGAAATGCGAGGCATTGGTTCGAATGTAGCCAAAACAGTTTAAGATGTACAAGGAAGACAAAGTAAGTAGTCCGTGTTCAACAAAATACTTTTTACAGCAGTCACGCCAACCGAGCCCCAACATTCTACGTAAACATCTCCTCTGTAGCTTGAAGATTTACTACTACTATGTCCCCAGTTCAAAATACCATACGACATACGGTAAACAAAATAACCGTGATATACCGTCAACAGACTGGCGATTGAAACACTCTGCGCAAGCCTTCTGATGAGATATATGACCCTGGATAGCGAGCACCCAAGCTCTCGAACATGACTCTCCCAGGTTAATTTAGGATCAAGATAAACCCCAAGGAACTTCACGCAAACATCGCTCTGAAGATCGATAGGCGGAGAACGCAAAGTAAAGTTCATGCTCTGAGTTTTAGCCTGATTCAAGCTCAGTTCATTTGCCAGAAACCAATTGCCTATGTCAGTCTCAACAGCATTAACCAACTCCCCTAAAGGGTCGTTTGGTCGATATCTAATCAGACTAGTTGTGTCGTCAGCAAAGAGGATTATATTTGAGTCTTCTTGAAATTTGTATAAATCATTTACGTATATTAAAAACAGTAAAGGTCCCAAATGGGACATATACATACGATAGTGCGTCGAAGTTCGATATTACCTCAAAGACCAAAAATTTCACGCAAAACTAAACAGCCAGTGTGTAGGCAGTCATAAAGTACGTATTTTAAAATTATTGTCATTTGTACAGGGTGGCTCATCTCATCAGGGTGAACCAAACTTACGTTTTTTTTAATGGAAAACCCTATTTATTATTCCACAATTCCATTGGCTTAGCCTTGACATTAATCATACTAAAATTTTAGAAAATTATACAGGGTGGTTCAAAAGTTACCACTAGTATTATATGCAAAACATGGCGAATTCTAAGGCTTCTGTACTGGAAGTCTGCTTGTTACGGGCATAGCTTTTTGATAGTTATCAACTTTTAGAAAAAGATAATTGTTAGTATATCGATACCTCTTCGCCAAACTATCGTAAGCTACCAAAGTGAAAGATTACAGGAGGGCGATGTTTTTGTTACAACTGGAGAATATAAACATCGATAACCCAGTTCTTTATATCCATTTAGGTGTATTACGTTTTTCACTAAAATAATATTTTTTTGTCATTTTAAAAATGTCTCGTTTATTTGACACTTACAATATTTTGGTAGAGTATAACCTGCATAGTAAAACATCGTAAGCAACACAGTTACGATACTTTATACTGTTTATAAATATTAAAGATATTGGGAAAATCGATGCCAATTCTTGAAATAAAGTTTAGTAAAATAATTAATTTTATATCATTAACAAAGTTATCTATATATAGATATCTTTTAATTTCATATTACTAAAAATGGGCTAAATAGGGCTTGTCCTCTTAAAAATAACTGACACCCTGCTTTTCAAGGAATACTTTTGACAGTTCCGTTTTAGCCAAATATATTGGGTTAGCTGAACAGGCTGCTACCTAGAAGTCGGCACTGAATCTCGCCCTTTGGGGATATAAAGTTGTTCTTGGGAAAATGAAAAAAAAAATCACAATACTAGTTTTTCTTATATTATATTTATAATTATTATATATAATTTTTATACTTTGTATCCTCAATAAAGGCCTTTATTATTATTCTCAGCTTTTTGTGTAGTATTTTTGTCAAGCTTTCTTATTTTTCTTAAGCCGCTGTTTCCTACCACTTTGTCTTCATTATTATCCTCATTATGATGATAACTGCTGCCTTGAAATTCGGAATAACCGATTTCAATTAAATCTTATAAGCATACTTTTTTTCTTTAGAGGAACTTTATATGTTACTACTGGTGGATCTTCTTCTGATGAGCTTTCATAATCTACAAGTCTAGTGAAATCAGAGTGAAGTGAGTTATTATCAATAGAAGTAATTTTTGACTCAGCGTTGAACCTATTACTTTCATCAATACTTTGCAATTCTTGGTTTCAAATGCCATCATTGGTAGTTGTACTGGTTTCTAGGATATGAACTGGCATATTAATAAAATCATCTGCATTGAAAAGTTCATTACTATAACGCACGGAAGCCTGTTCGGGGACTGTATAATTTTCATTGTCATTGCAATAAAATCTTGTTTGCTAAAAATTTGGTCACATAATATCAAAGCGTGTCATTTGGGAACTTTTTGTAATTAATGCCTTCTCTGGGTATTGGGGTACAAATAATATTACCAATAAGTTCCTGTTTGCTAAATAAGTAGTTGTTTACTTGTTCGGAAACAGTGTTATCTAAATTAGTAGTTTCTTCTGCCACATTAGATTCAGTTATATGGATATCTTTAGATTTTATTTTTGACCAATTATTCGGATCAATATTTTCTTTTAAATTTGTCAGAACCATCGTATTTAAATATACTGTGTCAGAACATACAAAAACTATAAGTACCTATCCTATTACTATTTTCTAATAAAAATAAATAAATTCAGAAAAATATCGGGTTCTGAAATATTTTTTTACCGTTTTAAGGTATTTAATAATATAATTTACTATTATCATGAGGTTTCCCTTTCCTGATGGAATCATTCTGATTGTAATCGTAAGCTTAATAGACGTTTAAATCGTTTAAATAAAAAGTGAAAGTGTAACATACAAACTTTGGGTTACTAGGGATTCTATACTTAATACTTCAAATAGCAACAATTATATTTTTTTAGCTCAAATAGGTAATAAAAATGAAAAAAACCACTTACCGTTGTCACTGTTCTGCAAAATACTTTGACAGATAAGTATCTTAACCAACAATACAGATATCGTAAGGCACATCATGTGATGTCACTTACGATATTCTCGACGTGGCCAAAATAAAATGAAATGCAGGTTACCATATACTCGTATTTGCGGGTCATTAAATATATTTTGTCACTTACGATAAAATAAAAACCGTTTTTATTAAAAACGGTGTATATTTGACTTTACTATACTATGTCAGATTGTTAATTTAATAAAAACACTTACGATGGTCAGAAAATCTCAATTTGAACCAAATTGAGGCTTACGATAGTTTGGCAAAAAACGATCGATATAGTGCAAAACATGTATACAGGGTGAGTCCAAACTCAAATTTGCGTTTTACTCGAATTTTCCAAATGAGAACCCTGTATATAATATCAAAAACTGAAAGGAAAATTGATAAGTCAAAAAAATCTACCTACCTGATTGTGAATTTGTTGCCTTTTATATTTCGGGATTTGGCAACCCTGGTGTTGCAATCTCGCAACTGACAGCTCTATCGTAAAGTTGGACATTTTTGAGGTTATACGTACTCAGAACGTTTTGACATACGAGCGCTCTTTATGTTGTTTACAGTAATTTAAAAGATTCATCTCGGCCCAAAAATGGAATTAAATCGTGAACATTTTCGTGCGATTATTTTTTACAACTTGCGACGAGGATAACTCAGCAACAGTGCATGGATGAACTTAATTCAATTTTTGGCGATGAGGCTCCATCAAGGACCAGTGTTTATCGATGGTATGGTGAATTCAATCGTGGTCGTAGTTCACTCCAAGACGAATTTCGTGAAGGGCGTCCAAAATCAGTTGTTATTCCGAAAACCATTGACGCTGTGCGCGAACTGTGATTGCAAGATCGATATGTGACCTATCAAGAGATTGAGACAACCTTAGGCATTAGTGGGACCAGCATACATTCAATATTGCATAAACATTTGACTATCAAAAAAATTTGTTCGCGTGGGATCCCACACAATTTGTCAATCGCTCAAAAAAGGCGATTGATCGAAAGAAATGCTCAAAAAATACGATCGCGGTGCTTCGAAACACGTCTATGACATAGTGACAGGTGATGAATCGAGGATTTACGCGTATGAGGCCGAAAGTAAACAGCAGTCGACTGTATGGGTGTTTCAAGATGAGCCAAATCCAACAAAATTTGTTCGCGCACGAAGCACTTCCTAGCAAATGGTCGCCTGTTTTTTCGGAAAAACTGGACATGTCGCACCCGTACCACTAGAACAACGCAGAACAATCAATTCTGAGTGGTACACAGCCATTTGTTTGCCAGTTGTCTTCCGAGAAATCAGGAAAACCAACCGCCGAAGACGGATCACTCTTCACCACGACAATGCGAGCTCTCACACATCGGCTCAAACAACTGCGTTTTTGAGCACCCAACACATCGACTTGATGAGTCATCCGCAGTATAGTCCTGACTTGGCACCGAATGACTTCTTTTTATTCCCGTACGTAAAAGACAAACAGAGTTCAACGTTTTTCGACACCTGAAGAAGCGGTTGCTGCATTTAAAATGCATGTTTTGGAGATACCTCCATCAGAGTGGTAAAAGTGTTTCGACAATTGGTTCAAACGCATGCAAAAGTGTATAGATCTTCATGGGGAATATTTTTAAAAACAATAAAGTGATTTTCGATGATTAATATTTGTTTTTGTTCTCTAATCCCGAAATATAAAAGGCAACCCTCGTATCATCTTTTCTTGTACGTACCTATATCATGAATTTACGCTAATATTACAATTCTTTAGAGTTTATTTTTCTAAAAAGTAAGCGAAATGCAATGTTGAGCTATTTATTTAATCCACAATATTATTTAAAATATTTAAAATTTCCAAAAACCACTGACATCTACCAAAAGCTCCTAAAACTAATATCAGGCGATTGAGCGATAAACAGGGAAAAAATAGCACATTACAATATTACAAAAATTTTTCCCAGTGTAGATAACATTAACAATATTTTCTACTATATTCAAAAATATAACTAAAAATCATAAAAATTCTATTCGAAGTGTATTACATAATATTATGTTTCTGTAGTTTTATTGACAGAGCCGTCTCGTCGTAGGCCGTCGCGAATATCTGTCTTGTTGAGGCCAAGGACAATTTAAACTATACGAACGACGCGCACGGTAGAAAAGTAAGGATTTATCTCCATACCTGAAACACGAAATTAAAGTGGCTATTTCGCGTTTTATAGCGTAAAAGAATGTTCGTGTTATAACATTTTATTAAACGGAAAAGAACAGCTACTTTGAGATATACAAATTGAATAAAAGAACCAAATGAAATTAAATTAACACAACACAATAATTATTACAACATAGTCCTAGATGGGAAAAACAGGATAAAAACTTTCACCTATTGAAACAGTACACTACTTTCGTATAATTTTGCTTTATTCACAGATTTTATAAAATTTCCCACATTTCTTGTAAAAAATATTTCAACTTGCACACCGTTTCATCTTTTGTCGATCTGGAATTACAACCTCATAACCAGTCCAGCTATTTTCAGACACCCAGATACTACCATTTTCACCTTCATTCATTGCTTTGACCATAACTTCACCAACACATTCAACTCTGAAAGTAAACAGATTTACGTAGTATAGATACAGCATTATGCGACCCAGCGCTGATCCAGCATTGACTGTTTTAGATTTAAGAGAAAAACAACTTTCAGCTGTATTTGCATTGACATTAGTAAACGTTAGAAATCTACTATCAATGCTTATATTTTGATCATCGATAAAGTCCCAATTAATATTCTCGATTCGATTGTACAAGTTAGAAAGTCCGTATTGAGTTATAGGTCTGTAACTAATTTTTGCAACAGGCTCCGTCGGGAAAGTGCGCCCTTCAAAGGTGAAAGAAATGCCATTGTGATCGGACAGATGATGTAAATTAAAAGGTTTGAATGTGGTGGTGTTAACATTTATATTTGTGAATACATTATCCAGACAGTTGGAAAAGACACAGAGCCATGCAAGCCATAAGCCCGAAAAAAATCACACAGGTCGGCCGCTCTTGGATCAGCCGTTTCAAAATGAACATTAAAGTCTCCCGTGACAATGACACTCTGGGATAAATTTATACTCTCCAGTATCTTAGCCATAATCTCAAAAAACCGACAGAGATCTCCATTTGGCGATCTATAAATAGTGACAATGTGGGTAGAAAAGGCTTTTAGGAAAATTCCCGCAGCCTCACAGTTCCCTCTTCCGAATTTCCGGAGATATTCAGAACTCTGTACTCAATATTGTTTTTTTAGGTATATTCCTACGCCTCCATGATACTTTGCAGTTCTACAGAAACCCGCGACAGCCCTGTAATCCCCACCACCTGTAATAGAAAATTCATTTACATTCAACCAGTGCTCATTTATACACAAGCAATCAAATAGGTGGTCTTTGAGAACCATTTCAAAATCCAAAATTTTATTTCTTAAACACTGAACGTTCGCATGAAGTCACGACACCTGAGCTCCGTCTCAATGAGGTATAGTTCACAGATCGTTTATTGGTGGGAACACTCTTCAAACCTTCGTTATTGGAGGATCCACATTGGCCTTCGGGGGCACCCTCGGTTTCATAAAAAAATTAGATACTATGACACCAATAGGCCATATATCCCTCTGCCATGCGCTTTTGCCGAATACAATTTTGAAGGCATTGAAGTATTTGTCCTGGAGTAGCCTACTCGTAGTATCCAAATTGTTTTTACAGTTGCTTCTTTATATTCAGTTCCGTCAGCTTTTCTCATATTTACCGCATAATCTTTCAATATATTAGCCAAATTATGCAAACTCGTTTCAGCATTCAGTTCCTATTCTCTGGTCGCAGAAAACTCGAGAAATATTTTCCATACATATTTTTTTGATTTGATTGTATTTTTTGGTATATTATTAGATATAATCTCATTAATTGCATCGTTAGATGCAATACCAAATCTTCGCGACATTTTTAAACCAGTTGTCAGTTTGACGTTTAATTAATTTAAAAAAAAAAAAAAACGCCAAACTGAAAACACCACATGTAGGGTATTATCGCTGTAATCCAGAGGTGATTGGATGAAATTTGACACATGACTTAAAAGAGTTGCCAACACTGTACTGCATAAATGGCGGCAAATTCAAATCTTGCCGGAAAAAATTCCGGGGAAGTACCTACTCAGTTTCCCCAATTGCGACAAAACGTGCGAGGATCTACCCACCAATTAGGATCGTGCAGGTGGCGTCTAAACACCCATTTCGCTTGGTTTTGCCGATTTTACAGAAGATCATCATTTATTTTCCCTATTTTCATATTCAGTAGTAACAATTTTAGTTATTCAATAAAAATAAAACTGTAACCACTTAAAAAGCTGAGCTTTTTGGCCTAAAACGAGTGCTTTTTTGTAGTTAAATTTGACAATATCGGATTTTTTGTCCGAGTTCCTTTCGCTGTTACAGATTCGTTCGCCACACAGTACCTGGTTAGGCAAATAAAGCGTTATTATTATTGTAATTTTACATCCCTATAACTCCTCTCTAGAATAAACTATTTCTTCAAACTATAAAGTTAAATCCTATATACAGAAATTGCAAATTACCTTTTTGTCACCAAATTGTCATCTTAATTAACATAAAATCTAATCTATAAAACCGTGTTTCGTGACCTGGAAACTCCTCAGATAAAATAATAATTATATTTCCCGTCTGTAATAGTAGTAGTAGTAGTTATTACAAAAACAATTATTGTACATGCAAACAACTGTAAGCAACTCTAAACTAATCTTGTCCCAGTTTCCTTTACTCCTTTTTGGTTGCAGCAAAAAAAAAACTAGATAAAACGGGAAAGCCGCCGCTAGTATAGAGGAGAATAAAAATGTTCGTTTGACAAAACTAAAGTGTAGAACAAAAAGCAGAAAAATGATGCATACAAAAGGGTGAAGGGTCAGATGGTGCTTGCTTATTAGGACCGTAATGTGCCAATATACAGTGACAACCAAAAGTCACACACAAATTGACACAATCTAGATTAGACTAGTTTTAGTAGATTTTCAAAAAAACATTCTAACTATTCAGTCCTTGAATGAGAAAAAAAAATACATAGATAATTTAGTTGCTTTATCTCAAGACAATATCGAAATTAAATTACAGTCAGTGGCGTACATTCCTTGCGTCTTAAGTAATGGGTAATATTGTTAGTCTATACATACTTTTGTTTCGGCATACTACCGAGCTGTTTCGCCAACAATTCACCTAATCCCGGAACTCCTTTAAATGTATAATCTCCAGCCTCGTCAATCATAGCTGTGTCTGTAACACCCGGACAAACTGTCAAAAATCGGACACCAGTTAAATCGTACCTGCAACAAAATACTTAGTTATAGTCTTTTCTATTAATTTAAAGTCGACAACCAGAAAATTCTGTTTTTATATTTACCAGAATTGTGAACCAAATGACCGGTCAAATCCAATAATAAAATGTTTCGTGGCAGTGTAGACGGGACATCCAGACAGTCCTTGTAGACCTAAAATTGATGCAATGTTCACAATAACACCACCTTTGCCTCCATTATTCTTGCCCATATGTTGAATGCCCAAAAGGGAGCCCTGAACAACACCACCCTAGGGAAACAATATGAGTTAAAAGGAGTTTTTGTTTTTTAATTTTATTAAGATTATATAGCACTGACTCACACGGCCAAGATCTCTACGGTACTATTTATTTTTTCGCAAACAAGAGCTTATTTATACCGGGTTCCCCATAATAGACTACCCATTTTATATATTATTAATCATAACTAAATAAGTTGTTCTCTGTGGGATTATCTTCTTTAGTCTTTGGGATTTAGCCAAATATTATCATAAATCCCAAAGCGGTGGCTGTAATTTAGTAAAATAAAAAATTTGTTTTGTTAACTAAAAACATTTTTTTATTTCTATATTTAAAATACTCAACATTGCCATATGAGTCTGTCACACAAGTTTATCTGATCTGAGTTTGTCAAAGGATAACGCCTATTATCATGTATGTCAAAAAATACTTCCATTAATTACTGTCAATAACTGTCAGTTCATAACAATAATAATTAAATATTAAAATAAAGTTCTTTTGGTTTAATATTGTAGTATGAAGAGGCAGGCGAAAAACAGTTGTAAGCACCACTGGCGGTAAAGCCGCTGCAGCCCTTCGCTGTATAGCTGCCCTCGCTCGCTTTGCTCACTCGTGCGTCTATACAACGGCGGGCTGCAACGAATGCTTTACCGCCCTTTATACTTAATATACTATTTTTTCAAATATTAAAATGGGTAGTCTATTATGAGGAACCCAGTATTAATAATAATTTTAAATGAATTATTTTTAATTTTAAGGAAATAGTCCATATTGCTGTGGACGTCCAATAGTTAGGAAATAAAATGCTGTCGCATCCACTAAATTGCTTATTAACAGGTCCCTCTAACGAACCACTCATTCAATCAATACATGTTTCGGCCCTAGTAAGGGTCATCATCAGTTGAAAACTATTATAACAACTATAAAGGGAAAAGAAAAAGTATTCAAATGTATCAATATTACACAATATGTTGTAGCTATAATCTTACCTTAGTGGAAAGAAAACTTTAACTAAAATCAAACTACATATTATAGGTGAACTTAATTAGTTAGTCTGAGGGTTTCTGAGGGAAACCGATCAGTTGCATTATACATGTTATTTAGTTTCTTTATTATTTTTATTCTACCTTATACGGGGTGTCCGGGAAAAGGAGGTCAATCCGTAAACAACAGATTCCGTGAGCAAAAATAATATGATTTTAAAGAAGTAGTCCATTCTGAAGTGGAGTGAATGTATTGTAATAGGAAATAAAAGTCTGACTCCACAAAATCAATTTAACACGTTACACTCAATGTGTTATATCCAAACATGTTTCGAAGCTCACTAGCTTCATCATCAGTGGTAAAATTCAAGAGAAAATTGTATTTGCAAATATTACATATGACTAGGTTGAGAGTAATGTGTTGAAGTCATTTTGAGGAAAAAATTTTTAGTAAAGAAAATTTTAGTGTTTGAAAAATATGAGGCTTCAACCTAAAGTCTTCCCCAGCTTGTAAGATTCTCTCTATTAAATGATTTTCACTCAAACTCGGAACCTTATAAACAAAATTTTTCATACATTCCTAGCAAAATGTGCTGGTGCACCATCAAGTTGAAACCAAATGTTTTGTCTACCTAATTTGACAATAAAACATTGCTTAAGTACGGGTCCAAATAAACACCAGAGTTGCTTGATATTTCAACATTATAGGATTAGGCAGAGCCGCCGAGGCATCAAACAAGAGCCACTACTTTTCCAAATATCTCAAAAACAAATGATTTTGTCCAAATTTTTATAAGAGACCTATAAAAACTTAGTTTAAATGTCATTGGCGTACGTAATAAAAATTTGGGGATCAATGGTTACTGAACATCCCGTATTTTGGCTATCAAGACATTGTTTTTTGTGTTGTTTTTTGGAAAGAAGTAGCTCTTTATGCTGAAGCAGCACACTAAATTTGAATCCCATATCTCAATAAATACTAGAATTATTTGAAAATATTGGTTTTAAATTTTCAACTTTGACGCCCTGTATATTAAACCTTGAAGGACTAAAATGAAAAATTACAAACTGATATTATTTTTGCTCAAGGAATCTGTGGTCAACGGATTGACCTCCTTTTTCAGGACACCCTGTATAAATGAGGGTGGTATTTGATTCTTGCGACAAAAAATATATTTTAAAAGTAATAGGTACGTAATCATCTAATACCTATTCAAAATATCGTAGAAGTGTTATGTGTTTTTGAAAATCTCAAAACATGTATGTTTTACATATAAAAAAATATAAAAGATGTCCGATTTAAAAAAAAACATAACTTTAGGTTATATCTAAATAATGACAGCTCATTTTAAAACTCTCACTACGCCACTGGGTTCTACGTAAAAATATGTATAAAATGCAGCTTTTACTTTTCCCATAAGTTAAAAGATAGCTGAGATACAATATTTTAATTATCGCCCTGTCTCAAAAACGAAGCGGGCTACAACTATTTCGTTTGTAGTATCGTCAGAAAAGTAGCCAACGTTTGCGAAAAATATCTATCTTCAAAAATAAGCGAGATATCTCGTAAGAACATTCAACCAAAATGGTATACACGGTACACTTCAAAATAATTCATAAATAACTCTGCTAAGGTTGAAGAAGACTATTTTGAGAAAGACAAAAATAGTTTCAATTCACATTTTCCTATTTTTGTCAGATTCCATTATCTCTCACCACCTTCAACTTTCAGTGAATAGGGGCATTAAACTTTTGTATAATAAATAAATAAATCCAAAATGTAATAAAACCAAAAACTCGCTTGATGTACAATGTACATTTTTGTGTGTTCCCAGCTGACGCAGGTGAAACATCAATGTTTCGTCATGCAACAAAATTTGCCCTTCACACGAAAGCTGATTTTGCCATATCTTTCATTGACACGCAACGTAGTTGATGTTCGTCGTATTTACGTATTTATCTATACGAGGTATATTCAAAAATATTTACTATCCGTTCGCTCCTTGACAGTAAGCACGCCGTAATTCGAAGTCTTTGATCATATTGATATATATTATGCTGATTATATTTCGATCGATCGAAACCCTTGCCGATGGGACAACCTGTACCTATATTTAAATTACTTACACAATTAAGGGCTATCATGTTCTCCCAACAGGAATCTCTGAGCATGCCAGCATTGTTCACTACAATGTCGAGTCCTTTGAATGTGCATATGGATTTCTTGAAGGCATCTAGAAACATGTATTTTTATTCAATTTAAATATCTAATTGTCTAACAACTTTATTCAAAAATTAGAAGAAAAAAAATATTGCCAGAGCTGGGATCGAACTCAGAACTTTCTACATACGAAGCGCACGCTTAATCAATCACGCCAAAAACCCTTTATCGAATTTAGTATATTCTATAATAAGAGTTCGCCCTCTGTGCCACACGGATGGTGATGGAACGCTCAATGTTGGGCATATCTCTCAGAGATAGAGTCCCAAATCACGAAATACGACGAAGAACAAGGGTGGTAGATGCAACAGAGAGAATAACAACTCTTAAATGGAACTGGGCGGGACATGTCGCCAGATTGACGGACATCCGATGGACCAGGCGAATATTGGAGTGGAGACCGAGGCGGGAAGCCTATCGAAATAGGGGCCGCCCTCCAACAAGATTGACCGATGACCTGAAGCGTTGTCAGAGAAACTGGATGCAGGCAGCGCAGGATCGCGATACATGGAGAGAATTAAGGGAGACCTACATCCAGCACTGGATGACAGAACAGACAAGAAAGGGTTTATTGATGATGATGATGATAATAAGAGTTACCTACCTACTACCACCTAACTGGTGAAAATTTAAACGCAATTTTCTCGAGAATTTATGGGGGCAAAAATCAAAAGTACCCTATGGCTGTAAAGGAGATAAACAATGCTTTAAAATCATGTATCACTCGACCTTTACTGATATTTGAAAATTTCAACCAAAAACTAACTCTCCCTCAAACTCATACACGAAATTTTAGCTCAATTGGTTAAAGCGTTTAGGCGCTATCGTGGAAAAATACATACACAAACAGACTTCCATATGGGAATGGTCTTAATCGTCTGAAGGATCTTCAAAATGGTTATATCCGTCTTTATGTCATTTTTTTTTTAGTGCGATCACAGTACTTTCCCTGTGCGGGAAAGGAAAATGTTGTTGAGTTGCCAATTTGTTGAAAACGTCATTCTCATGTCAAAATACATTTTCCAAATAGTGACGCCTAAGACGTTCTCGCAGTTTTTTTTTTGTGACTGTTTTAGTAAAGATACAATTGCGGCCCGGATGTATACTCGACGTTATCCTGAGAGGCGTGACCCTGACGTCAGAATTAAGTGACATTTTATTTGCATTACATACGAAAGCTCCACATGATTTGAGAGAATACAAGTCGTTTATGTAGATGTTAAACAAGATGGGTCCCAAGACTGTACCCTGAGGGACACCACACTCAATCACCCAAGTTTCACTCTCTGAGCTTTCAATACAGACAGTTTGTTTCCTGTTTTCCAGATAACTCTTCATAAGAGCATATGAGGAACCCCTGAATCCTACAGACTCCTTTATTGACTGAATTAATGATTTTTATAGAAGTTCTTACCTGCCATTTCATCTTTTTTCGTACAGTCGACTTGCATATATGCAACTTTGTTCTCACCAAAGCTTTTGTTTAGTTCTTCAGTAACCTTTTTACCTCTTGGAGCATCTATGTCTACAATCGTTACAGCCTAGATAAAGATAATAATTTTTCAAAAAGTATCAGTAGTAATACCCCTAGGGTCTTGATAATACCGAGATAATTTTGTCATAGAGAATGCCGAAAGCGTGTTGCTTGAGCAACTCGCTTGAAGGATTGTTAATTTTCACTGTTGAAGAAATTCCTCGCATGGTGTTGATTATTTCACCATGGCGTTCTTGGTTAATATTCAAGTACGGTTTAATTGAATTAGAGCTGCTATGTCCTGTTATTTTTATTAATTGCTGTTCAGGAATTCCTTGCCAAATGGCTAACTGCAGTTGATCTGTTCGAATGATTGAATGTCTTTTTACACTTAGTGTCCAAACCAATAGCTTGCGCGGATCATTTGGTCCACATATTAATTGTGCTCTTGCCTACCGGTTTATTGTCAAACCATGTGTCACTTTCGGATTTCCAGAAACGAGTTGGTCTCAAGAATAGGCGACTGGAAGTAATATTTTTCCCCCTTTTGGACAATAATTTATGGAATAACCGAACAGCAAACTATAATACACTAATATCATTAATTGCATCGTTAGATGCAATACCAAATCTTCGCGAAATTTATAAACCAGTTGTCACATTTAAGGTTCGTTTTCATGTGACAACAATTACGCGAAAAGTCACGACATTTTAAAACATGCAAACTTCGAAGTCACGTTGTCGCGGCAACAATTTGAAGCCGTGACATTAGTGTCGCGATATCAAAATCATGTTGATATTTTTGTGACATTTTATATTAGTTCCACGTACCATACCTCGTGAAAACAACAGTGTCGCATTGTCGTGGCCACGTGTGAAAGTGAGGTTAAAAAAATATTGGTTTACAAGTTAAACAATGGAAAAAGAAAATGTTAATCCTGCATATATGGCATCCAACACATCAGGTAGGAATATACTTATTGAACATTTTGGGACTCTATACAAATATTGCAATGAAGCTAGTGAGTCTCCTGTAGCGAGGTACCTCAGGGTTATTTGAAGCTTCAATCTAGCTGGTAATGCCTCTCGCATAACAGTATCCTTCTTTTGAATGCTCGTTTCAACCTTCCCAAGAAGAAAGTTCTCGTATAAGGGTGTTACATGCGCCCAATTTATTTCTCCGTTAAATCCATTGTCTTACCCAGATTTTTTTTGCAATTTTCCTTTCCTTTGTGCATTTTCTCACTTATAATTAAACTTAACACTCGTGCAGCTGCCGCAATCACTTCAGCCAACGCCATTCTTAATTTAATACAAAAATCGTGACATTAAATACATGAAAACAACCACTAGAAATGTTATATTGTCATGGCTTAAAGTGTCATAACATTATTATGTCGCATGAAAACGAACCTGTAGGATATTATCGCTGTAATCCAGAGGTGACTGGATGAAATTTGACACATGGCTTACTATATTTAGTAAAAAAATTATCATCTGAATATTCACCGAAAACAACCGGGAATTTATTGATTATTTTCAACCAACGGACTTTGGTAAACTATACCTAAACTCGACGGTCGGTTTAAAAAGTCGATACCCCTTGTAAACCCTTGTTTTCTATCTGCACTATTAAGTCAGAAGTGCATGATCATCCAAAAGTTCCCCCATCTCGTCTCCCCTCGGAGATTATAATTGATTTCGCTTTTTCCAGACGAGAAAAGAGATTAGCTTATCTCGTCTTACCGGAGCTTTAATCTAAGGTTAAGTAGTAAAATATATTATTTACCTTGGCTCCTTTACATAACAAAGCTTTAGTGCAAGCAAGGCCAATCCCGCCAAACGCTCCAGTTACAAATGCGACTTTCCCTTTGATACTGCTACACATCTTGAATTTTATGAGTTCCTTCAAAAACTAAGTATTCAATCTACAATTTTTTTAAATCCCCAAATTTGAAAAAAAATATATATAAAATTGTATGACAAAAAAAAAATTACACTAAACCATTGACATATTTTGAACTGAATTTGATTATTGCAAATAAAACAACATTTTGTTGCCTAGCTACTTTTTCATAAATTGGGGTGAAATAGATTATCTTTTTTAGTAGCTTTTAGACTGTTTGGTTAGTCCCCAAATGGAAAGGTCATAACAGATGGCTAATTATTTGTTTATTTTGTAATCGCTGTGAAACATATTTGCAATTTTGTCGGTAGTTTATATGAGGACATAAGGATACAGGGAATATCATAATAAGGATATCATCATCATCTTATTTCCCTAGCAGCTTCATGAACTCTCTCCCGTAGTTGGTTTTCATTTATAATTGGTACACTGTAAGCCCAAATAATGCAGATTATTTTAGGTTATCGGTCTCCAAATGCATGTAAAATAAATTAAAAGAAATAAATAAAAAAAAAAGAATAAAACAATTAAAAGAATGAAATTCTAAAAGAAAATCTTATTCATTAATGTACAATTTGAAATAGGCAAATTAATATAATTACGAATAATTATTATATTAATTCCTATATGAAACTTTTAAGTACTATTGAAAACTGAATATAATTCAATTAATAAAATAAACAAATCTTTATAAAAATTGATTATAAACAAAAAGGCCTTCAATTAAAAGAATTAACAAAGAACTTACTAAAATTTAACTTCGATTATTATTAAGAAACTTTATACAAATTCACTATTTCAGAATAAAAAGAAATGGACGATTTCCTACAAGTGTATCCTATAATGGGCAAGGGTCGTCAGGTCGATACAATCTATACAGACTTCTCTAAAGCATTCGATAAAATAGACCATAATATACTACTACGAAAGATGCTTCACTTTGGCTTCCAGGAGTCTTTAATTTCATTTTTTGAATCATATTTGAATCGACGTATGCACTTCGTGCAATACAGTGGTTTTAAGTCTCACTCTTACTTGGCCACAAGTGGCGCTCCCCAAGGTAGTAACCTAGCCCGCCTGTTATTTGCAATATTCGTTAATGACATAGGAACGCACCTTTCTAGCAATTATTTACTTTTCGCAGATGATCTTAAATTATTCAGAGCTGTTCACTCCGAAGATGATTGTGATGTACTACAGAGAGATCTGAATATGCTTGAGGATTGGTGTACTGTAAATAAGCTTTATTTAAACGTCGATAAATGCAAATATATAACATACACAAGAAGACGCCGCACTGTTTCTTACAATTACAGACTCTCTGGCGCTGCTCTTGATAAATGCACTGTTATTAAAGATCTTGGTGTGTTCATTGATAGCGAATTAACTTTTAATTATCATGTTTCCGAAACAAAGAAAGGGGCGCTCAAATGTCTGGGATTCATTTTTAGAACCACGAACTCATTTAACAATACTGATTGTCTTATAGTGTTGTACAACGCAATGGTAAGATCAAGGCTTGAATATGCTGCCATTGCTTGGTCTCCAATATATGGAGTTTATGTTAACTCTCTCGAAAATGTTCAACGAAAATTCCTCAAACGACTAGCCTTCAAGATTGATAGTCGGTTTCCTGCCCGGGGATACGACCATCGTTTGCTATTGGAGAGATTTGATTTTCAACCGCTGAAGATGCGTAGGCATTTTTCCTCTCAGTGTTTTATATTTGGTCTGATTAATGGTCTTATAGACTGTTCGCAATTGTTGGAGATGTTGCGGTTTAATATTCCGCAGTTCAATTCAAGAAGTGCCTATCTCTTCAGAGTACCTCCGGTGCATGCAAATTATGAAACAAGAGCTCCCATCTTCAAAGCATTTAATTTCTGTAATACTTATTCTATCTATACTAGCATTAATTACTTCAATGAGAATCCCAACAGATTTAAGCGTGATTTGAGGAATGTTCTGGGGGAAATGATTCAATAGATTCCATGTAGTTGCTCAGTGAAATATATCCATACGATCCTATATGTTTGTATTGTATTTTTGCTACTGTCACCTTCAGTTTATTACTTTTGTAAATTTATTATTATTAATTGTATTTACTATATAATATTATATTCATAGCAGTTGTCTTGTAATTGGGTTGTCACCTGTTAGACAATAAAGAGTTATTATTATTATTATGAAGGCGTTTCGAGAATCTTGAATGTTTTGACCATCCGATAACTGAAACATCTGGTTATCTTTTCTAATATATGCTTTTATCTTTGGACTAACTCATAAACAAACTCAATGTTTTCGATTAGAAAAAGGTCGTTTTCTAGGTATCAGTTCTTTTAGGAACATTTGGTAAGGCACCAAAGATAATAAATTGATTTCTTACAGATGTTGTATAATGTTTACGTAAAGATTAGACTTCTAGACATGTTACGTATAAAACTATAAAACTAAGAGGAAATATCTATAAAAAAACCCAACTAGTGTCCATGTCTTGTTACAATCTCCAGTTTTCGTTTGTTGCAACCATAATGAGTCACTCTGTATAAAATCGTTACAAGCCATAAGATAAATTAATAAAAATTAAATACATAATTATAAACAGTACCTAACACCAAATTTAATTAACACTATTTAGCATTATTGTATCTTACTTGTTTGTCCTAAGCTACAATCAATCCGTTGAAAAGTCCTTCGGTATCTACGGTGAACGTCGATTAAAGTTAAATTGAACTAAATATTATATACACTCTAGTGCTTTTGTTAATCCTAAGTTATACTATAGTACTGTAGATTATTTTTGTGATATACCAATAGTGTTTCCCTTTTTGTCTACTTATTCAATTTTTAACTGACTTTTATGTACTTTGTTTTACTGTTTTGTGTAGTGTAATTTGTTTATTTAAGCGCATTTGTTGTTTAAGTATTTTGTTTGTTTATGTTATATTGTTATTTATGTACACACTGACTGTGACGATGCCAATAATTATTGTCACATAGGCGAATAAAGCTTTATTATTATTATTATTATAAAGGTATTGGCTTATAAATTACTGTTGTTGTTTGTTCCAGATTCTATTGGGATTTGTGTATGTTGTTACTACTCGTAGCCAATCTAATAATTCTGCCAGTGGCGATAAGTTTCTTCAATGACGACTTAAGCACCCGCTGGATCGCCTTTAATTGTCTGTCCGATACAATATTTCTAATCGATATCGTAGTCAATTTTAGAACAGGTAAATTATTACACCAATTCATTAACATCAAACTTTTTAATGAACACTTGTTTTGTTTTTTCCTATAGGGATAATGCAACAAGACAATGCTGAACAGGTTATTCTGGATCCAAAAGAAATTGCCAGACACTATTTGAGGACGTGGTTTTTCCTCGATCTCATTTCGTCCATTCCATTAGACTATATTTTTCTTATATTTAATCAAGTAAGTACCTAATACTCCAACTTTAGTAATAATTTACAGTTACACTGATTAAAATTTGGTTACTAATTATGAATACCCTGTATAACTTAAAAGCAGATGGTTTGCACCAATAGCAGTAATTTTGTACCAAAGCTTTAAATTTTCAAGGTTTGATGAGTTTTGTGAAAACCGCAAGATACTCCCTTTATTTTTATCAAAATATCGCCTTAAACAGATCTATATGACCCTATTCAAATTGCAGCAGTTTTGATTCAGTAAACCGACACTAAATTCACCCTTATTTATAATTTCACGACCCAATCAGTCGCGAAACAGGGTCCAATTTTGATTGCATTTGTTTGGTATTCGACACATTTTCAATGGCATCGGTTTTGTCTTTTCAAGAAACTTCAGTTAAATTATTCGGAGCGTGGAAATTCGATAGCTTCGCTTGTCACGCCATTTTATTGCTAGCAATTCACTGTTTGAGGTTCAGAATCTCCTCTTTTCAAATTTCTGTCACTCTTGAAAATCAGGAGCAGTTTTCTGTTGGCGTTCACTATACCACAAGCATGAATATTATTTTTTTCTAGATCTTCAAGTAACAGACCCCTGTTAAAGAAGTTGTCAAAATAGACCATGTGGTATTTAGTTTCCGTTCCATCCAGGAAATTTTTTACTACTCTTTAACTGGATTTTTTGGAAGATATTGCTTTATGCTGCTCGATCCTATAAATTTGATCATAGACTCGTCGATTTCAAGATTCTTGGTGGGAAGGATACATTTTTCAAAATTATCCGATAACGAATTTAAGAGTAAAGCTTATCGTAGCCAGGTTCACCTTTTTTTGGCATCACGACATTATCATTTATATGTGAATTTGAAAGGATCCAACTAAAGTGCTTTACAGACATCAAAGAGGAAATATAGGAATCATGAAAATCTGGAGCACTACGCCAGTGATCGATCCCTGTAGCTGGGAAGACGTTTTAGTCCCATCAACAAATTTATAGCCAAAAAAGTTTTTATTTCCTCTGTGTTTGTAACTTTAGGCGCTGTGGAGGTTTGTTGGCTATACAAATTTGTTTGAAAAACAATGGACTCAATGATTTCATCAGTCAAAAAGAGATGAAAAAGTTTTCTTGTCAATGGAGTGTCAATATTCTTCACAATATCAGTAATTCCAGAATCGGCAACAAAATCAACTGGTTTCTAGGGATATACAAGTTTTGACCAATCACGTCTATCGGTTGACAGATCACCTTCTGAGTCGACATCAGTGTCGGGATCCATAAGAATCATGTCTTGTGGGATCTGTTTCGTCAATCTATTCCTGGCATTCTTCCTTCGAGTCGTCAACGACTGATTCTAGATCAGATGGCATCTAGTCGAAGGTCGATCATAGAAAAGGTACAGCGATGGACGAACAAATTCCTTCACACTCATACTAACCAAATATCTAGAGCAGTGGTCGCCAACCTTCTGAATGAATGTATTGAGCACCTTCGGTAATTGTAGAATGTACAGTAAGCTACTTTTTTTTTTTGAATGTACAGTATTTTTGGGACCTTGGTGTGGTATAGGGCGCTATCATACAGGACCTAATCAAGACCTTAATGACCGTTTAGGCCTATGTCGTTTGGCATGATAATATCTTTGTCCTGCGTAAATTTCACGACCCCATTATTAGGAAAACAGATTTCAATTTTTTGAGCCCTTTGTTTGGTATAGGACGCTATCATACAGGACCTAATCAAGACCTAAGTAACTATCCTTAATGACCGTTCCGAAGAATGTCGTTTGGCATGCAAATAGCCCTTCATAATATCATTGTCCTGCGTAAATTTCACGACCCCATTATTAGGAAAACATATTTCAATTTTTTGGGGCCTTTGTTTGGTATAGGACGCTATCATACAGGAACTAATCAAGACCTAAGAAACTATACTTAATGACTGTTCCGAAGAATGTCGTTTGGCATGCAAATAGCCCTTCATAATATCATTGTCCTGCGTGAATTTGACGACCCCATTATTAGGAAAACAGATTTCAATTTTTTGGGGCCTTGGTTTGGTATAAGACGCTAACATACAGGAGCTAATCAGGACCTAAGAAACTATCCTTAATGACTGTTCCGAAGAATGCCGTTTGGCATGCAAATAGCCCTTCATAATATCATTGTCCTGCGTAAATTTCACGCCTGAAAAGGCAGTTATCTTAGCAGGACCGAGAGACAGGCAATGCGTCTCTTTTAGACTACAAGAGCATAGAATAACGTCTAAAAACACAGTTAAGTATCTGGGAATCATCCTCGATAAAAACATGACTTTTGGTCCTCACATCGAGGCCACCGTTAAAAAAGCTGAAGTAAAAGCAGCGGCACTAGGAAGACTATTCCCAAATATTATATGCCCCAGCTGGGGTAAAAGAGCAGCAATGAACGGCGTCGTGCAGTCGATTTTAGTGTATGGGGCGCCAGTTTGGTGTAAGGTTTTTGCGATCGGTAAATACCGAAATAGGGTCACAAAAGCTCAGAGGAAAACACTACTAAGGGTAGCTAGCGGATATCGCACGATGTCCGCAGAAGCTATACAAATAATAACGGGAAACCCCCCTATTGACCTTCTGGTAGAAGAAAGAAAAAGACTATAACCGAACCGACGCACAAGATGCCAGGATCGAAATAGAACTGACGTTACATCAATGGCAGGAGAGATGGACCAGACACGAAAAAACAGGACAGTGGACGAAGAAACTTATACCAGATATTTTAGTGTGGCTGAATTGCAAACACAGAAAGTTGGATTATTACCTCACACAAGTTTTGTCTGGACATGGCTCCTTTGGTACATATACAAAAAAAATTAAAAGATCCAACGATGATAACTGTGTGTATTATCAGCAGATAGACAATGTAAATCACACACTTTTCGAATGTCCTAAATGGCTAAGTAAAAGACTTTCACTGGAAATTAAATTAAACCAGACGATACATGAGGGCAACATGATCTCATTTATAAAGACGTTATGAAAAACAAAGAAGAGGAAGAACGTCGTAGACAGCAAAACCCGAACTCCTAATCACGAATTCGTGGAAGGGGTAGATAAAAAGCTAAAATAGACAAGCATAACCTCAAAAAGAGCAGAAATGACATCCTGTGGAAATTAAGTTTGCCAGATCGACGGTTCCGTTTCCACAAAGGCGGTTTCATGCTGGCCTCTTGTATGGTTAGCTTCGGCGCCAACTACGTCAGTAAAAAAAAGAAAAGGGATCTGTTTCGTCAATCTCTTCCTGGCATTCTTCCTCCGAGTCGTCAACAACTGATTCTAGATCAGACGGCATCGCTCTAGTCGAAGGTCGATTATAAAAAAGGTACAGAGATGGATGAACAAACTCCTTCATACTCAAACTAACCAAATATCTAAAGCATAGACGATAGTGCTTTCAATCCAATCCACTTCAGTCGGTCATTGCCACAGCCAGGTTTGCCAAGGATCGTTTGCACTCTGATAAGAACTATTCCCAGTCCTTCAAGGGCAGATAACAGCTTCTTTTCAAAGCATAGTTTTTTAACTAGCCTCCCACCGTTAGTTAAGAATTTTGCCTTCCTAAAGGTATTCGCGATTTAACGGCAACTACCCCTCTTTAGTTCCAGGATTATGGAGACAGTTTCCAGATCCTTCACGCCGGCAGAGCCCTACGGATACTCCGACTGGCGAAACTTTTGTCCCTAGTACGATTACTAAGGTTATCCAGACTGGTGCGGTACGTGAGCCAATGGGAAGAAGTCTATGTAAGTGACTCTATGTTAAATATTCCGTAGATGATTTTGATTTGTGTTTAATTTATTTTTAGTTTCGTTAATTAATTTTTTTTGTGTTTCAATTTTGGCGTCAAGCGCATACGCTTTTAATGCCACACTTTATTATCTACACAGTGATTAATATTATTTAGGTTGTACAGGGTGGACATGGAACATATTTTTTTAAATTAAATTTTGATATTATCGATGAAAGAAGTTTTGAGGTCGAGTAATAATGGCAGGCAAGCTTTACCACTTCCCCAAAGAACTTTTTTAAATATCGACGAGCGATTTGCTAACACTGCTCCTCAAGAGACGAATTTGGCCAGAAGCGCATCGAGATTTAAAAAGATCTCTTGCTGAAGCGGCAAAACGTGTGAATTTTGAATCGAAAAATTATTATGTGTCCATCCTGTATTATAAAGCTACATTATTTCATTTATTTAATTTAACCTACATTTTTTTGTTTTGATAATATAATTTTTTTATTTATAAATTAAAAAGCAGCTCATATTTTCGTTATGATTTTGAGAAACTATGATTTATGCTTCGTGCCACAGCTGATATAGCAGCTATAATTTTATACTTTCCTCTACTGATTTAAATACAAAGAGCACACAAACGTGTTTCATTATCAACGAACTTAATTTTTTATGATACGATGGAATATTAACATAAACAATGCTGTAACTCTAAGCAACTTACAAAAAAGCAAAGAACCCAGTAAAGACATATACGTAAAATAAACGTTCATTCAACGTGTCAGTCGTTGATAATTGGTCTTACGTTAGAAAATTGACGGTTTATTTTAAGGTTAATTTTACACCGTTCAGTTTAAACGTTATAGACACGTGTTTTGCTTATTTAAATACAACTACGTGCATTTATTATGTTTAAGTAACGTTGTATATGTATTATAAATAAACCATAAAATAAAAACGTTTGTTTTAGGTGTTTTTTAAACGCGTGTGAAACATTGTCAAAATTAAAAACGTTTATAAAACGTTCTTTATGTAATTTATAATAAACCGATATTTATAGCTAAAATAACGTTAGAATATGTTCGTTAAAATGACGTTTTTTAAGTATTTTTTAATAATCTGAAAGTTACAGTTAAGAAAACGTGTAAAATATCCCATAAAAATGCTTATTGCTTAATATGAAAAAATTCAAAACGTTTATATAATGTTTATAAAGTAGGTTACAAAAATATATAAACGCAACTTTAAATAACAGTGTTAGATGTACATGCATTTGTCGTTTCTAAAAAGCTAATAATTAACGTTTGTGTAAGCGTATCATTAACGTATTTTAGAAACGTTTGATTTCACCGTTAAATACATATATACTTAAATACGTTCAATACACGTTTTTTTAAAGCGTTTCGTTATTCGTGTTTTGTAACGTGAATAAGCTCGACATATCAAAGTCATATGTACGTATTTACTGTACCTTTTTCTGGAAAGGTGTTTTGTAATGACAAACGTTAAATAAACGTATGTGTGTTTACTGGGAAGATTTCAATTGACCTGTCCGAAATCGCAAACTAATATCTCTTGCCATTCCGATGACATTGGCCTAATAAAGAACTTAGTGCTCATAATTTTTCCGGTGTTTTTTTTTGTGTACCACAAGGTTCCCATTGTGGACCACCGCTCTTTAATTTATTTGTCAATGAAGTGTACGCTCCTAAAAATTGCTATTTCGTCCGTAAATCCATCTTGCATAAGTAAGTAAAGGGTGTTTTTTTTATACTGACATGAAATTTACTTTATTCGAAAGATAATCTTCTAATCGATTTTGTTATAAGAGTTTTCTGAGCTTTAAAACTAAATTAAGAAAACATTGAAATGTCTTTGAAGTTGCAACGTTTGAATTTAATTAAAAATTGAAATATTTGACAGTTTAAAATATCCCATGAAAATTGTACGATAAAATTCTGACCCATCTACAAGATATTATTGGTCCATATGACCTACGAGTTATTTAGGTTCGTGTAAAAATGTGAATTGAGCAACTGCTTGAAGTACCGAACATGAAATTCATTAGGAACGTTAGAGCTGGGGTCTCTCTTCAATAGTAATCGCTCGGGCCCAGGTCTGGACTATACAGGTTAAGTTATTAATATTATCGAGGCTAGGGCAGCTAAGTTTCGTCACAAAATCTAACGGATTTAAATGTTTTCAATAGATACTTATTATTTAAAAAATTTCACCACATGTAATAAACCGTGTGATTCATAAGCGAGGAAAATGCCAACAAAATTTACATTTTGGTTAGTGGAAAAACAACTATACAGGGTGATCCAGTTTTGACAGCGGACATATATTCTTTTGTAGTCTGTCTGCCTCCATTTCCATTTTCGAAACTGGACCACCCTTTATTCATTAAATATCTATTTAAGATTACTTAGGTGTGTATAATAATATAGGCCTGAACACATGAGAATTTCAAATGGCGTTTTACCATCACCAGGGAATAGAGATTAGTTCATTCATATTCAGGAAGCCGTCAACCTCCAACTAAACCATACACAGTTGTTTGCCGCCTACGCTGATCTATTCATATACTGCCCCATTTGTATGGAGGTAAATAGTTGTGAAATCTTTGCATAATAAGGCAATACGAGGTGTTGAAATTTTGTGAGCGTAACGTATAGTGTTTCTAAAGTTAGTTTAAAATTATATAAAAAACCACAACTCGATATCCCTTTGTAATGTCTGGGAAAATAACACGTTGCCAAATATTATTTGTTTCATTCATATATTTACTTGCAAACTATTTTTTTTTTCGATTAATCATTTACCCAATACTTTTTCCAGTCACTGTAGTTATTTTTATTACTGTCGGTATCCTTTGGCAGGCATGATATTATACGTCTTATATACGAGGGAGAAATGTATCAAAAAACGCCCTTTTATAATGTAAAGAGGCATTGGAACGGATAGGCCCGGTAAAATCGTTAAATTTATATATTTTGAATTAACTATACCTACACTTTCTTTTTCTTAAGAAATTGCAAACATTATTATAAATAGCATAAAAATATTAATTGAAGTATATACGAGGTCTAGCATCTATATTTTGACAACCAACCACTAGATGGTGCGTTTACCATCATTTTTAATGCATATCAATCGATTCAGCGTGAGTGTTTTCATTGGATGATACTTTACGAATTCAAAAAAGGCCTAACTATAGACGCTTTGTTATGGTAACTAATGTTTCTGCCAGATATACAAAAAAAAAACTGACCTGCGTCCTCCAGGCTCAAATTTCATGCAAAGCTGTTGCAAACAGAACAGACTTTTTTGCACGATAAGGTGCTGCTGCTATTTTGCTTAAGCGTGCGTTATTTCACCTAAGTGGAAATGCGGAAAATTGTAAATCAAGCATCATGCATAATAAAACACTTGATTATTATATTCATACCTCAAGTTTACATCAAACATTGTATGAATATATCAATCACGCACAAGTTATAGTATAATATACAGCGTGTCCCCTTTGAGGGTAGAATCTAGGATAAAAAATAAAACGAAAATCAAAAAATTTTCGAAAAATGTCTCCTTCTGAAATTATGACCATTTTGAATATTAAAATGAAGCAGTTCTACCCCCAAAGAGTGGAATTTTTTGGACAGCCGGTATAATACAGGGCAGGCAAATTTAATAATCACAACACAGTAATTTATCAGTAGTAATACCCCTAGGGTCTTGATAATACCGAGATAATTTTGTCATAGGGAATGCCGAAAGCGTGTTGCTTGATAATAGCCCAAGGCTGCAGGCCGTGGGCTATTATCCTTGAGCAACTCGCTTGAAGGATTCTCTATGACAAAATTTTGAGTATTTATCAAGGCCCGAGGAGTATTCGATAAGATAATTAATTTTTTACTTTGTAGATATCAAAAATTTGATTGTCAATCTGACGTTTAATAATTTTCAATAAAAAATGTATTAGTTTTAATCAAACAAATATTATTCATTTTTATTTAAAACTACAGTTGTGAAAAGTACAATTGGTAATTGTTAAATTGAAAGAAGAGTTTGCTGAAGTTCACGGATTATTAATTCCCACTGTTGAAGAAATTCCTTGCATGGTGTTGATTATTTCACCATGGCGTTCTTGGTCAATATTCAAGTACGGTTTAATTGAATTAGAGCTGCTATGTCCTGTTATTTTTATTAATTGCTGTTCAGGAATTCCTTTAATTGCCAAATGGCTAACTGTAGTTGATCTGTTCGAATGATTGGATATCTTTTTACACTTAGTGTCCAAATCAATAGCTTGCGCGGATGATTTGGTCCACATATTAATTGTGTTCTTGCCTACCGGTATATTGTCAAACCATGTCTCACTTTCGGATTTCCAGAAACGATTTGGTCTCAAGAATAGGCGACTGGAAGTAATATTTTTCCCCCTTTTGGACAATAATTTATGGAATAACCGAACAGAGCATCCACTTTCGTTTGCAATATTTGGAACAAGCCACTTAGGCTCGAGTCGACAGTGGAATCTTCTGGTTTCTTCGTGTTTTCTTCGTGTTTATTAGAAAGACAGCATTTAAAATAGTACATTTCAAAAAAAAAATCTGCGGTAAAACCATTATTAAAGCCAAAAATCAAAATTTAAGTTCCATAAAAATACACTTTTTCACTTTTTACACCCATAGTAATTTGTAATTTTTTCTATAAAGATTGAATCAAAATATTGTTATTTTAACACTAATTTATCTTCCATAGGCGTTTATTTACGTAATTAATGCACCAGTGTTTAATAAAACACATAAAACAAATTTGCAATCTAAAAAATAAAATAGTATGTAAAATATAAACAAATTGTTAAATTTTAGTAATAGCACAGTATAATAAATAATACAGTATTCTGTCTTTCACCATTTCACGTTTGCAAGCCGTCCTGCGCATATCGTTGCGCATGCCGCCATTATGGGTTACAACGTCAAAATAATCGCATTGACATAGATAGATACAGTTCACTACTGTGTTCAATATATAGTTCATTGTCGGCGTGTACGAGATAAATAAATATTGTGTTTAAATCTAAATCTGTGTTTTTGGTATAGTGTTCGTGAGAATTAAAAGGATTTTATTTTTATTAACGTGTCTTGGGATTCATACAATGAATAATCACGGAGGACATGTGTGTGTTGCAAAATGTTGTCCCAATAAGCGGTACACTTGCTCTAAACATTTTTTTCGCTTCCCCAAAGATCCTGTTAGGTGAGTAATAAGTAAAAATTAAGATAAATACTAGATAATTTTACGTTTATAACAACTATTTGTATAACCGTAAAATTTATATTACGAAATGACAGTATCTAATATGTTTTTAAACTAAATACAAGTGAAACATAAACACAAGTTGTCGCGTGGCTAGTTGTTATTTTATTGACAATATCATTATAAAGTTTCAAGAAGTTTTTGCCAAAATTTGCCTTTAAAGTTGCTGTTGTTGTAATTTGTGAATTAAACTACCCGTTTAACTCACTACAACGATATTCATAATAAACCACGAAAATTGAAATAAACGCGATTTATTAATAAAGAAAAATAACAAACTAAATACAAAACGGGTCGAGTCGACTTTAGGGACAGTGGAATCTTATGATTTTTTTTTATTATTAGAAAGACAGCATTTGAAATAGTATATTTAAAAAAAAATCTGCGGTAAAACCATTATTAAAGCCAATAATCAAAATTTAATTCCCATAAAATTGGACTTTTTCACCTATTACATGCCTAGTAATATTGTCACTTTTTCCATGAAGATTGAAGAAAAATATGATATTTTAACAATAGGTTATCTTCTATAGTCATTTATTTACCCAACTAATGCACCAATGTTTAATAAAACACATACAACACATTTGCAATCTAAAAAAATAAAATAGTATGTAAAATGTAAACAGAATTCTAAATTAGACCAACGAAGTGAAGTTTGGTGCGTAAAAAATATTGGAGATTAGTAATGTTGCAATGTTGCCAGATTGTAATAATAAGTTACCATTACATCTATTTAAAAAAACAGACGTTGAATACGACTACCAGTATACGCACTCTCCGTATCATAACATCCTCGACTAACGCCCGTTATTGAGCGCCTCAGATCAGTGCTTTTCCCTTACCGACGACTTTCCCCGTCTTGTGTTCGTACTCAACTACTCCAACTACCTACCTACTTTATTCTAAAATTATAAATACAAAAGTTAAAAAATATTAGTTATAAAATCAAAACTATCCAACTATCTACTTTGTTCTAAAATTATAACTGGCAACGTCGCGGTATGAAAGACCAGTACTAATATCCAATATTTCGTACACAGCTAACTTCACTTCGATGGAAAAAGAAATTAACCTATTACTAAAATTTAACAATTTGTTTATATTTTACATACTATTTTATTTTTTAGATTGCAAATTTGTTTTATGTGTTTTATTAAACACTGGTGCATTAATTACGTAAATAAACGCCTATGGAAGATAAATTAGTGTTAAAATAACATATTTTGATTCAATCTTTATAGAGAAAATGACAAATTACTATGTGTGTAAAAGGTGAAAAAGTGTATTTTTATGGCTTTAATAATGGTTTTACCGCAGATTTTTTTTTTGAAATGTAGTATTTCAAATGCTGCCTTTCTAATAAATGGGAAGAAACCAGAAGATTCCACTGTCCCTAAAGTCGACTCGAGCCTACAAGACTGAAACGATTTTAACTGACCAATATAATATAGAAATTGAAAACTAATCAAAAATCTGACAATCTTAATTCTTTTTTGACAATAACAACTTTTTCCAATAGTTATTATTATTGTTATTAAAAATCACCCAATCATGTCAACATTTATCTGATAACACCACTCAAGGTTGTTTTCAATCACTATGACACACCACAAATATTTCTGAAATTGACAGCGATATTATTATGTACTTAAATATTTTTACAAAAATAAAAATACAGTACTGTGGTTAGAAACCAAAAACTATAATTATTCTTAGGCAGGACCTGTTTTGTAACCCAAAATGGCGGCATCTTACGTCACACTTTTTTTCAAAGTGCGAACGTGGAGACGGAATGCTGTACTTATTAATGCTGTGGTAATAGGTTAATTTCTTTTTCCATCGAAGTGAAGTTAGCTGTGTACGAAATATTGGATATTAGGACTGGTCTTTCATACCGCGACGTTGCCAGTTATAATTTTAGAACAAAGTAGATAGTTGGATAGTTTTGATTTTATAACTAATATTTTTTAACTTTTGTATTTATAATTTTAGAATAAAGTAGGTAGGTAGTTGGAGTAGTTGAGTACGAACACAAGACGGGGAAAGTCGTCGGTAAGGGAAAAGCACTGATCTGAGGCGCTCAATAACGGGCGTTAGTCGAGGATGTTATGATACGGAGAGTGCGTATACTGGTAGTCGTATTCAACGTCTATGTTTTAACGGTGGTGATTTATTTATGATTATCCAGTTGTATTAGCGTATGATGAACTCAAGACGGGGAAAGTCGTCGGTAAGGGAAAAGCACTGATCTGAGGCGCTGAATGACGGGCGTTGGTCGAGGATGTTATGATTCGGAAAGTGCGTATACTGTTAGTCGTATTCAACGTCTGTTTTTTTCAATATATGTAATGGTAACTTATTATTACAATCTAGCAACATTGCAACATTACTAATCTCCAATATTTTTTACGCACCAAACTTCACTTCGTTGGTCTAATTTAGAATTCTGTTTACATTTTACATACTATTTTATTTTTTTAGATTGCAAATGTGTTGTATGTGTTTTATTAAACATTGGTGCATTAGTTAGGTAAATAAATGACTATAGAAGATAACCTATTGTTAAAATATCATATTTTTCTTCAATCTTCATGGAAAAAGTGACAATATTACCAGGCATGTAATAGTTGAAAAAGTCCAATTTTATGGGAATTAAATTTTGATTTTTGGCTTTAATAATGGTTTTACCGCAGATTTTTTTTTAATATACTATTTCAAATGCTGTCTTTCTAATAATAAAAAAAAATCATAAGATTCCACTGTCCCTAAAGTCGACTCGACCCGCCACTTACTATTTGTACAAGTTTTCGATCCTCCTTGGCATATTTTACTGAATATTGGATTGTATTCAATTCTGTTGGTTGGCGTTCCATCATTATTTTTCTCAATCGTGAAATAATCTATAAGGCAATCAGCTGGTTCACCACCTCGCCAAGCTAACTCAACAGCTACAATATGGTAAAAATTTTTTTGTAAACCTTCTGGTGTACATTCATCCCATAATCCAATGATTCTAGCCAAATCACTTGAACTCAAATTTGATGAACTCCATTTTCGTTTGTTTGGATCCTGCTGTAATCTTTTACGTTTTGCATTTCTTGCATCTCGCGCATTTTTGAATATCACACTGGTAAACGGGTCGAATACAATTTTGAAGTCATTGAAGTATTTTTCCTGGAGTAGCCTGCTCGTAGTATTCCAAATTGTTTTTACAGTTACTTCTTTATATTCAGTTCCGTCAGCTTTTCTCATATTTACCGCATAATGTTTCGATATATTAGCCAAATTATGCAAACTCGTTTCAGCATTCAGTTCGTATTCTCCGGTCGCACAAATCTCGAGAAATATTTTCCATACATATTTTTTTGATTTTTTGGTATTTTATTAAATATATTATCATTAATTGCATCGTTAGATGCAATACCAAATCTTCGCGACATTTTTAAACCAGTAGTCAGTTTGACGTTTAATTAATTTTTAATAAAAAAACACCAAACTGAAAACACCACATGTAGGGTATTATTGCTGTAATCCAGAGGTGATTGGATGAAATTTGACACATGACTTAAAATTAAGTAATTTGATTGGTTACTATATTTAGTAAAAAATTATCATTGAAAGTTTCCTTATATATTCAAAATATGGCTTTAAATGGTTTTCCACCTATTTTACTTACAGTACAGTACAGTTGCCACATTTATGAATAAACATAAGTATTGCCAAGGCTTAAAATATAAGTAGTTGCTCCCGTCAAAACGAAACAAAGGCCTCTGTTTCGCTAACAAGCAATCGTCTTTCCAAATGGAGAAATAGATCCGAAAAACCGGTTTTCTTGATAGTTTCTAATACAAAAACCCTAGAGGCTTCAAAACACTCAAGAATCTCATTTTTTCTATGCATTGCGTACAAGAGAAACGAGAAATCGGTTTGGTTTTTATTGGGCCACCTTGTATAATCAGGTTTGATCACTTTATAACCAACCATGAAATTTATCCGCTGTGTATGCGCATTTTCTAAAATAATAAATTACACCGTCCTATCGGTGGAACGTATAAAAAGACGTAATAATACTTTTGGCACCATCCCCAAATATTATTAACCCTAAATCGTTTTTCTCACTCGATATAGTCATGTGTCTAGTCATCTGACTGTGTATATGAGTATACAGAAATTGATTAATGGTTTCTGGTCAATTTCCGATCGGTTTAAGTGTACCTACTAAACGTGCGAAAAAATCTCCGAAACGAAATTGTTCCGCTAATCGCTTGTACCATGATTTGTTACTTTTTTTTTGTTGTTAATGGGTTGTTGTTTTTTTTTTCTATTTTCCATTCAATATGTTGTCGTCGCATTTTTTTATTTGATGCCGTACTCTAGCTATACTTCGAAGCTATAGTTTCTTCAAGAAAACGAAGCTGCGCCTTCGGAGCTATAGTTTCTTCGAGAAAACGAAGCTAAGACTTTGGAGCAATAGTTTCTTCAAGATAGCTAACGCGAAATTGGTATTTATTTCGAATTATAACAAAATTATATTTTTTTCGAGCAATTGAAGCTATAATTTCTTTGATAAATCGAAGCTGAGCCTTCGGAGCTATAGTTTCTTCGAGAAAACGAAGCTGAGACTTCGGAGCAATAGTTTCTTCAAGATAGCTAACGCGAAATTGATATTTATATCGAATTATAACAAAGTTAAATTTTTTTCGAGCAATTGAAGCTATAATTTCTTCGAGAAAACGAAGCTGAGACTTTGGAGCAATAGTTTCTTCAAGATAGCTAACGCGAAATTGATATTTATTTCGAATTATAATAAAGTTAAATTTTTTTCGAGCAATATAAGCTATAATTTCTTCGAGAAAACGAAGCTGAGACTTTGGAGCAATAGTTTCTTCAAGATGGCTAACGCAAAATTGATATTTATTTCGAATTATAACAAAATTATATTTTTTTCGAGCAATTGAAGCTATAATTTCTTCGAGAAATCGAAGCTGAGCCTTCGGAACTATAGTTTCTTCGAGAAAACGAAGCTGAGACTTTGGAGCAATAGTTTCTTCAAGGTGGCTAACGCAAAATTGATATTTATTTCGAATTATAACAAAATTATATTTTTTTCGAGCAATTAAAGCTATAATTTCTTCGAGAAATCGAAGCTGAGCCCTCGGAGCTATAGTTTCTTCGAGAAAACGAAGCTCAGACTTTGGAGCAATAGTTTCTTCAAGATAGCTAACGCGAAATTGATATTTATTTCGAATTATAACAAAATTGAATTTTTTCGAGCAATTGAAGCTATAATTTCTTCGAGAAATCGAAGCTGAGCTTTCGGAGCTATAGTTTCTTCGAGAAAACGACGCTGAGACTATGGTGCAATAGTTTCTTCAAGATAACTAACGCGAAATTGATATTTATTTCGATTTATAACAAAATTAAATTTTTTTCGAGCAATTGAAGCTATAATTTCTTCAAGAAATCGAAGCTGAGTCTTCGGAGCTATAGTTTCTTTGAGATAGCTAACGCGAAATGAATATCTATTTCGAATTATAACAAAATTAAATTTTCTTCGAGCAAACAAAGCTAGTTTTTGAAGCTATAATTTGTTCGAGAAAACGAAGCTGATTCTCGGAGTATAGTTTCTTTCAGATAGCTAACGTGAAATTAATATCTGTTTGGAATATTATAACAAAATTAAATTTTTTTCGAGCAATTGCAGCTATAATTTCTTCGAGATATCGAAGCTGAGCCTTCGGAGCTATAGTTTCTTCGAGAAAACGAAGCTGAGACTTTGGAACAATAGTTTTTTCAAGATAGCTAACGCGAAATTGATATTTATTTCGAATTATAACAAAGTTAAGCTTTTTCGAGCAATTGAAGCTATAATTTCTTCGAGAAAACGAAGCTGAGACTTTGGAGCAATAGTTTCTTCAAGATAGCTAACGCGAAATTGGTATTTATTTCGAATTATAACAGAATTAAAGTTTTTTCGAGCAATTAAAGCTATAATTTCTTCGAAAAATCAAAGATGAGCCTTCGGAGCTATAGTCTCTGCGAGATAGCGAACGCGAAATGAATATCTATTTCGAATTATAACAAAATTATATTTTCTTCGAACAAACAAAGCTAGTTTTTGAAGCTATAATTTGTTCGAGAAAACGAAGCTGAGCCTTCGGAACTATAGTCTCTTCGAGATAGCTAACGCGAAATGAATATCTATTTCGAATTATAACAAAATTAGATTTTCTTCGACCAATCGAAGCTGAGCTTTCGGAGCTATAGTTTCTTCGAGATAGCTAACGCGAAATTAATATCTGTTTGGCATATTATAACAATTTGCCTCGAAAAAACGAACGTAATAGGCGAACATATAATTTCTTCGAGAAAACGAAGCTGAGCCTTCTGAACTATAGTTTCTTTGAGGCAGCTAACGCGAAATTGATATCTATTTCAAATTATAACAAAATTAAATTTTCTTCGAGCAATCCAAGCTATAATTTCTTAGAGAAATCGAAGCTGATCCTTCGGAGCTATAGTTTCTTCGAGACAACGAAGCTAAGATTTCGAACTTATAGTTTTTTTGTAATAACTGTAGGGAAATAAATAATATACTTGATTCAGGTCAGAATATAATATCACACAATTGGGATCTTGTAAACTGTAAATATAACAATGAGTCACATTCTTTTTAAATTAACAAATTCATGAAAGCTACAGAAAAAAAGAACAATGCTTCGATACTTTTATTTGAGCAAAAAAAAATTGGAAATAGCTGAAAATCTTTCCCAAATTAATACATGACACTTTATATACGGACCGACCACGCACAAAGCTCTTGAAGTTTGATATAGGGCTGTGAACTTCCTTGCGTAGATACAGGGAAATTTGCCATAAATAAGTCAAAAACGGCTTTAAATTTTCTTGAATATTATGACTTTTTTAAAAAGCATATTATCCACCTGTATCTACACAACTGGGCACTTTAGGGGTTCATTTTCCTATAGATATTAAAATTTATAAATGCTGACGAAGAGCTTTCTGTGTTAGAGCGTTGGCAACCGAATATAGAATCACCGTGTATAATTTATCTCTTCTGAACTTGGTTTATATGAATCAGTTTATCTAGTTTATAGCATTTATAATATGCATCTACAGGGCGTGTCATGTTTCCTCTGTACTGACAGCCTATCTCGAGAGTATCTACTTATATGTGAACATTTTTAACAAAATATTAAAATGGAAACGATTACGCGAAAATTGTTAAGTGACACGCACTGTATATTTTGCACAGTACCTAAATTAGTTAATCTTTTAGACAGGTCCTTTGCGTTTCTTTTTAATTATAACAAGTAACTGTAGATTACGGAAAACTTAGATAAAGCTATAGTTGAATGTAAACCTCAAGATGCAACAGGAAGGTTTGGATCTTTTTCACTCTTCTTCTTCTTCTTCTTTTTCTGTGCTTCTAATTGTGAAGATTCCCATGTACCAACAACCATCCACTGTGCGACAAGTGGAATACGGACCAGACGGCATTCCAATATTCCCACCTAAAGAATGGACTGTAAAGGTGCTACGATTGATAAATTCAGTTATAAAAAAATGTGTTGTTTACGAAATATTCAGTTTGAAGTTGAGTATTGGATTAAAGAAGAATTTTGGCTTGAATTCACATAAATAGTTCGAATATACGTTGTTATGATTTAGATAATTATTTGGCGCACCCTATATTGTTTTCTAAATACATTTATATATTATACAGAGTGATTCAGACTGAAACTTCTATAGTTAAAGAAACTACTATAAGATATGATTGTCCGTTTGTACTGGAGATCTTAAATTTGGTAGTGCCCAGGTTGGGTTTGATACAGGGTGATCCAGGTTTGTTACAAAAGTACAGGCTGTCAAAATTTTTATTAAAAGGTAAGAAGATACATCTTCTTACGCAAAAATTATTATTTTACTGCCACCAGTGGTGTGCGTACGGACACATATTTTCACAATTATAATGAAAAACATGGTACGCCACTGATTTTTTTAGAAGCAAAAATTATTTCTAGAATCCTTGTTCAATTTACAACAAAAAAATACTTTTTACTTTTTTTCGTTTGACACTCCGTTTGCAAGTAAAAAATAAAAATACCTACTGATTTTTGAAAAAAATTAAACAAAAACCTAAAAAAGAAATTAAATTAATTTGTTTCAACCAACTACAACAACAAAATGAAAGAAAATTAAATCTAAAATGACAAAACTTGCTCGAAATGTAGTCCATTTATCCAATACCGCATTAACCACGTCATTATCCTTGGTTGGCGATGATTGTAATTGAGCCAGTATCTTACAGCTGCTCCAAAATGCGGCAGAGGCTCCATCGAGTTGTATCCAACATTCATGCCTTATAAAAAGTTCCGAGTACAACCTTGGGGGTAGGAAATGGAACCACAACCATTACTATCAATAAATGAAAAATAACTTAATGGCAATGTGGACCAAAATGCTGGTTTTACATACACAAGGAATTTTTTTTAATTTAGCAGGGCCCCTGGGTCGACAGATACTGACGAATTCGTTTCGTTCTTGTTATGAGCTCGTCAGAGTACCATAGTCGTTGCCCATCTACAAATATCAGCCTGCATTTAAGCACAATAGCAGAACGCTTGGAGACCACCGTCCGAGCATTGCTGAAACCCAAATACGTATTTGGGAGATGCTGGCAGAAGGATAAAATGGTCTCCTGCTAGCGTCTTGTGTTCATACTATTTTTATCTATATTTATTTCGATTTATACGACTGGTTTTACCTATACATTGAATTTGTTCGGCCTCTGCATGGTATAGGATATGCATTACTATGTCCATGTAGATGATACGTGTTTACATGTGTCTACTGTTGAGTATCCTGTTGTGCTTAAATGCAGGCTGATATTTGTAGATGGGCAACGACTATGGTACTCTGACGAGCTCATAACAAGAGCGAAACGAATTCGTCAGTATCTGTCGCCCCATGCCTCGGTCTGGTTCCTATTGAATTAGACTGGGGCTGTGCTAAATTAAACAAAATTTCTTGTGTATGTAAAACCAGCATCTTAGTCCGCTGTGCCATTAAGTTATTTTTCATTGATTATATTTACGGACATGAAATCCTTTTAACTATCGATAAGGCTCAACCAAAAATTTACGGAAACTTCATTTTGACATGATCTTGGCCGAATATTTCGAGGATTCTTTCGCCGGTTGAGTCTTCTTTTACCAGACGTGGGGTAACAAATTACCATAATATACTGTGTATAAAATTATACAGGGTTATTTACACTTTATGGCGCGGAATATTGTGGCGAAACTACGTGACTTTCAAAAAGTTTCATTTATTAGACGTGTACGTGTACTATGGCTACTTTTTAAAATTGGATTCATATTATACAGGGTGTCCCAAATAACCTAAAAGTATCAAAGATGTGTTTTTTTAAATGGAATGCCCTGAATTATTGCACTTTTAGATCCTCTGATCAAATTAAGTGTCTGTTTCATTAAGGTTTATAATACCTAAACCTTAAGATTGTTAAAATAAATTGAATTTTCTCAAAATCTAGTCTAATTGTCATCTTTCAAATACTTGGGATGTATTTAAGTCATGTTGACGAAATTAGTGTAACAATAGATCATGTTTGGTATTCCAATTGCAATAAACTTGCAATCTTATACAGGGTGTCCAAAAATTAAAACTACCCATATACGAACTTGACGTTGCTATAACCTCATTAATTAAATGGAACGTCATATTTCTGAATTTACCTAGCAATGTACTTACTAATTACCTCTCGAATGGTATTAGGGTGAACTATAGCTAAGTTTGCGCGTTTTGGCAGAAAACGCCAAATAATTGTATTGTACACCATTTGCTGTTTTTTAAATAATCGTTTTAATGGATCTACTAGCCCTATAAAATAATAATGTCAAATAAATTATTTTATTTATAAAAAATTATTGACCGAAGTCCTTCGGCCTATAATTATTTTAAAAAAACTTGGGATACATAAAAAGATATATAAAAAAAAACACATATTCTTGTACGTAAAAAATGATTAGAAATACCAAAAACTGCAAAAACGATTAAAAAGGCAGTAAAAACTGATATCAAATTTACACAAAAAAAGAGTGCTTAAAACTAACTTTACAAATTTATAAAAATTAATTAAATTAAATAATAAATAAAGAAATCAAATCAATAAAAATCATAATACTTAATTAAAGGTAGTGAAATTGAATTGAATTTCATAAAATTAAATTAAATTGAATTGGCACCAATAATCGGGAAATCGAGAAGAGACAAGGAAAAATAAAAAAAGTTAAGGCTGTAGTGATGCAAGCAGCAAATGTTTGCAGAACTGAAGCTTAAAAGATGAGACCTTAAGACATTTAAAAACGGAAGGAATTTTATTGTATATATGAAAAATACTGTATGTGAAAGACCTTTTGAACAGTACTGTTCTATGTAGTGGTGGGGATAGAAGTCCCCTATACCTGAGATTTAGGTTATGTACATCGGCTCTGAAAGTTATTCTGTCAAGTAAATAGGGAGGATGTTTGTAAACTAAAACTGAATGATAGAATCATATTGATCCATGGCGAATGCCTTCAAAATTCTTCATTTGCTTCTCGAGTTTATGCTCAAAGGTTTCCCATACGAAATCATCCAAGACCAGCTGCTTTTCAGACTTTTAAATCAGTTAGATAAGACCTACGTTACAAGAAAACCTGTTACCGAAAATGGAAAAACTATTTTTGCTACAGTTGGTTCAGTAATCGAAAATCCTAATATTAGTCAAAATCAGATATTCGAAAACACCAATATTAGTCAGGCAAGTATTTCACGAGTGGTTAAAAAACATCGATTTCATGCTTATAAAATTCAGCTTTGTCAAGAGCTTTATGGAAATGATTTTGACAATAGAATTCAATTTTGCAAGTGGGTGTGAGATAAAGTGGCAGCAAATGAAGCATTTTCTGATAATGTGTTATTTAGTGACGAATATACATTTCACAACAATAGCCTCGTGAACAGACACAACGACCATTATTATTCTGACTCGAATCCCCATGAATACAAAATCATCAGCAATCCAAATAGGTGGTCCATTGATGTGTGGGGTGGATATTTAATAGTTAGGTACCCTAATTTTTGAGGGATCGTTAAATGGTATGATGATACTGGATTTTCTTCTACACCAACTTCATGTATAATTAGAAAAAATTCCTTTAAACAGGAGAACAACCATGTGGTTTAAATTAGATGGAGCTCCACCTCATTATCATCACAGGTGAATTGGAAGAACAAATTGACCTCCTATATATCCGGATATCTTTTTATCGGGATACGTGAAAGCAATAATTGTCTACAAGACGCCTCCAACAACACCACACGATATGAAAATACGCTTAAGAGATGCTTTTCAAACTGGTACCCCGCAAATGTTGACCAGAGTTAGCCGTAGTTTTTAAAAAAAGAATATCGAAGTATCTCGAAATGGACGGTCAACATTTCGAATACATGTTATGAATTATTCCATTACCTTAGGCGAACCCCAATATATGCTGCCTCTGAGCTTTTCAATATACACTGTTCTGATGCTGATTTGAATTGTATTAAGTATCAAAGATTTTGTATTTTCATCGCTAGTGCAATTCAGGCTCATTAAAATTGAAATGTCGAAGTTGTTCAATTTGTTTTTTTTTTGTATTGACTTTTTTTTTTTTTTTTTTTTTTTCATCTCTTTCTTTGGGTTACTGAATGTATTATGTTTTTTATATTATTTCTGTTTATTATACATTAGAATTGTATTGTATTGTCTTATTATTGGAGATTTCTCCGTTAGACAATAAAGCTTATTATTATTATTATGAATATGTTGGTAGAAATTTATCTGTGGTTTTTATTATCATCAATGGTGTTTATGCATAATTGACTTTTATAATTGCAGATCATTTGCCATTTCTGATACTATAGGCTACTAGTAATCTTAAAACATTTATTTAAAAAACACCAAATGGTGGTCAAAACAATTATGTGGCTTTTTCTGCCAAAGCGCGCAGACTTAGCTATAGTACACCCTAATACCATTCGACAGGTAATTAGTAAGTACATTGCTAGGTAAGTTCAGAAATATGACGTTCCATTTAAATTAATGAAGTTATAGCAACTTAAAGTTCCTATTTGAGTAGTTTTTATTTTTGGACACCCTGTATAAGATTGCAAGTTTATTGCAATTGGAATACCAAATACGATCGATTATTATACTTTAGAGTTAATTTCGTCAACATGACTTAAATACTTCCCAAGTATTTGAAAGATGAAAATTAGACTAGATTTTGAGAAAATTCAATTTATCTAAACAATCTTAAGGTTTAGGTATTATAAACCTTAATGAAACAGAAGCTTAATTTGATCAGATGATCCAAAAGTGCAATAATATACAAGGCATTCCATTTAAAAAACACAACTTTGATACTTTTAGGTTATTTGAGACACTCTGTATAATATGAAACCAATTTTAAAAAGTAGCCAATAAATGAAACTTTTTGAAAGTCATATAGTCAATATTCCGCGCCATAAAGCGTGAATAACCCTGTACAAAAGAATAAAAAATATTAAAGCAATTAAATTATTTAAAAATAAATTAAAATGTACTTAATATAGTTAGAAAGCGGACCACTCGGTACAAAAATTAATCACTTTTTTTTTTAACTCAAAGTGCGTTTGAAAGAATTATTGTATTTTGTGAATTTCCTGTAATTGGGCATAGCGCCTGTTAGGACCACGAGCCAAAATTCTTCTTTATTTTGTTAATTTTTGGTGAATTGTTGTGAAATGTTTTGTTGTCCATGGTTGTCTTGATGTTTAGAGTACAAGAGAATATTGAAAGTCGTGTGTCAGCATCGTGATTACTTTATTGAAACGAAAGCTTTTAAAAAATGTTTAAAAAGTTTATGAATTCGCATTCATCATTTCCTAATACAAAATAATATAGATTTGTTATTTATATATATTTTCTGTTTATTATTATTTTTGTTTATTAATTACAGTTGTGCACTTAATTTAACAAAAAATATTTCATAATCTACAGGGTGTCCCACAGTGACTATCAATAATTATTAGAATAAGATTAATCATGTTTTTGAACATGATTTTGAAAATTGTTTATAACTAAGTTAATATTGGTCCTATTGTAGCAGTAGATATATCATTTTGTTAATGAATGAGAGGTCTTTTCGAGAAATTTAACTTCAGTTAGAGACGGTGGTCCACAAATGTTCCAGCAGCTTTCGAACATTAGCAAAGTTTGATTGTGTCCGCTATCTTGAATCTTTTCGATATGTCAAAAAAGTAAATTTCTTTCGATAGCCTAATACAGGGTGTTTCATAAGATAGAAAAGAATGTGCGGTAGGCTACTTTTGGTGAGGCTCCTTTGAAGCGAAACATTTTTAAAATAGTTTCCAATTCGTCACATTTTTCATAAAAATAAACTTGTAGTAGTACTAATTAACCGGAGTTATATATAGATAGGATAATGAATGCAGATAGTATTACCCCGTCTAAACCCTAATAAGATAATTAATATAGCCACTAGGTTCGAATTTAATACATAATATTTAACGAGCGGTAATCTAGATGTTGCGTAATTCTCAAAGACTCAGAACCAAATTATGATAGTCAAAAGAATAATAACAGAATCAAATTATTAAATGAAAGAAACAAACAACTAATAGCTAATCAAACCTTTTTTAGATGTCACAGCAACTTTGGCGTCGTTCACTACACTTCAACCTTATTTCAAGACTTATTCATTTTGTGTCCCCATGTAATAAAACTCAATTTCTTTGTAGGGGGTAACTTTATGTTTATTTAAAATTAAGAATAAAAGAGAAGAAATAATTATTAAAAAAAAGAAAATCTAAATCTAAATTAAAACTAGACAAAATCAAGAAAAAGAAACAATCTAAAACATAGAATAGTCAACAATTGATTAATTGAACAAAACTCTTAGTTAACTAATATTTAATCTTTATAAAGACTTAGCATAATGGAAATCGATGTAATTACGAATAACTTACATTGATTTCCACTTAAATGTCTTCAGTTACTTTGTATTAGCAAAAGAAAAAGATAATACGAAACTAAAATAAAAATTAAAGCAATTATACCAATAATTCAGCTTTGATAGACTTCTGAATAAAATCTCATAAAAATAAGTAAAATAAAAGAATTTTTGTAATCAGAAAAATGAACTTAGAAAAATTATAAATCTTAAAACAGCTTATAAGAAAATATATTTAAAAGTGACTTACTTGGATCTCGAACAAGAACTGACTTTTTAATTGAAAAGAACTAACGAGGTACTTTCTTTCAGAACGTTAATCTGATTACCTCCCCTATTATGTCTCAAAAGAGGGATGATAGCCAATAGGAATTCGAAGACGCCAGTTTCAGAGCGCAGCCCTTGCGCAGCGTTAGAATAAGGCACTAATTATTGATTTTCTACTCTTTAGTCGTACTTCTATTTTCTGTTATTCGATGTGGTTCAAGCGTATCTTTAGAGATGGCGATACGAGGTTTAATTGTGTGAAATTATGAATAATATTTCCACGATTCAATTCAATTGGTATAATTGCTTCAAGATACTTAATTTATACTAACTATGATTCGACGTGATGTAGATATTTCTCTTGTTGTAAATGCGAGTACATTTTGCCGTAATATAGCAACTATATTAGTGACCAGATATAACTAAATAAAGCAAGAGCCTTTAACTCAGTTCAAAAAAAGACTGCCCAAGACTCACCAATAACTATTGATATTATTATTATTATTGTTACCCCCTTGGGTAGAGTCAGACATTGGGAAGCAAAAAAAAACCAAGTAATTAATATCAACATTCCATCGATCATAACGTATTCCTTAATTTAAACAATTTATAAACGTATCGACAATGTTTAGAGAAAGCAATGCTTGAGCAAATCGGCAACACTGTTACCCAATAAATATCTGTAGAGTACGTAATAAACATTCTTATCTTAAGAACAAAATATTTTAAAACAACGATAAGTTTTAGACCCCCCATATATTAGGGTACGTTCGTATTTATGTTTACAAAAATAGCATCCTGTCCACAATCTGTGGGAATATTTCGTCTTATTATGAATATATATGATAAAAAAAAAGGACATGTTTGACATTGAAAATTCTCGGAAAGAAAACGATCTGCCACCCATTCACTCTAGAATTGCGTAATCTGTAAGCTTGCCAGTGGCGGGTTCTATTTTGTTACAAACTCAGTCTAAAAAAGAAAACAGATTTGTGTGTTATTCTTATGGAATCTACTCGCTTTAACAACATGCCAACTTACAATGCTTTGCTGCCAGAATGTCTTTCAAATTATCTCTATCGTACACCTCGTACTTATTATTTCTGCAATAGCGTAATTAATCCGAAATCTGTTTACAACCGAAACACGTGAATATATTAATTTAAACATAAACTCAATTTCCCCAAGTTTATTTTATTTTATTTTTGCTAAAATAATTTACTTTGTCGAAAAAAATCCATATTAATTATATTTCGATCAATTCAATTTATTCAAAATCTGACAACATCTAAGAAAAATTACGAAAAGCGCCGTTGCCGCACTTTATTTGAAAAATTCAATCTACTAATTATTTCCGCAATAGCGTAATCAATCCGAATTCAATTTATACACTCAAGACAACTTTAAATACCTATTTAACCACAAACTTAAACTTTATTTTCAAATTTCTTTCACAAAAACTTTACTTTCACAATTCACTTTCACGCAAATATTCTTCCCGATAAATATTACATATTTTATATACTAGGTCAAAATAAATCTGACAACAAAGCAACAATATAGATGAACTATTATTGCAGTGACAATTATGACAAGTGCATTTTGAAAATAAAAAATAAATTATACCGAATTAATTTAAAAATGTGTATTAACATAGAAACATTTGCTTAAAATCATTCTAACACTAGTAAATATAATAAAATGTATCATTTTCGAGAGAAGACTATTTCTGGAACCGTTTATTGTACGCAGTACACATCTTCTGTAAGCATTTTCTACTCATAATAAGCTATGTTTCGTGCAAGATTTCTTTTTTATTTCACAATTGGTGAAGATTTTGAGCTCAAAATCCTCAGTTTGAAGCCGAAGTTCTGTTAACCGATGAAGCATCTTTCTCGAGAGATGGTATTTTCAATTTTCACAATAACCACATTTGGGCTGAAGACAATCCACTTGAAATTGCAAAAGGCCATCATCAGCACCAATTTTCCGTGAATGTTTGGGCTGGCTTCGTCGGTGGTCATTTGAGAGGCTCACATTTTTTACCGAACAGATTAGACGGTGCAAATTATCGACAATTTCTAGAAGATGTACTGCTTCAAGTGAGACAAAACATGGACTTTTGCATGATGGAGCTCCGGTCCAGTTGAGTTTGGTTGCTCGTAAATACTTGGAGGTCGAGGAGCTCCACACCCTTGGCCGCCGCGATATTCCGAAATTAATTGTTTGGATTTTTTCTTTTGGGTCCATCTCAAAACCCTGGTCCACGCTACTCCTGCGTCGAAGAATTGCTGCGTGCATTGAAGCTAACGGTGGACATTTCCAACATTTAAAAAACTGTATATGATTTGTTATTGTTTTTTTTTTTAATTGCAAAATTGAAAATATCCCTTCATAATATCATTGTCCTGCGTAAATTTCACAGCCCCATTATTAGGAGAGCAGATTTCAACTTTTTGGGGCCTTTGTTTGGTATAGGACGCTATCATACAGGACCTAATCAAGACCTAAGAAACTATCCTTAATGACCGTTCCGAAGAATGTCGTTTGGCATGCAAATAGCCCTTCATAATATCATTGTCCTGCGTAAATTTCACGACCCCATTATTAGGAAAGCAGATTTCAAATTTTTGGGGCCTTTGTTTGGTATAGGACGCTATCATACAGGACCTAATCAAGACCTAAGAAACTATCCTTAATGACCGTTCTGAAGAATGTCGTTTGGCATGCAAATAGCCCTTCATAATATCATTGTCCTGCATAAATTTCACGACCCCATTATTAGGTAAACAGATTTCTTTTTTTAGGGCCTTGGTTTGGTATAGGACGCTATCATACAGGACCTAATCAAGACCTAAGAAACTATCCTTAATGACCGTTCCGAAGAATGTCGTTTGGCATGCAAATAGTCCTTCATAATATCATTGTCCTGCGTAAATCTCACGACCCCATTATTAGGAAAACAGATTTCAATTTTTTAGGGCCTTGGTTTGGTATAGGACGCTATCATACAGGACCTAATCAAGACCTAAGAAACTATCCTTAATGACCGTTCCGAAGAATGTCGTTTGGCATGCAAATAGCCCTTCATAATATCATTGTCCTGCGTAAATCTCACAACCCCATTATTAGGAAAACAGATTTCAATTTTTTAGGGCCTTGGTTTGGTATAGGACGCTATCATACAGGACCTAATCAAGACCTAAGAAACTATCCTTAATGACCGTTAATGACCGTTCCGAAGAATGTCGTTTGGCATGCAAATAGCCCTTCATAATATCATTGTCCTGCGTAAATTTTACGACCCCATTATTAGGAAAACAGATTTCTTTTTTTAGGGCCTTGGTTTGGTATAGGACGCTATCATACAGTACCTAATCAAGACCTAAGAAACTATGCTTAAAGACCGTTCCGAAGAATGTCGTTTGGCATGCAAATAGCCCTTCATAATATCATTGTCCTGCGTAAATCTCACAACCCCATTATTAGGAAAACAGATTTCAATTTTTTAGGGCCTTGGTTTGGTATAGGACGCTATCATACAGGACTATCCTTAATGACCGTTCCGAAGAATGTCGTTTGGCATGCAAATAGCCCTTCATAATATCATTGTCCTGCGTAAATCTCACAACCCCATTATTAGGAAAACAGATTTCAATTTTTTAGGGCCTTGGTTTGGTATAGGACGCTATCATACAGGACCTAATCAAGACCTAAGAAACTATCCTTAATGACCGTTCCGAAGAATGTCGTTTGGCATGCAAATAGCCCTTCATAATATCATTGTCCTGCGTAAATTTTACGACCCCATTATTAGGAAAACAGATTTCTTTTTTTAGGGCCTTGGTTTGGTATAGGACGCTATCATACAGTACCTAATCAAGACCTAAGAAACTATGCTTAAAGACCGTTCCGAAGAATGTCGTTTGGCATGCAAATAGCCCTTCATAATATCATTGTCCTGCGTAAATCTCACAACCCCATTATTAGGAAAACAGATTTCAATTTTTTAGGGCCTTGGTTTGGTATAGGACGCTATCATACAGGACCTAATCAAGACCTAAGAAACTATCCTTAATGACCGTTCCGAAGAATGTCGTTTGGCATGCAAATAGCCCTTCATAATATCATTGTCCTGCGTAAATTTCACGACCCCATTAGTAGGAAAACAGATTTCTTTTTTTAGGGCCTTGGTTTGGTATAGGACGCTATCATACAGGACCTAATCAAAGACCTAAGAAACTATCCTTAATGACCGTTCCGAAGAATGTCGTTTGGCATGCAAATAGCCCTTCATAATATCATTGTCCTGCGTAAATTTCACGACCCCATTATTAGGAAAACAGATTTCAATTTTTTAGGGCCTTGGTTTGGTATAGGACGCTATCATACAGGACCTAATCAAGACCTAAGAAACTATCCTTAATGACCGTTCCGAAGAATGTCGTTTGGCATGCAAATAGCCCTTCATAATATCATTGTCCTGCGTAAATTTCACGACCCCATTATTAGGAAAACAGATTTCTTTTTTTAGGGCCTTGGTTTGGTATAGGACGCTATCATACAGGACCTAATCAAAGACCTAAGAAACTATCCTTAATGAGGAATCCTCCGCATGTCGTTTGGCATGTAGATAGATATGTTGGGACCTACGTACCAGAAATCTCTTCGCGAGCTACCAGAATTCTCTTCGCGAGCTACCAGGGGCTCGCGATTGACGACCACTGCTTTACAGCTTATGACGCAGAGTACCTTTTTTGTGTATAAAACATCGGCGATTCAAAGGTATCTTAAAACCGTACTTTTTCCAGTGCCGTAGAAATTGGGGAAAAAAACACCTACTACTCCTTCAAAATCTTCTCCAATTATGCATTTAAAAAAGAATTCCTACTCAAAACATAGCTTATTATGAGTAAAAATTGCTTACAAAAACTGTTTCGGTTCCAGAAATATTCGCAAAAAAAGTATTTTTCTTCAATTTTAACACCCCCAGTATCTCGAAAATGGTGCATTTTTGAGAGCAAGTTAATAGAAACTTTTTTGATATTTTTGGACGAGCTCACACATCCTAAAGTATTGCACATATATTATGAAAAACCCTGTATTATATCAGTTTCCCATTTAGTTGGTACAAAAGAAAAACAGTTTCAAAATGTGCCCTCAGCGTTATTTCAGTAATAAACTTCAGGTCGTTTCCATGCCAAAGGGGATGAGAAAAAATGATTTTTTTTTTGTCATAGGCTTATTTACATATCACATCACTATATCCTGTTATAAATTCACAATTTTGATATAAATCCAAAAGAAAAAATGATGTTGTCTGTGTTCCACTAGCATTCGCTAATAATCTGGATTGTGCTATTTTGAAACTATTTAATTAACGGTAGGTGTTTCCAATTAATTCTCCCACCTAATCTAGATGTAAAAAAATAAATAGTTTACGGGTCGATGCTTGTTATTTTCAAAACAACAACGAACGGTGTTGAAATTAATTTTCGTTGGAAAACATGTACCTAGATACCAACCAACTCGCTGATAGAGACAGGTCGGATAGGGTAGCAGCTAACATACGATATAGGGGTTGTTAATCAATAATAATATATTGTACTGCTACAAATGACACTGTTTATATTTTGAGGCTAATAATCAAAACACAAATATTTTTTGAGGGTAATTCTACTAGGGTATGAAAATTTATGGGAAAAATTAGTTATTATTATAAACGCAATAATTGTAATAAGAATAATTATAAAAAAAAAAATCAAGAAAAAAAATTTGAAGGAAAAAAAATTTCACAAAAAAAAATAAAAAAAAAATTTAAAAAAAAAATTTTAAAAAAAATTTTTCAAAAAAAAATTAAAAAAAAAAAAAAACTTTCAAAAAAAAAATTTTTAAAAAAAAAATTAAAAAAAAAAATTTTTCAAAAATATTTAAAAAAAAAATTAAAAAAAAAAAAATTTCAAAAATATTTAAAAAAAAAATCGAAAAAAAAAATTTTCAAAAAAAATTTTCCAAAAAAAATTTTTAAAAATAAATTTTTCAAAAAAAAATTTTCAAAAATAAAAAAATTTCAAAAATATTTTTAAAAATAAATTTTTCAAAAATTTAAAAAAAAAAAACTTTTCAAAAAAAAATTTAAAAAAAAATTTTCCAAAAAAAATTTTTCAAAAATATTTTTAAAAATAAATTTTTCAATTTAAGGATTTTTTGTCCGCCATTTTGGAAAAATTGAGGTATCGGGTGTCATACGGGTCCAGGAGGGTGGCTTATCGGGTCAAATCTCTTAAAACGTCGTCTTTTATAACTATGCCAAATTTCATGCTTGTATCACAATTTGGCGTTTTTTTTCTCGCGGGAAATGGACTAGACCTATTAGGATTACATTCTAGAATAGGTGCCATTTATACAGGGTGTTACATTATCCTGTAGCATATCAAACTTACGTTTTTTTAAATGGAACACCCTAGATAGTATTTTTGCTTTCGATTCAGACATCATATTAAATGATTTTGATATATGTAAATGTGGCATAATTTGACATAAACAAATTATTTTGCACTACACGGCCTTCTTAATATTGTTGTTTGCTACAATACGTAAAAGTAGCATAGCAAGTAAATTTGTGTTTATACCAATTTTTCTAAAAAAAATTGTTATAATGGGGCATGTTTTTTGACTTTTAAATTAATATCTAGTTAACTATGCATTTTAGAGCAAACAAACCTTATATCAATATCATTTAATATGGTGTCTGAATCGAAAGCAAAAATAATATCTAGGGTGACTCACGAAGAGATTGATTTTGTGTTCGACTGACCAGTTATTTTTGAGCTATTGCTCTCTCCCTCCCCCTTACTTAGTCAATTTTGACACAGCTCTTGCCTGTTAGTAATTTACAGTTTTTTTTTGTATCTAGACTCGTTTTCCTCGCCTGCTTGACGGGATTTTTATATCCAGATGAATTCCAATAAGTGATACCACTTAAAATGGACACCCTGTAGAAAGAAGACAGACTTTTTCAATACAATTTTTATTTAAAAGTATTGATTGTGTTGTTGTAAAGCCTGTAAAAAGAGTATTTGATTGACGTGTTTATAATTATTAATAGAATTTGATTTTTACAACAATTAACTTAATAGTGAATTTAGAAAGGATTTTTAATTTATTAAGTATAATGAATATGAATAGAAAATTTGATGAAACACAACACTAAAACCATCACCACAGCACCAACATTTTACGGTATGTACAAATACAAATTTCAATTTATATTTTTTCTACACTCTTCTATTTATTTACCTCATCTTTTTCTAACATATCTACTCACCTATTTCAATAGTATTTTTTCTAAATTATATACAAATACCTTTTATTGTGAATCCAAACTGAGAATTAGCAACAAGGCAACAATAGAAGTTACAAAGCTAGTTACACTGGAAAAAGGTTGAGAATTTATTTTTGTTAGTTAATAATTTAAGAGACAGCTATTACCATGCCTCAGGCATAATAAAAAGGTGTTTTTCTTTTTATATATCATTGACCAAAATAGATAATTTTAAAGAATGTGTTTGGCGACATCTAGTTTTCGTTGGTAGTACGCCGAGCGAACAACAATTCACTATATCGACTGCCTGGGAGGTCACTGACCCCATAAAGCACGACTACCAACACATTGATGCGCCGATACTCCCTTTAGCGGCACCGCCTATATTAAGGGAGTCTCGGCGCATCTATGTGTTGGTAGTCGTGCTTTATGGGGTCAGTGACCTGCCAGGCAGTCGATATAGTGAATTGTTGGTACTACGAACGGAAACTAGATGTCGCCAAACACATTCTGTTACATCTCTGTACCATGTGGGGTATATACCACATTATTTACGAGAGTTTGGCTGTCAACTACTGACCGATCACCACTGATGAGTCGAGGATCGACGAAACCGTCTGGTGAAAGTATAGTGGTTGACAGACAAACTCTCGGAATTTAAGTCTTGTTTTGTTAAACAAGCCCATTTCTAATAGATAATTTTAATAATAGGAAGAGTCGTTTTTTGCTGACGTAAAGGTGAGCAATGGGAATATTTTGAAGAGACCTGTAGTGTATGTAAGAAATGTTCAAACACATGAATGAGTAATTTATTCCTTACACAGAATAGTTACTGCGGGAGATAACATTTTCAATATTTATTGTCCACTCTGTATGTTTAGTTTAATTGATCTATTATTAAAATTATCTATTTTGATCTTGAATTGTTAACAACCATTATGTGATCAAGAAATCAATTTTTTATGTTATGTTTGTTTTTTCTTTTCACTAAGCCATATAATTTATGATGACCCTAGCCAGGGTCGAAATATGTATTATTTGAAGAAGTTAAAAATCAAATAATTTGGTGGATGCGACAGAGTTTTGTTATCCAATAAATTTATTTTATTTTACTGGTTTTCTTTCAAAGGTTTCAATTTTGTTTCAAACAAACTTTAGGTTTTGAATCTACAACTGACACTATTCGGGATTCGATCGATTATTGAGAAACCACATATATTATATTATATTATATTATATTATATTATATTATATTATATTATATTATATTATATTATATTATATTATATTATATTATATTATATTATATTATATTATATTATATTATATTATATTATATTATATTATATTATATTATATTATATTATATTATATTATATTATATTATATTATATTATATTATATTATATTATATTATATTATATTATATTATATTATATTATATTATATTATATTATATTATATTATATTATATTATATTATATTATATTATATTATATTATATTATATTATATTATATTATATTATATTATATTATATTATATTATATTATATTATATTATATTATATTATATTATATTATATTATATTATATTATATTATATTATATTATATTATATTATATTATACCGGAAATGGGTGTCAACTTCCTTATTTTAATTACGACCCTATATGAATTATATTTTTTTTGAATTCTAAACATATTTCATGCATAATATGTTATACCCACCGCCAGCCGTTTTCGAAATATTTGAAATTTTATGTCAAAAATGACGTTTTCAGAATAAAGAATAATAACAATTTTCTATTATTTGGAAGCTTTAATAATTTAATTTGTTAGAATATCCTAGAAGATATAGACCTACTTTAGCCGCCTACGTGTATTTTTTTAGTAAATATAATTACAGGGTATTTGAAAAAAAGGGTAAAAGATAAAATTGAAAAAAGTGTCAAAATTCAAAATTTTTACACGGCAACCCCCCATTTTATATTTTTTTTATTTTTGTTGCATCAAAAATAAAAAAATAAGGAAAGGATGTCTATCCCAAAAACTGATAGTTTTCAAAATATTGGCAATTTTACATATTTCTATTACAATAGTGACATGAATTTGAAATTTAATTGACTTTAGTTGGCCATAATGGCTTTAGATAGCAAATAAATATGACACTTGACAAAAATAATTCTGCTCCAGTTTTTGAGCAAAATCATCAAATTTGTGACACCCTGTAGTTACAATTATAAAGTTGATGATGAGTTCTCGAGAACGAAACATCTAGCAAACATTCCGTAGACGTCCATAATTGTTACAGAGTGTCTTCGATTTTTTCAAAATAAAATAAAATTTTCAAACGCTCAACTTTTTTCCAGTGCAACAAACTTTGTTACACGAACTGTTGCTAAGTTCCCAGTGGAGACACAGTATTATATACTTTCAATTCATACCTACTAACTTCAGAGTTTATTATGCACAGTTTTTTAAACTTTTTTTTTATATATAAAATCATCTTTGTACATATTGTAAATTACAAACTCTTGCTTGCTGAAACAAATGCATGCTTTAGCTTATTAGCTTTTCTATGTTTATTAAGTATATACACTTTAGAATGTTCCACTAGTGCCAGTCTAAAAGTTTCTACCATTAACGCTCCTCTAAATGAGGTTATTTAAGCTCCATACTTGTAGTTAGGAATTCTGCTTACAATAATACAAGTTGTTTCAGAAAGTCGGTGCATGTTTATCTTTAGAGTACTTTTTTGGCACCAACTTATTGAAACACATTGTATTTTGAACATAGTAGGGCAATTCAACAACAAATAAACACATCGGCAAAATTAGGGGTACGATTACGAACGCTTCACTCAATTTAGACGTTTTTTAAACGAATTGTAATTTGATTCATCGCAAATGCATCTGATCAATTGCTGTTTTTCAACAAATCGTTTTTAGATCACATACAGGGACGGGAAGAAAGTGATTTTTGAAAGCCCCATTCGTAATTTTGTGTATTAAAGCTAGTTCTTTACAAAATGACTATTGGTCCTATGGTTTGGCAAAGAATCATGCTACAAATTTTTTAAAAAGAACATCAAGATCAAGCGAAGTGTTCAAGAGAAACTTCCCTAATTTTGCCTTTGTTTAGTTTTAAAAAAACTGCAAAAGGTTCTTGCTGTCTTCAGCTCGAAAACTCAACCTCTGCATATTTAGAGAATGAAGTTCATTCTCAATAATTGCTTGAAACGATATCCACTTTCAACAAACTTCAGTAGAGTTTTATCGACTGTTTTTACGGTTGAATCGATAACAAGTTAAGTTTAACATTTTGCTCTTGTTGTTGATGAGGGAACTCATAAAGCGAGCTATTACGAGTCTAAAATATTCCATGACAGTTTATAACGCTATCTGAATGTCACTATTGGAACTCTAATGTATGATTTTTGTATTTCAGTAACATTTGGTGTTGTATTCTTAGCTAAAAGTTAATTTATGTTGTCTTTGCACTATTGTATAATAATACTATTTATCTTTCCATTTTCTTTACTTTAATCTAATTTCCATTTCCTTACCAAACATAATACAAACAAATATATTCTCAATACGGTTGAGCATTTTTTTATTTTTCGTACAGTAATAATTCTCGTACTGATTTTTTTGGTTTTGAAGGTAATTGAGAAGCCTGAATTGCCATGACATAAAACACTGAAACCTATGTCAAATTTTTTAAACACGCTGGATTTTTTTTTAATTATTTGAAATATCGTTTGGTATTCAATTAAGAAATCTCTAACATATTTTTGTTCGTGAGCAAAAGGCAAATGGAGTAATAAAAAATAGGAAATTGAGCTTTGGTAAATAGTTTAGAAGAAAGCCATCCAATCCAATGTTGATGTAGTGTAAAATCCCCGATGATTAATTTGATCATGAAACCATCAGTAAGTTTAACAACGTCGCTGACTGCTTTTTGTGGAGTGTTTAGAAGCAAGAATCTATAGAAACAGCTATATCTTTGAAATGGTTGAAAAGAGTTAGCAGAGATTTTTTCGAATGGTTCTTTTCAGAGGGAGAAACCTGGGAGAATTTGACCAAGAAACCAACAGAAAGTGTAACGGCTTCGCTACTGCTTTCGATTTAGAAGCAAGAAATCATACAAACGGCGATATCTTTAAAATATTAAAGAGCTTCTACACAGAGATTTTGGAAAGCTTCTTCACGTATTATAAGAGAGAAAGCCCTAAAAATTTGATGATTGATGGAACCACCCGTAACTTTAACGTCATTGCTGACTGCTCTCTTTGGAGTAATTTTGAAGCAAGAATCTATGAAATGACGAGGTCATTAGTATGGTGACCAAAAGTTAATATTAAGCATACACAATGCCGTCTTCAAAAGTGGCAACGGCTTGCATGTTTAAGAATAACAGGGGCAATGCGAACTTGCCCCACAGCAGCGATGGAAACGTTGCTGCATCTGATACCTTTGCCTGTCCTAGTCAAAAAAGAGGCAGCAATTAGCGCTCTGAAACTGGCACAGGTAATGGAATACAAATCTGGCGATCTAGAGGGACACATGGGAATCCTGAATCTAATACCTTTGGATTTAGGAAGAAAACCGTCGGACGCTTTGCCACGCAAACATGATTTTAAAATCCCATTTCATTGCAGACCGTCAAAAATGGCTAAATGGGGAACCACGATGTCCAGAAAACACATCCGTCTGGTATACGGACGGTTCAAAAGGAATAGAAGGGAACACAGGCATGGGAGTATACGGGCCTAATTGCAGGCTCTCTGAATCTCTCGCGAAAAGTCCCACTATATTCCAAGCAGAGATCAACGCTATTAATCGTTCTGCTCAAGAATGCCTGCAGAGAGGCATCCCGGAACGGCAGATCAATATTATGTCAGACAGTCAAGCTGCGTTAAAAGCACTGAGGTCTTACACCTTCACGTCAAAGCTAGCATGAGAATGCAAATAGACCCTAAAGCAACTGGCAGTTCAGGGGAAAAAGATTACTCTGACATGGGTGCCAGGACATGAAGGCATAGAGGGGAACGAAGTGGCCGACCAACTTGCAAAAGAGGGCGCAAACGCTCCGTTCTGCTGCCCAGAACTCATATTTGACCTTCCAAAAAGCCATATGATGGAAGAACTTCCGAGATGGGAAAAGGAACAACTTAAGTCCTACTGGAGAAACACTCCAGGCCTAAGACAATCAAAAAGGTTTAACAAACCTTCAGAGGCCAACGCAGGGAAGCTTATCCAACTGGAGAGAAGCGACCTAAGGCGAATTACAGGCCTTTTTACGGGACATCACCCAGTGAAGTACCATCTCAAAAAGATGGGCCTAACCGAGGACGAGACTTGTCGGTTTTGCGAAGACGCAAAAGAGACAACAGAAAATCTTCTGCAGGTCGAAGTGAGGGGAGGCCAAACCGCCTAAACGACTCCGATAAAAGAATCTACAAAGAAATGGCGATATCATTAAAATATAAAAAAGCTTCAACAGAGATTTTGAGAACGGGACTTCATAATGACTTTAAGAGAGCAAGCTTGGAGAATTTGACTGAAACTACCAGTAAATTTAACAGTGTCGCTTACTGCTTTCTCTGGACTGTTTAGAAGTAACAATCTATAGAAACAGCGATATCTTGGAAATGATTGAAAAGCTTTAACAGATACTTTTTCGAAAGGTTCTTTTCAAGCCCTTTAAGGGAGAAAGCTCGAGGAATTTGACCATGAAACCACAAGAAAGTTTAACGGCTTCGCTGACTGCTTTCTTTGGAGAAATTTAGAAGCATGAATCTATAGAAACAGCGATAGCTTTGAAATGATTGAAAAGCTTTAACAGAGATTGTTTCGAAAGGTTCTTTTCAAGCCCTTTTAGGGAGAAAGCTCGGAGAATTTGACCATGAAACCACAAGAAAGTTTAACGGCTTCGCTGACTGCTTTCTTTGGAGTAATTTAGAAGCATGAATCTATAGAAACAGCGATAGCTTTGAAACGATTGAAAAGCTTTAACAGAGATCGTTTCGAAAGGTTCTATTAATGCCTTTTCAGGTAGAAAGCTCGAAGAATTTGACCATGAAACCACAAGAAAGTTTAACGGCTTCGCTGACTGCTTTCTTTGGAGTAATTTAGAAGCATGAATCTATAGAAACAGCGATATCTTGGAAATGATTGAAAAGCTTTAACAGATACTTTTTCGAAAGGTTCTTTTCAAGCCTTTTAAGCGAGAAAGCTCGGAGAATTTGACCATGAAACCACAAGAAAGTTTAACGGCTTCGCTGACTGCTTTCTTTGGAGTAATTTAGAAGCATGAATCTATAGAAACAGCGATAGCTTTGAAATGATTGAAAAGCGTTAACAGAGTATGTTTCGAAAAGTTCTTTTAAAGCCCTTTAAGAGAGAAAGCTCGAGGAATTTGACCATGAAACCACCAGAAAGTTTAACGGCTTCGCTGACTGCTTTCGTTGGAATCATTTAGAAGCAAGGAATCATACAAACAACGATATCTTTAAAATATTAAAGAGCTTCTACATAGAGATTTTGGAAAAGCTCCGTCATGTATTATAAGCGAGAAAGCTCTAAAAATTTCATGATGAACCCACCAGTAACTTTAACGTTGTCACTAACTGCTTTTTTGAAGTAATTTAGAAGCAAGGGTCCGTAGAAATGGCAATTTCTTTGATAATATTAAAGAGCTTTTACAGAGATTTTGGAAAGGTTCTTTTCCTGCCTTATTGGAGACAAATCTCGAAGCATTTGATCCCAAAACGACCAGCAACTTTAACAGCGTCGCCAACTGGTTTCTTCGTAGTAATTTAGAAGCAAGGATCCATACAAACTGTGATATCTTTGATTTTGGAAAGGCTCTTCTCATGTAGTATACGCGAGAACGCTCTGAGAATTTGATCATGAAACTTACCAGTAACTTTAACAGTGTCGCGGACTGCTTTGGAGTAATTTAGAGGCAAAAATGTAAGGAAACAGCGATATCTTTGGAACTATGAAAGAGCGTCAATAGAGTTTAGTGAGTGAATAAAATTTCCAGCACAGTTTTACTAAGTTTATATTTATTGGGTATTTTTTGTTGTTTTGAAATTTTTTTCCATTGTATCTGCTACTCTAATGGCTGAACTAGTTGAAGTATTTTTAAGATGGTAGTCCTTCCTTTTATAACTGAAGCAAGTGTCCACTTCTGTCTACAATATTGACATTGATGTACTTCCGGTATAACCGGAAGTTCCATTGTCTTGAAAATATGTTATCAGCTTAGCTTTCATCGAATTAATTTGTTACCAAATTTTAAACATTTTCCTATTTATAGTTTTCGACATATAAATCAATACTCCTCTGGGTGGGACACTGTCATGAAAACTTGATTTCCTGCAAAACAAAAATTACAAAAATCAGTTCATGAATAAAAAATTGCTATACGAAAACAACACTAAAATTCGAAATTCGACATATTTTATTTTCTTTAATTTTGAGTTGTAAATTAACAAAAAATAAATGAATATTAAATTAAAAAAAATATTTTTTTATATAAGATTCTATGAATAAAATCACTAATTGAATTCATATTGATTTCATATTTTTGGTTGGTAAGCCTTGGCAATGCCATGCTGCCTGTCTCTCTATTACCTTGTTCTTCGCTTTTTTCTAGATCTTGCAGAATCTTCAAAAAAAGCGTACAGAACGAAGGGGGCGCCTCAGCTCGGACCTCAACAAGTCTAATAACACCAAAAGCAATCTCATCTTTAAGGTAACCTCTTGTGTGCTGCAAATATTTTTTAATCGAAAATTGAAACCAACATTTTTGTTTAAATAAATTTTATTTTATATTGCTTGGCGTTCTGCATGCCCGAACCGCGGCGCCTCTAGCTTCTTTAGCTTATATTTTTATTTCCTTCTTTTAGTTTTACTCTCATTTATCTCCTCTAATTTTCATTTCTTCTTCTGTTTTAATGTTAAGGTTGGTTCACAGTATGTACCAATTTAGAACACAACATGTAAATCAATAATGTAGGTAGGTAATTAATATACAGGGTGAACTACTGAGGTTAGAAAAAAAAATGTTGATACAAAAATTTATTGGTTTTAAAGAAATGTCAAAATTATTTGAGTGTTAATAATACAGGGCGTCCGAAAAGTACTGCACTCCATAATTTCAAATGGGACACCCTATATATTTTTACATTTTTAGATTCCTTGGGATAATTAAAGGTAAGTTTAATAACAACTCACTAATCGAATTTTGTGTAATTTAGACAGCAATTAAGGTTTTTTTGTAACAAATTTAATTTTCGCAAATTTCGATTTGCAATATCCAATTTTTTACTGAAATAAACAAATTTAAAACTTTTTTAGGAACAAACTTCTTCTCTTCTTAAAATGCCGTATACTTCTAGTGCGTTGGCAACTATCTCATCATAATAAGGGTCCTTGCTTCCGCAGCGCGACAGAGCTCGCCCGTATTGCTAATGCCTGTCCAGTTCTTGATGTTTCTCAACCAGGACATCTGTTTACGTCCTACTCCTCTTTTCCCTTCAATTTTTCCTTGGAGAATTATCTGTGGTATTTTGTACTTCTCTCCTCGTAGTATGTGGCCCAGGCATCCAATTTTCCGCTTCTTGATTATGTTGAAAAGTTCTCTTTCGCATCCCGTCCTTCTAAGAACGTCTTCATTTCGAACTCGGTCTACCCACGATATACGTAGCATCCTTCTTAGACACCACATTTCAAAATCCTCAAGCTTGTTTATCGACCGGATCTTCAGAGTCCATGTTTCCATTCCATATAACAGGATGGACCAGACGTAACAGTGCACCATTCTGCATCTTAATTTGAGGGACAATGTCAGGTTGCAAAGAAAGGGTCTTAGGCTTGTGAAAGCTTGCCTCGCTTGTTGTATGCGACAGCAAATTTCCTGTTCGGGATTCCATTGTTCATTTATGTTGGTTCCAAGGTATTTAAAGTTTTTCACTCGTTCAATAGGTTGGTCTTCCAAGTTTAACACAGCATTTTGAGGAGGGTTTCTGCTTACTATCATGTACTTTGTCTTTTGTATGTTTATTTTGAGACCATTCTCCTTTCCACTGTATTTATCTGTTCCAGCATTAGTTGTAAGTCCTCTTCACTGTCAGCAATGATTACGGTGTCGTCTGCATACCGTATGTTGTTAATTGGTATACCATTTACTTTAATCCCACACTCTAAGTCTTCCAGCGCCTCAGAAAATATATTTTCGACGTATAAGTTAAATAGTATTGGTGACAGTATGCACCCTTGTTGAACCCCCTTTGAACTTTAAATTCGTCTGTTGTTAGTGATTTCTCAAATCTTACACAGGCTTTTTGATTCCAGTATAGATTTTGGATGATTCTGATATCTGATATTGGCATTGTGCAGAAGTTTCAACAAGGTGTCATGTCTAACATTGTCGAAGGCCTTCTCGTAATCAATAAACAGCATATATACGTCTTTTCGTTGGTCTAAGCTGTTTTGTACTAAAGTATTCAGGCAGAAAACGGCTTCACGAGTCCCCATTCCGCTTTTAAAACCAAACTGTGTGTCTCCGCTTAGATCTTCTAGTTTATTGAACATTCTAGAGTGTAGAATACGAAGGAATACCTTCAGCAGATGACTCATTAGGCTGATAAGGCGATGGTCTTTACATTTCGTGGTGTTGGTCGTCTTTGGGATCATTACGATCGTTGATCGAAGCCAATCAGATGGAATGTGGCCAGTGTCATATATGCGATTGAACAAATTCACTAGCATTTCTACATTTTCTTCGTCTAACAACTTAATTGCTTCTACGGTGATGTCATCTGGTCCTGGGGCTTTGTACATCTTGGTTGACTTGATGGCATATATCACTTCGCTTTTAATTCTAGAGGGCCCCGATAAATTATCAGAGTGCAGCGTATGCACTGGCTGCTGTGGTCTTATATCATTGAAAAGGTTTTCCGCGTATTTTTTCCATGTCGTTGCTAGTTCTTCTTCTGATGTTATATACTCATTTTGATCATTGCGTATTCGACTTTTGTGTTGTTTTCTGTATATATGTGATATTTCTTTTACTTTTTTGTGCAATCCAAATGAATCACCTCTTGTTTGTAGCTGTTCTATTTCAATACATCTTTCTTCCATCCATAGTTCCTTTGCTTCTTTGATCTTCCTTCTTATTTCCTTGTGAGTATCCTTATATTTCTCTTGATTTCCCTGGTTTTTATATTTCCTGCGACCTTCCATCAGATCCAATATCTCTATCGTCATCCATTCTTTCTTTTTCCCTTTTCTTATTTTCGGTTTGATTTCTTCGCTTGATGCTTTTATGAACTCTTTTATTCCAATAACAATGTCTTCAATATCATTAGTTTGATTGATACTTTTCACGTATTTATTGATGGATTCCGCATATCTCTTTGTAAGATCTTCATTTCTCATGAGTTCTCTTGTATCTAATTGATTTTTTATTCTGGTTTTTTTGATCCTAGCCAACTTTACTTTTACATCTGCCACGAGAGGATTATGATCTGATGCAATGTCCGCGCCCGGATAAGCAGCGACTCTCTTTATACAATTCCGAAATCGTTTGTTGACCAAAATAAAATCTATTTGATTTCTTTTGACTTGGTTTGGACGATCTCCAGGCGCTCGCCATGTATATAACCGTCGGGGCGGTAGTTGGAACCATGTATTCATTATAATAAGTTGTTTTTCTTGACAAAATTCAACTAATAAATCGCCTCTCTCGTTCCTTTTACCCAGTCCAAATTCGCCCACAATATCCTCGCATCTACCCTTCCCTATTTTAGCATTAAAGTCTCCTAAAATCACGTTGATTTCCTACTTTTTTATCATTTTTAATGCTCTATCTATATCGTTATAAAATTCCTGAACTTCGTTTTCCTCTTTATCCGCTGTAGGAGTATACGTCTCTATGATATTAAGGTTTACAGGTTTTCCAGTTATTTTCACCAACATCACTCTTTCCGAAAATGGAACAAAATCTATCACTGAGTGCCGTGTGTTGCGATCGAGAACTATAGCCACTCCATGTCTATGATATTTATCAGATTGGTCCGCGCATGAGTAGTAGAAAGTATAATCATCTTTTGTAAAGTGTCCTGAACCGGTCCAGCGCACTTCACTAATTCCCATTATATTTATTCTTAAGCGTTTCATTTCTTGTAGAAGATTATGTGTCTTCCCTGATTCATACAGGCTATTAACATTCCACGTGGCAATTCTTTGGATAACATCTACTCGACTCCGGGGGATTCTTAGCACCCTCTGACCATTTAAGCCATTTGAATGAAATTATTTGTCATTATTAACCGGAAGGATTGTACTTTCAAATAAAAAAAGAAATTTGAGAAAATATTCAGCAGTTTTTCTTTTATAGCATTTTCAAAAAAAAAAAGTTATCTGGCAGACCCATTAGTTAAACTTTTTAACTCGTTCTATGTCTTCACTATCGTATGTAAGTTCCGCATTCCGGAACTCATCCAATTTGCGGCTGATTACTAGGAATTTTGTCTTTTTTATATTAATGTTGATTCCCATGCGTCGGCCGTGCATTCCAACCATGTCCAGGAGTCTTTAGAGGTCATTCATATTGTCTGCTATCAGGACTGTGTCGTCTGCATACCGTATATTGTTGATCCATGTGCCATTTACTTTGATGCCTAATTGTTGTCCTTCTAGAGCTTCCTGGAAGATATTTTCAGAGTAAATGTTAAACAGAAGTGGGGAGAGGACACATCCCTGTCTTACACCTCTAAGGATTTTCTGTGCTTTCGTAACTTCGCTGTCAAATCTAACTGCTGCTGATTGGTTCCAGTACAAGCTTTCAATACAGCGTATGTCCTTTTGATCTATGTCAATTCGCCTCAGCATTTGAACGAGTTTGTGATGTTGCACTCTATCAAATGCTTTTTCGTAATCTATGAAACACATCGCTACATCTTTTCTCTGATTTTAAAAGCTGCAATTTATTGTAGTGAAAAATAAAAATCTAGATATATAAAAGAAACTTTTTGTATAGATTATATGATTAATTATTGGGTATCTACCTATAATTGTAGTTTAGTAATTGCAGCAGTGGTCTCTCTAGCGAAATAATAATTGTGAGAAATTATTTAACAAAACTGTAAATAACATATAGTTTCATGAAAATGTCACAAATTATTATTACCAGTTTTCAAATCCCTCGTTGTAAAGCTTATTAAATATTCATTAATTTTAATATTGTTAATATCGATTCCAACAGTCGTACTGGCTGGTATTATTATAATTGTACAGTAACCGTTAGAAGCGAGGTAACCCAGAAAAATGTTTATGATGGGGTAATATTATTAATCGTCTATGAAACAGGGTGTTGATTTTTTATCTAAAACACAAACTAGGATTCATAACCAGAACTTCTTACTTAGACCCATCACCAGTAGGTCCAATTCGTTTAGCCAAATATGATTCTAATTCTCGAAATACTCTTGAAATGTCCTCTTCCGGAATAGCCTTCAATACCTTCCTGGATTCGGCTTGTATCTCCTCAATCGATTCAAGACGGTGTCCCCGGAGCTGTCAATTCATTTTAGTGAATAACCAGAAGTCAGACGGTGCTACATCAGATGAATGCGGTTGTTGTGGATTGACGTCCTCTCTCTCTCTCTCTAGGTGCCATCTCCGCGACGAAGATTGGGGATCATCATGGCAATTCTTATTTTGGATGCAGCTGCTCTAAAAAGCTCTATGGAGGAACATCCAAACCACTCTCTTAAGTTTCTCAACAAGGATATCCTTCTTCTACCCACGCTTCTTGTACCTTGGATCCTTCCCTGCATTATCAATTGAAGTAAGGCGTATCTTGGTCCACGAGTCACATGGCCCAGATACTCAAGTTTCTGCTTTTAATTGTTATTAATAACTCTCTTTCTATGTTTAGTCGGTCAAGTATTTCTAAGTTAGTTATCCGATCGACCCATGACACCTTCAGTACTCTTCTGTACACCCACATTTCAAAAGCTTCTAGTCTTTTGGTTATTTCTGCGGTCAAAGTCCATGCCTCGACGCCAGAAAGCAGAGTGGCAAAAACATAACATCTAACTAGTGTCAGTCTCAGTTTTAGGCTTAGACCCCTATTGCACAAAACTCTTTTCATGCTAGTGAAATTGGACCTTGCTATTTCTATGCGTGCTTTTATTTCTCTCGTGTAGTCGTTACTACAAGTAACTGTTGTTCCAAGATAAGTGTACTTCTCTACCTGTTCGATGGGTTCACCTTTGACGATTATCTGTTCGTTGTTAGTCTGGGCCTTCTTTGTTATTTTCATGAACTTAGTTTTGTTTACGTTGAGTGTAAGGCCGTATTCTTCGCTATATCGAACAAGTTTGTCCATGATTCTTTGTAGATTTTCCAGGTTTTCCGTTAAAATTGCGGTATCATCAGCGTATCTTAGAACAACTATAGGCACTCCATTTACTTTTATTCCTGCACTGTCATTTTCCATTGCCCTTTTTAGAATCTCTTCAGAGTAGGCATTAAACAAAATAGGTGACAGAACACAACCTTGACGTATACCTCTCTTAATTGAGACTTTGACGGTGGCATTTTGGTTGTAATAGAGATTTGAGATGATTTGCAGGTCTTGGTGGTCTAGGTTTTTACATTGTAATATTTCCATCAACTGGTCGTGGCGGACCCTGTCAAACGCCTTATTATAGTCGATGAAGCAGGCATATACGTCCTGATTAACATCTAGGCATCGCTGCACTATTACGTTGAATGCGAATAGTGCTTCTCTTGTACCTAATCCTTTGCGGAAGCCAAACTGACTATCACAGATATCCAGCTACGGATGTGATATTTCTCACATCGTCGAAAAGGCTTTTATATATATTGACGTCCTGGACCACATCATTTCAAAATTGGATAAAATTAAAAACAGGTGTTACGTTGAGGGACAGAAAATAAATCCTGGAAAGCGGTGTTGACCAAGAGCAAATCCCTGTCTCTGATGTACAACTTGACTGGTAGAGCCACACACAAAGGACGCGGCTCCTAACCAAGAAAGATCCAGCGCTTGCCGCCAGAAGGTCACATGAAAATCCTGAACCTGATACCATTAAGATCAGGACAAAAACCGATGGACGCTTCGCCAAGCAAATATGACATTTCATTCGAAGTGGTCATTAAAGACCGCCAACCGTGGAGGAATGGCGGACAGAGGCTAGCAGAAAACACATGTCCTGTATGTTATACTGACAGATGACACGTTGGCCTCCAGATAAATCAAATGACCTAAGCGCCTCCAACACAATCTACAATAATCAACTGCCTTAGTCGCTATGGTGGATCTAATTCATATGCATTACTATGTGTATATGTAGATGGTACTAGTTTACATATATCTACTGTTGGATATCTCATTGTGATTAATTGCAGGCCGATATTGCAGATGGGCAACGACTATGGTACTCTGACGAGCTCATAATGAGAGCGAAACGAATTCGTCAGTATCTGTCGACTCATGCCTCGGTTTGGTTCTACTGAATTAGACTGAGGCCTTTCTAAATTAAACAAAAAATCCCTTGTGTAGGTAAAACCAGTCGTTTAATCCGCTATGCCACGAAATTATTTTTCATTTATATTATTTACGTACACAAATTCATTTTATTATTATTTATTTAGTGAAATACCAAATATGCCATAATGTTCGATAACTAATTTACATATAATTGCTTTTAAAATTTTAATCCAATATGGTTTCGAAATACCAACAAATTTTAAATATCTGGTAAATTGTCATTGATTAAACAATACAAAACAGTGGCGTGTGTATTTGAGATGACATAAAGTTTCAGAAACAACTGATAATATTATTCTTTGTAATAAGCCGCGTTGCAGTTTGTCTTTTTGGCCCTTTTTTACTGACTACTGGGGCTAATTTTTATGTTTCCTCTAGTTTATTACTTTTTTAGCCGAATTTCGCCATTCATTCTGCATTACTGCTATTTTTGCTACCAAATTTGGTCCATAATAATAATAATGCTTTATGCTCAACAGTATTACCATTTACAGAGCAACAATATCTTAAATAATCATAGTGTGCATACACATACATAATCAAGCATTTGCGCCACAATCACTGAGAAATACATAGCCAACTGAGTATAATAGCGCCTTAATAAAGGTAAATAAAAACCTTGGTCAGGATAAGTTCCATCCTCCCGAAAACACAAAAACTTCAAAAATCTTCGTTGGACTCTCTCAATAAGTAATTTATAAGATATATAGTAGGGACACCATACAACTGAACAATATTCCAATTTCGAGCGAACATAGGCATAGTATAAAATCCTCAAAATATTTAAGGCAGCAAAGGGTTTGGAGCATCTAACAACAAAGCCATAGATTCTTAGAGCATCGCTTACATTTGAACGAATATGGTCATTAAAAGAAAATTTAGAATCAAACAATACTCCTAAGTCATTCGTAGAATCATAACGTGTGACCGATATGTCATCAATACAATAATCATAATTCAGATGCGTTTTCTTCCGCGTATATGTAACTACCTTACATTTGTCGGGGTTCAAATACAAACGGTTCACAGCACACCAAAGTCTTATGGCATTCAGACAAAGTTGTAAACTTTCACAATCCTCAGTCATATGTCTTTTAGAGCGCCATTCATTTTTGTTAAAATATACAGAGTGTCGCATTAAGAAAAAGCAAGTTTGTGAACTATCCTGTATAATTGAAAACATTTTAGGATTGTACATCTCCTCAGTGCCTAAAAGTTTTCTAAAGGATTTTTTTGTCTATCGCTTATAGATCTTGAGATATCTTCTGCCCACACACTAATGGGCTACCCTGTATAGATACTTTTAAAAAAATGTCTACAATAAAAGAAAACTTTTTTATTTGAAAATATAGCTTGTCAGCAAAAGTCTTACCAGTAAGGTAAATGACAACAGTTCATCAAAGTATAAATAAAATGGCCGAAACCACGTATACCCCGTGAAATTAAAAAAAAACTGATAGCTAAAAATATACAGGGTGGTCCAACGAAAAGTTTGCACCTAGCTTTTCTCTTTTTTTTGTAGTCGAATGCGAAAATGCTCGGACACGTCGATTTTGCTTTTGAGGGGGACACATTTTAAACATATTTTTCGATCTGCGCCTTTAACCCCCTAGCGGGGGTGAGTAACAACCCTAAAATTTTAAATGGAAAGAGGGGTCTAATGACATATCATTTGAAAGGACACAAAATTGTCTTTCTAATGATACCCTATTTGTCGAATTTTACTAAAACAGTTAATACGAAAACGACTTTAAAGACATTAAGCCGATAATTTTGGTATTAATGAGAAATACAAATAAGTTTTAATTATTGCGAGTGAAAACACCTGCAATCGTTAGTACATTCCAATGTTTGTTAGTTTTAACATTGCTTTGTAAAAAAAGTAAACAAGCTGTTAAATTGATTTATTAAAACGTTACATTAACAAATGTTGAAAATGTGACCCATTTGATTCCATACAATAATACAAATTTTGTTCAAATCTATTTCTAACATTTTGTAGCATATCAGGTGTTATGTTTCTGCACTCTTCTGTAATGCGTTGGCGAAGATCTTCTATGGATTCGGGCTTCGTGGCAAAACATTTATTTTTTAAGTGCCCCCAAAGAAAAAAGTCTAAAGGCGATAAATCCGGTGACCCGGCAGGCCATTCAATTGGGCCCCTCCTTCCAATCCACCAATCCACCGTCCAGGGAACCGGTCATCTAAGAACTGTCTTACAGGAGCCACATAGTGCGGAGGTGCTCCATCTTGCTGGAAATAAAGCCGATCAGCAGTATGATTTTGGTCATCTTCTATTATTTGTGTTATTAAAGGATCAATTGTGTCTTCAAGCATGTTTAGGTACACTTCACCAGTTAAATTTCCAGGAATAAAAAGTGGTCCTATAATATGATTTCCTAATATGCCACACCAGACGTTTATTTTTTGAGGATACTGGGTATGAACCTCACGGAATAAATGTGGGTTACTGTCATCCCAGTAACGGCAATTGTGCCTATTTACAGCTCCATTCAAATAAAATGTGCATTCGTCGGAAAAACAAATGTTAAATAATAATTGCGGATCTTCAATTAAACGCTGGCTCATTGCTTCACAAAATTGCAGCCTTCTATCAGGATCATCCTCATTTAGTTCCTGTACTAATTTGATTTTGTACGGATGAAATTTGTACGCTTTTAAAATTCGTATTATGGACGAACGGGAGACACCTGAGGCTTCAGCTAGTTGACGGGTACTTTGACTATGATCCATTTCAACATGCCCTAAAACAGCGACTTCCACAGCTTCATTTCTGATCGGTTTCTGCGGCTGGTGTTTTACATTACAGACAGATCCGGTATCTACAAACTTTTTAACTAACTTGCCAACGTACACATCATTCACATTTTTATCGGGATGTCTCTCATTAAATAAGCGAGCCGTAAGTCTAGCACTACTATTATTTTGAAAATAAAGTTTAACAATTTCAACTCGTTCTAGAATGGAATAAATCATTTTGTACGGTAAAAGTAAAATAACTTAAGAAGCAACCAAACTGAATCAATGAAAAGACTAAAATAAACGGTGTAAATTCTTTTCCTACACGTATCTGCAGTTTTTATTTCAACAAAAAACGCAAATGATTAGTGAGGAATTTAGTTCTGATAAATAAGATAGTGTTTTTGAAATCCCGTTTTTCTTCAAAGTAAATAATTTAGAAATGATTGTAGTTGTTTTCAGTCGTAATAATTAAAACTTATTTGTATTTCTCATTAATACCAAAATTATCGGCTTAATGTCTTTAAAGTCGTTTTCGTATTAACTGTTTTAGTAAAATTCGACAAATAGGGTATCATTAGAAAGACAATTTTGTGTCCTTTCAAATGATATGTCATTAGACCCCTCTTTCCATTTAAAATTTTAGGGTTGTTACTCACCCCCGCTAGGGGGTTAAAGGCGCAGATCGAAAAATATGTTTAAAATGTGTCCCCCTCAAAAGCAAAATCGACGTGTCCGAGCATTTTCGCATTCGACTACAAAAAAAAGAGAAAAGCTAGGTGCAAACTTTTCGTTGGACCACCCTGTATAATAATAATAATAAATCGACTTTATTGCATTCATACAATTTGCCCAAAAATACAAAAAAAAATCTAATTTTATAATAACACAATACAATATAACAATATCTGCATGAGAATTGAAACCAATTTTGTAAAGTAGCTGTAGATTTTCGAGGCTCTCCAATTTACGATCCATTGCACCAGAAATTGGGTAAGTCGAATGCATCGCTAAGATAAAATCCTAATAAAACAAAATAATTGTCAGCCTCGAAGGACATTATTTTTTGTTTTAACAGTTTCAACAGACTGAACTTCATAATATGTTAAAGATCGGTTTTTCTTGAACAGCTTTCATATTAGAATGTTAAGAGAAAAATTAACATAATTTCGTTGAAACTGATTTAGACGCAACGCTGACGTTTCACTGATCATCCTAATTCAGAGCAACTTTAGGTGCACGATTTCTTATGCTGTTTCGCTACCATAGATTATCACACCACATCGTCATCGTTGAAAGAAACCCTTATTTTGAAGGTCTTGCGGAATTATATTATTCAGAGGGAATAAACAAATTTTAAATACGTCAGACTACATGTATTAAGCTACAATGAGATTATAACTTATCAAACCACCCTCGTATTATATGAAGTACTTACAAAATTTATTCAAGAAAAACCGATTTTCAGCAGCATCATGTTGTACCTATATGATTTGGAGAGATTTTCCGGGACACCCTGTAGATTGGATTGTCAGTCTGTTTAGTTCAGTTTTATTTATACAGGGTCTTTCATAATATAGGGTGCATTTTAGAGAGTAAGTTAATAGAACCTTTTTTTCATATTTTTGGACAAGCTCTCACACAGGGTGTTAGTAAATAAGTGCGACAAACTTCAGGGGGTAATTTTGCATGAAAAAATAATGACAGTTTGCTATATAAACATATGTCCGCAAATGCTTCGTTTTCTGAGATACGGGGTGTTAAAGTTTTTCTTAAAAACTTAATATTTATTGATTGCTTTGAAACCGGCAGAGATATGCAACTGAAATTAAGTGAGTTTTAAGAGGTAGTTATTGCGCATTTTTTGCCAAGCAATTAAAAATTTTATGTTCATCAGTGACGCGCATACGGGTAATGATCTCAATATTTTTAAAGAAAAAAATGGTACGCCACTGGAATTTTTCAAATAAAAAATCATTTTGCAATTCCTCGTTCAATTTGCGATAAAAAAACTGTCTTGCTGTTTTATCGTAGGGGGGCATGTTCTTTGTGGAAAAAAATAAAGCATCTTACCCCGTATTTTTCATTTCTTTAATACATTATCAAGAACTATCTAATACAATAAACATTAAACCAAAACAATAAGAAAAAATAACACTAATAATAAAGAAACGCAAATTTGACATTTCGTTGAAATATTCGTATTTAACAGAATGTTGACAGTAGCCGCGAGATGTTTCATTTTTTTGCAAAAATGCCCCCTACGATAAAAAAAGCAAGAGAGATTTTTTATCACAAATTGAACGAGGAATTCCAAAATGATTTTTAATTTGAAAAATTCCAGTGGCGGACCTTTTTTTTTCTTCAAAAAAATTGAGATTATCCGTATGCGCGCCACTGATGAACATAAAATTCTTACAAAACAAAATAAAAGTCGTCTACTCCACAATATAACTCTGTATAATTACACTAGATCATCATTGGTACAACCAAACCATACATGTTTCGAAAGTTCAAACTTTCATCATCAGTGGTAAAAATAACGTAGTGTCAGAAATCGAAAATTGGATATTAGTTACTCATAATTATAAGAATCACACCGTGGAAAAATTTTAACAAACAAAATAAATTGAACTAATAATATATTAATTGTTCAATTGATGAACATTGAATGAGATGATATCACACCTTTTCAATGTATTCTTGTCGATTGTTGTCTCAGTTCGCCATTTTGCACAAAATAATGAAAATTTGACGAATATATAATTAAATTATTATCAGTTCGAATTATGAAAAAGAAGAAAAGGAAAAAAATCATCTCATTCAATGTTTATCAATTGAACAATTAATATATTATTAGTTCAAGACATGTATGGTTTGCTTGCACCAATGATGATCTATTGTAATTATGCAGAGTTATATTGTGGAGTAGACGACTTTTATTTGGTTTTGTAACATTAACACTCCTCGTCACAATGGATTATTTTTCGAAAAAGACCTCTTAAAATCCACTAAATTTCACTTGCATATCTCCACCGGTTTCAGAGCAATGAATAAATCTTAACTGTATCTCAGCAGAAAACGAAGCATTTGCGGCCATGTGTTTATATAGCAAACTGTCATTATTTTGTCATGCAGAATTACCTCCTGAAGTTTGTCGCACTTATTTACTAACACCCTGTATTATAAAGCACCCTGTATATCATTATAGACGATAGAGTAGTTTTCTTTTGGACTTTGTAACATTACTTTGGGCAACTATAGGTCAAACCTGTTGTCCAAAAGTCAAGCTCCATTTCTAAAAAATGATCATCTCAATATGTTACAGGGTTCAAGAGTAAATTGATGTTAAACTTTGAGTAATTTTTTTAATCAAATCTTGAATCAGAGTGTTTTTAAAATTTACTGTTTATTTCTTATTTGCCGTTAATTTGTAGGTATAATATTTTTTTCTACGACTGTCTTTAAATGCCTTTAATATATGTTCAATCATGATTTGAAAATGTAGTACATTGTAATGCTGTTTATTATTTAGATAAAATTTCCTGGTAATGACAAAAGTAGCGGCGGGCATGAAAAATCACCATAGCAACGCTGAAAATACAAACACCAAATTGACAGTTTTGGTATTTATTATTAATAATAATTATAATTAAGTATTTCGCTAATTTCAAAACACATAAACAGTGATAGTGAATATAGTTTAACACCACCTAGTCAATTTAATACTTCTAATTTATCGTATTTAGGCTTATACGCTAACAAGGGTAAGTTTCGAAAAACAAATATGTTCCTAAAAATTATGTTAAATTTATTCAAAAGCATTAAAAACAGTCGTAGAAAAAGTATAGTGTGAAACTCACATGAAATGACCATTTCCTACTCGTATGATTTGCAGCACTCGCCTGCGGCTCATGCTGCAAACGATTATACTCGTAGGAAATATATGTCATTTCATGTTCGTTGCACAATATACTATTGTAGATTAATAGGTATATTAAATATCTATAATTAGTATAATATTAATTAGCTTTCTGATATGGCTTTTAGACACATTTAGAGTATGTATAACTAATTACTACTGTAAGATTTTAAATAACTGCGCTAATTGCGACAGCCCTGTAAGAGGAGATTGCTTTTAGTATTTTTTATTTTTTATAACGATTTTAATTTCCTTAAGTAATTACAGTGATGTTCAATTTACTTGAAATTTTGTTAATTTACAGCGTATGCAGTTTGCCAACTTTTTGTCCTGATTTAGAGCTACTGCTATATTGAATATATTTTGTGACATTTTTTGTATTATTATCATTATTGCTGAGAGTTCATTCATACTAAGTAGTGAATAACATTTAAATATACAGGGTGATTCGCCGTCGATGGTATCTTAGACGTTTACGTACGTTAACTAATAGTTATTACGTGCTTGTAAAATGGAATGACAGCAAAAGTTGCAAATTACATTGAAAAAACGTTCAATCAAATTGACCATTACATCCTTCTTTGGAAATTTAAGCAGATTGGGTTTTTCCCAGTAATACTGCTTCATTCTGGAGTAGACGGAAGTTCTGGCATTTGGTGAAAGCTTTTGGGTGAAAGAGAATAAAAAAAGCACAGAAAACTTCCAGAGGCAACTAAACTTATAGAAACAGTGCTTCTGAATAACTCCTGCATCAAATTTACAATAGCTCATGTTTCTCTGATCATTCCTTAAAGCATAAATTTAATAGTGATCCTTATTAATGGCCAGACATGTTTTGGAACTCAATCTAGTTCCATCATCGGTGGCAGAAAAAGAAAAACTTCAGAAAATTAACAAATCCAACGTATTTAAAATTGCTATTGAAGTCACTTTTATGGAAAAGCTTGTATTGTATTAATAAAATAAATTAAGATAAACTAAACATTATTTAACTTAAAAAGGCAGTCCATTCTTGAGTGGAGTTACAATTTCAACAATAAAATGAAAAGCAAATCTCCATGCACGAAATATCTTTCATAGATTGATTGGCAATTTTTCAGCCAGACATGTTTCGGAACCCGACTGGTCCCATCTTCAGTGGCTGATATAATGAGGAAACTTTCACGAGATAGGTTTACTAACTATACAATACAATTAGTCACTTTGCGGAAAAAATGGTTAAAAAACTTTAAAACATTTTCAAAAAACTCACTAAATTCATGACATTGACTATATGTTTTTTCTGCAGATCATATTTTCGAGTAAAGATTTTTAAAAAAGTCCCTATAAACATAGGTCCGCAAACGCATTGTAACCGAGGTACAGGGCGTTCAAAATTAACACCTGATGATGGTTTTTTTGTGAATATTAACGAAACGGTTTTAGATACATCAAGATGACAGTATATTGTCAACAATATTCTTTCGACACAATGCATTCTTCTTGGATTGCCAAGATTATATAAATATTGATTATTAAGTAAATTTTTAAACTCAATTTACTCAAAAACTAAGCATTATGTCAAAATAAAAGAAGATGACCTTTTTAAGCAAATTACATATATTTTTATTATTATGAACTCAAAAAGTGGAATATTCCAGCAACAAAAAAGTTGGGGCGTTATTTCCCCCGCCCCCTCTAGTTTGATACGCTCATGACTATAATTTTGGAAATCCTTTTGGTTTGACTTGTTAAGAATTAAAATCAAATACAGGTGTCAAATTTCATTGAAAACGTTTCGTTAATATTCACAAAAACCATCATCAGGGGCTAATTTTAAACGCCCTATATTTCGGTTATAATGCGTTTGTGCAACTTTTTTCTTAAAATTCATTGTGCATTAATTTGTAATAATACGTAGGGAGCACCCTGTATATGGTTTTTATACCATATAAAAAATTAGCCAATGACATGAATTTAGTGAGTTCTTACTTTTTTGGAAAAGTTTTAAAGTTTATTCATCTTTTTTCTCCTCAAAAAGACTAAATTGTATTGTATAGTTAGTACACCTATCTCGTGAAAGTTTCCTCATCATTTACTATAAGCTACTGAAGATGGGACCAGTCAGGTTCCGAAACATGTCCGGCTCAACAATTGCTGATCATTCTATTGAAGATTAGTTCGTGCAGATTTGCCTTTTATTTTATTGTTTAAACATTATTTGTTTTAATCAAGTTTGTCTTTTTATAGATTATAATTTTAGAAATTTTTCAAAAATTTCTAAAATTCATAATCATCAACTGATCCCGAAAAACGGGATTAAAACGAATTATGTTTAGTTTACCTTAATTTATTTTATTAAATAGAATAGAATAGACATTTTAAATACGTTGGATTTGTTAATTTTCTGAAGTTTCTCTTTCTCTGACAACTAGATTAATGATGTCTATTAAAATTATTTTTGTGGAGATTCGACTTTTATTTCGTCACTAAAATTGCAACTCCACTTAAGAATCGCCTATTTTTTCAAATTAATATTGTTAATAATGTACTGTTAAAAAGAAGAGGACCTAAACCGGAACCCTGAGGAACACCAGATAAATCATTTATATTAAAAGACTGTGATATTTGAAAGGTTATTTATAGAATATCATGGTCAATCTAATTGAATAACTTTGAGAGATTAGAATGGACCTATTCAAGAAACCAAATTTTCAAAATAACCATTTTCTGTAAGCGTCTATGCTGCCATTGATCGTGCATCATCTTGCATACATATACTTTTGAGGTCAATCGTTTACAATATTTTTAAATATATCATAATCAGCTCTCGCTCACTTGCAATTTGAACTTTTTCGATAAACAAATGACAGTTCAATTTTCAATGCTGTATCGGTAAGGATGGGGTAGTTCTATTCGTCACTTTACTATCTTTTTTTTTAAGGAACGTGCGATATAGTGAGGTAAGTGAAAACTGCTGATATTGGGCAACATATCAAGAATTTATAGAAACCTGATTTCGAAGTGATTTTTGAAAATTATTTTGAACGATTGATTTGGACATAAATAATATTTTAAACAAATAAATTGATTCGGTGTGTGCTTATATTATTTTGCAGTTCTTAAATATGGCCAGTGTGTTTATGCGCATCTTCAATTTGATCTGTATGATGTTGCTGGTTGGTCATTGGTCCGGTTGTTTGCAATTTCTGGTGCCTATGCTGCAGGGATTCCCCGCCAATTCATGGGTAGCCATCAACGAACTACAGGTATGTAACTAACTAAATTTGCTCAGGAACCTTTACAAGCTTGATTTAAACTTAAAATCTAACCGTGTTGGAGTTCGCTTTATAGGAGGCCTTCTGGTTGGAACAGTATTCATGGGCACTTTTTAAAGCCATGTCACACATGCTGTGTATCGGTTATGGACGTTTTCCTCCACAATCCCTCACTGACATGTGGCTGACCATGTTGTCAATGATATCAGGTGCAACGTGTTATGCACTGTTCTTGGGTCACGCCACCAATTTGATACAGAGTTTAGATTCATCCAGACGACAATATAGAGAAAAGGTGAATTGATTCAAATATACTCAAGGACAATAAAGAAAATTATTCTTTTTGCCGTAAAATAGGTGAAGCAAGTGGAAGAGTACATGGCATATCGGAAACTGCCACGCGAAATGCGCCAAAGAATCACGGAATACTTCGAGCATCGATATCAAGGCAAATTCTTCGATGAAGAATGCATTTTAGGTGAATTATCCGAGAAATTACGCGAGGATGTGATCAACTACAATTGTAGATCGTTAGTGGCGTCAGTGCCATTTTTCGCCAACGCCGATTCGAATTTTGTATCGGACGTTGTCACCAAATTAAAGTACGAGGTCTTTCAGCCTGGTACGTAAATAAACTGAACTGAAATACTTCATTATCATCGAAATAATTTTTTGTTTTCTTCTTATCTATTTAGGCGATATCATAATCAAAGAAGGCACTATCGGTTCGAAAATGTACTTTATCCAAGAGGGCATAGTCGACATTGTAATGTCAAACGGTGAGGTAGCGACCAGCCTTAGTGACGGCTCCTATTTCGGGGAGATCTGCCTTCTAACGAACGCACGACGTGTTGCGTCTGTCCGCGCGGAAACCTACTGCAACCTCTTCTCACTGTCCGTAGACCATTTCAACGCTGTGCTGGACCAGTACCCGTTGATGCGGCGCACCATGGAGTCAGTGGCCGCGGAGAGGTCAGTGCGTTGGTTGGTATTACAAAAAACCCGCTGTTGGAAAGAGGTTTTATTCAATTATTTGTTGTTGTTGTTTTATTACACAACATACCAGTATGTTTTATTGTATTGTGTTCATTAGGTAATGTTTTGTGTGGTTTGTATTTATTAGTTTTGACTGGTTTTTATTTGTTGTTTGTTTTAGATGAAATATCGCTTCTTTGTTGTGTGCGGTTTGCTCTGTCTTGTTTTCTTCTAATATTTTTTTTTAATTCATATTTTAGCTCTCTCTTTTTTTTTTGTCTTGAATCTTACATTTTTTTCACGGGTGTTTCTGGATGATAAGAATCACAAAACACAGAATTAGATTACAAACACAATATTTATTTATCTCGTACACGCCGACAATGAACTATATATTGAACACAGGAGTGAAGGGTATCTATCTACGTCTATGCGATTATTGTGACGTTTTATCTCATAATGGCGGCATGCGCGACGAGATGCGCAGGACGCCTCGCAAGCGGAGAATCAGAATACTGTATTATTTATTATACTGTGGTTCTAGGTTAGGTTTTATTCTAACCTTTTTTTAACTATATAACACACAGAATACTACGGTACTGGAAAACAAATCACTTGAAATGCCAATGCGCAATAATATGCACAGTCTCTTCCCTTACCAGCAAGATCACATTCTCTGTTTATTTATTCTCTGGTATGGGTTCCTTGATTTTAATTGGATACTTTTCTTCCGCACTTTTTTGGCGTACCACAGCCGTCTCTAGACAAGCCATGAACAAATAATGGCAACACCGCAATATGGTGTACATACTCGGCCGGTGTGCGACGCAACGAAAATATATTTAAACTGTTTTGTAATCGTATTTTGTTACAGAATTCTAACTTTTAATTTGTTTTAATATTCCAGGTATTAGAAACAGTACCTAATTTTACTTAAATTTAAAAGAAGATCTTCTAAATTTAAATAGGCGTTTTAATAAATCAGCTGACAGTACACGTTGTTGCCAAATTGTACATGCATGTATAACAACATGTCACAAATTAGACGGTTCATGAACTTATTCATTTTTGTGATAATTTTTTTCATACAAATGTGTTAATGGAGTTAAACACTTTAAAACATTTGCCAAAGTTGGCTGCTTGTTAAATTAGTTTTAAATTGTGAAACTTTCATATTTGTTACAAGCATAGCGTCTAAATCAGCAGCGCCTCGTGGTGCCAACCAAAGCCCGGCTACTGCTGTATTAATTTCATTAATCTCGCAGGTCAGACGGGCCCAAGTGAACAAAAAATGCCGCATCTATTTTATGTTTTTGTTAAAATATCTATTTCACACACAGTTTTCTCAGATGCTATGCACTGGAAGTATTTAAATTTTAATAAATAGATATATACCCGGACTTAGAGGTAAATTGTATAGGTAGGTGTATCGTATATCTGTTGAAAGAAGGTGTTTTACGTTTAATTTCTCCAGAGGATTTCGAACGACTTGGCGCACCTCGCTTCTCGTGAAATATACAAACCAGAAACACTGTAACTAAATCCCAAGTAGACGATTTGCCGCTTAAGTAACTTAGAATATAGTGGAAAATACCTAATAAAAAGATGGGGTTTATTTTAGATTGAAATAATATTTTATCGTAAAAATTGGATTCAACATGTTTAGTTTTCCTAAATTCAGTTGAGCAAAAATATGGTGAATGTATAGAGTATTAATAATAATAATTCTTAAATATACACACCCTCGTACAAAAGATCTTAATCAGGTATACGACAAACATTATGCCGCACCTTATACCACATCAAACAGTGTATCGGTGTTGTAACTTACAATGTATTAATGTAAACATACACAAATCGACTGGAAGCCAACGTTGCCAAATATACTGTGTCATGGCTTATCTAAAGAATGCTGTGGTATAGCTAAGGACGATTTTGCCACCAATATATCTATCTCATTCTATTATAAATTGCTGCACACCATAAGGGCGTTTGTTAGCTGATATTTCAACATAATAATAATTGCGCGTGGTACATATGTTGAAGCTATTTGATAATTTTTCACAGCATTGCCACTTTGTGTACGTACCTACTTTGTAATTAAAAAGTAAAGTTTTAATTTCAATCACATCATCAGTGGCGAGCAATCATTAATTAGATTCCTACATTGTTTTTTATACATCAAAAAATTATTAGGTACATTAGAGTCAAAAGTATGTATCCAGACTTCAATGTAATAACTTGTTGATGAAAAAAAATGTCTTGGAACATGTATGGCATGTATTAAAGATCATTATATTAAATTTTACTTCATGGAGATTATACTTTTATTACAATATTGTATTTGTAATAAACCACACTGTATTTATTTTACCGACAAATCGGTAACACCACACACACACCACATTCTTGTGCTTTTTTCTATTCGATTCCCCCTACGTATCCCCTCCAGATGTTAATACAGAATTTTCATCAATCTCTCTCTGACAATACAGCATTGCCGGTGCATCTCTGTTGTAAATAATTGTTATACGCTGCATTATGTTTCTGAAAAACGAGTTCTGGCTGTGACAATACTGCTTTCTGGTGTACACGCTACCATGCGCCACCTAGTGGCTGGTGTACTTAAAGATGTTCTGATTTTAATACATTGGGCTGAGCATGTGTTGCGTAGATTAATCTTTGGCCCAACCAATCAGAGCAGAGAAAACTGTTACGCAAATGTTTGCATGCTTCATAATGACCCGCGATTCGAATGTAAAAAGTAGTTGGTTGCCACAAATATTGGTGCGAATAAATTTTCATTTTGTTAGTGTGTTCAATATACCGGGTATTCCATTAAGGGTGGACAGGTAGCATATCTCAGGACAATGGTAAAAAAATTCTTTTAGGAAAATTCACCATGGGAAATCGCTGGAAATAGTTTTTTAGTTCCTAACTATACCGCTAGGGGGCGTAGTAGATACAGTAATGCGAAAAATGTATTTTTATTGAAAATTTCGCAATATAAGTTAGAAAAACAATACTACCACGGTAATGCTACTGAGATTCGGCATCTTTTTGGTGAATCCCTTTTTATTGTAAGGCTTGAAATAAAGGAGGCAGCAGGGAAGGACGAAATTTTACCTATGATAATGTCTATAACTTTGGTTTAGCTTAACCGAATTTATCAATCTAATTTTTGTTTAAGAACTCAAGCCTTGCTGATGAAGAAAAAAAATATTTTAAATCATAATTGTTTTTTGGGGCTCCGCTAGATGGCGATATTTGCATCGCCTAAGGTTTTTTTGATTTTTCTTTAAAAACTTAAATCGAATGATACAAATATTTTATCAAAAATTAAAAATAAATTGAATTTGCAACAAAAAAGTCCAAAACCGCACAGGAAAATCTTTATTCGTTTGAGAGTTATGGTCAAAAGAATGTTGTTCACGAAAATTCGTTGAAGAATCATGTATCTTTAATTTTCCGTGATCAGGATTTGTTTCTGACCAATAATGCGTATTGTGTAAATTAACAGTACCACAACTAGAAAAAATGGCTCAGTCCATAAAATCTGTGAGAGAAATTGCGGGTTTTCCGTGCACATATCTCTCAGCCAATAACAAAAGTCTATAGGCGCTTCTTGTCAATATCGGCATCTGAAAGTGCCTAATGTCAAACCATACTGTAAGGATGCAGTTTAAAAAATTTTAAAATCCAATATGCTGAAGTGCGATTTATTCCTAAGCCTGAAGAAATGTCACTGACGCTTATATGAGGATCGCATATAATATTATCTTCACTGCTAACTGAACGTCTTTTTCCCATTGTCTGAGCGGGACTGGATCAACTCTTACACTTCCCGTTTCTCGTAAACGGACTGCTAACCGACGGAACACTTTTCTGCTTGGTGTCTTCGGTCAGGGTATTTAGCAGCTTATTCGCGTTTATTAATTTGTCTCCATGCATGGAAACTTCCCAATTTTGTTTCATGGGTATCTAGATCTACCTCTTTTAACAAATTTTATGAAAGTTCTGCATTTTGGTAATTTTAATCGATCTTTGATTATTTTTATTTGTTATCAGTTTAATAAAGTTTAAACCTATTTCTTTATTTCCCATGGCATTCTTGATCACGGAAAATTAAAGATACATGATTTTTCAACGAATTTTGGTGAACAACATTCTTTTGGCCATAACTCTCAAACAAATAAAGATTTTCCTATGCGGTTTTGGACTTTTTTGTTGCAAATTCAATTTACTTTTCATTTTTGATAAAATATTTGCATCATTCTATTTAAGATTTAAAAAAAATCAAAAAAACCTTAGGCGATGCAAATATCGCAATCTAGCGGAGCCCCAAAAAACAATTATGATTTGAAATCTTTTTTTTCTTCATCAGCAAGGCTTGAGTTCTTAAACAAAAATTAGATTGATAAATTCGGTTAAGCCAAACCAAAGTTATAGACATTATCATAGGTAAAATTTCGTCCTTCCCTGCTGCCTTTATTTCAAGCCGCACAATAAAAAGTGATACACCAAAAAGATGCCGAATCTCAGTAGCATTACTGTGGTAGTATTGTTTTTCTAAGTTATATTGCGAAATTTTCAATAAAAATGCATTTTTCGCATTACTGTATCTATTACGCCCCCTAGCGGTATAGTTAGGAGCTAAAAAACTATTTCCAGCGATTTCCCATTGTCGATTTCCCTAAAAGAATTTTTTTCCCATTGTCTTACGATTATTATTTCCTGAGATATGCTACCTGTCCACCCTTAATGGAATACCCGGTATATTAACAAGTTTAACTAATTATACATTACTATTAAAATATAATCACTAATATTATTATACACTACAACACAATCACTTAAACACACATAATAAAGAGCGATGAAATTTCAAAATTACGATTATTTTGAAAAAAAAAACCGAAAAGGAAATAGGTAGGATAATTTAATAAAACACTCTTACACTTGAACAAAGATAAGCATTTTGTATATGTAATAGAATTTCGATGAGAGTTCGTGATGAAACACACTTTTTACTACTTATTTAAAATAATTGAAATTCTATGCATTTGCAAAATGTTGATCTGCAATCAAACAGCAGCGAGGATTATTGTACATACATATTTCAGTTTTAGTTTGATACACAGGTGTCCGCAAATAAGAGGTCCGTTAATCGTTGCCCAGTGTTCAACCTAACGTTTGACATTTTAAGTGTCAAAGTTTGAGTTTTTTTCAAACAGAAAATTATATTTATTCAGATATTATCATGAATCTTACAACACAGCGTTTAAAATAATGAAGATGCATGTAAACAACGAAACAAAGAACTATTGGTTACAACCGATATCATCGACTATAACGTCTTAATTGTGGACAACCTGTATATGTGTAAATTCCATGTTTCAATGCTTAATATCAATCTAATTTGCTATCGTCGACATAATATGAAGACACTGTACACCCACTTTTTTGTTTTCACAAGTTTTTATTATTTTATTTCTTGAGTACATGATCGAATGAAATTCAATAGAACAATATGACAGGTTTCTGAGATGTTTTTGCCATATGTCAAATGTCAAACACCATATAAAATATAATCGATGAGTAGAACCTTTGGCGTAGAACACTAAACTGACAGTCGTTTTACCACTTCACCAAAACACTTCTTTTTAAATCTCGACGCGCGTTTCGCTAACAATGTTAGCATCCTCAGGAGAGAATTAAAACTAGTTTTAATTCTCTCCTGAGGATGCTAACATTGTTAGCGAAACGCGCGTCGAGATTTAAAAAGAAGTGTTTTGGTGAAGTGGTAAAACGACTGTCAGTTTAAACACCATATAAGTCAACGTCAAATGTCAAACACCATACGTCAAAGGCAATTTTAAGTACACGATTAGCAAAACTGTTACTAGAATTGGGTCGAGAGCCCTCCTGGACACCACTGCAAAAAACAATAAATCCTTTAAATCCATTTAACTGTTTTATTGCAGTCCTTTGTCGACTTAGTCGTGTGTGCATTTGTTCAAATTCTTCTTTGTTTACTTCACAGAAATCTTATATTATATATGTATATATACTCTAGAATGATAATCCCGTAGTACAAAAATGTAACCAAAAGTGTAGAGCTGTCCATAATGCGCATGATCACCAGTATCTTATTTTTCAACAGGACCGGCTTTGATTAAATGTAATATTACTGTTATGTTATAGGTATATTTAAAATTAAATTTTACCATTTGATAACATTCAAATAAAAAAATGGAATAAAGGAATTTAAGAAATAAAAAATTACATTAAATATCTAAATACTTTATTGTCTAACAGGTACAACCCAATAATAATAAATCTAAGCAGAAACGAGAAATAAGTAAAAATTCTAATACTGGAAAATATCTTAAGGACATGAGCATTCTAATTATTTATTTTATTATTATATAATATTTGTTTGTTTATACAACCACCTTAGGCGTCTTACCTCTCTACAGCCTTCAAAGTAGGGGTGCAAGAAACAGTGACTTCACAAATATTTTCCGTGTCCATGTAAACCACTTCCATATCATCCGTACTACTCGCAATAGTATTTTGTGACAAAACATGGTTGGTAGAACTTGTATTCTCAGCAATTTCATGGAGGATTCTATAATTAAGTATATTCCAGTTTAACAACAGAATTCAAACGAACTTTGTATACCTACACAACGTAGGAAATATATTCTTGACATACATATTTTTGACTGCTTTTAAGTAACCAGTGTCTTGATATCAAACGATTAAGAATTTAACTTCCACTCTCATTTACATAATCTCTTCTTTTCAACAAAAGTTTGGGAACTGCATCGGGTACGAGGGTGATCCTCTTGCCGTCTTCTCTACAAATGATATCTTCTGCAGCGAAATGCTTACTGCATATGACATTCCCATCACATAAATTTTCTGTACTAGGATCCCAATGCCCGCATCCAAACATCATGTCTTTTTTTTGTCAAGCTAAAAATGAGTATCATGTCAATGGTATCATATTGACTCAAACTCATGTTAGAAACCCGAAACAATAACTTACTGAAAATATTTAATACCAGGAATGAGACCTTCATTTTTACACCACAACACTATACACCTCATTGTTTGTTAAATAAACGAACTAAAACCAAAATAACAAATATTAAAAACAATTTTAATCACAAATAGGTATATCTATCAACAATTAAAATATACCACGAATAAAACCATAACTCAATTATAAAACCTATCTGAATTGTTGTGAAGCCGACTCCCACTACGAGAAACGTCATTTGCGAAAACAGACGCTGTTGCGAAATCTCCTAAATTTAATAAGATTTGGAAAAAAATGTTTCGTTCATATTTCTGAAAACTAAACAGTATGTAATTTTACCGATAACATTTAATTATTTGATTTTGTCAAGCAGTTTCGTATGACGCAACATATGGATTTATTTACAAAACAGATATGTCGCATAAATTCTGTAAGGCAAACGACAAAATAGTTTTAAATATGACAGCTCTGTACTGAAAATAAGATACTGAGGAGCATGCGTAGATCGTGAAAACTCTGCATACCCGTTACACTTTTTGGTATTCGGCTGGATTTAATTAGCATTCTAGAGTACATATTATATAATATAAGATTTCTATGGTTTACTTCCATTTTCGTCAAATTTTAACTGTCATCCCATTTCTTCTTTTTTCTCACCTTAGACTTGGCCAACTGAACCTTACCACTTTTTGCTCCCTGTCTAATTTCTTGATCTATAAATGGTTGATTTTCATTCACTCATGTACTGTTGAAGAACTTAACAAAGTTGTTCTATGACGCATAATTATTATGTTTATAGGTTAAACAAAATCGGTAAAAACCCCAACCTCTTAGCGCATCGACAGGAGGAGGACTTGGGCAGCGAAAGTAAAACCATCAATGCCGTAGTGAATGCACTGGCAGCTGAAGCTGATCATGTCAACAGTATGTCAGACGAATCGGTTAGTAGAAACAATAATATCAAACCTTTGACTATAAGTGTTGCATTTAGTTGATGATCTTTTCATTTTAAGAAGCAATGCAGATTCTGGAGTCCTGCAGACTTAATTTTAATGAACTTGCAGGTGTCGAAGCTAAACGCTAGCGATCGCAGTCTCCACGAATTGGGACGCACACTACAAAAACTCACTCTACCCCGACCGAAATCGGAGAACAACTTTGCCATGTCGCAGGATATGCAACTATTGGGTTCGGACAGCAGCCGACCGTCTTTCCACAAATCGGACACCATCAAAGGATCGACGTTTCAATGACGGCACTCCACGCACTAGTGCTCCGGCGGACATTTGGCAGCACAACTGTGCCAAGCGCCAATTATGACTGTTGCAACAGCGGCAGCACTGGCACTACGTACAGACCACCCTTGAGCTGTCAGCATGTGTCCGCATTTTGGAGCGATGCTAGTGCGTGCATCCTAGGGAAATATTGTGTAGAATGAATGGATATTTATTAGAAAGCTTTGCGTTCTTGTATGGAGATTGAGGATGTGGTTTTTAGTTTAAAAAAATTATATCAAAGCCTTCAAGGGGAATCATATAACTTGATTTTTTTATTCAACATACTTAAACTTTCTAATATTTTTTTGTTTAAATGAAAATATCTTAAAGACTAATAGTTTTAGGTATAAGAAAGGCTATATAAGAATAAAAGCTTATCAATTTTCCTTTCAGTTTTTGATATTATATACAGGGTGTCTCATTTGGAAAATTCTAGTAAAACGCAAATTTGAGTTTGGACTCACCCTGTATACAGGTTGTGCACTATATACTAACAATTATCTTTTTCTAAAAGTAGGTAACTATCAAAAAGCTATGCCCGTAAGAAGCAGAGTTTAAATTATTTCAGTTCCAGTACAGAAGCCTCAGGATTCGCCATGTTTTGCATATAATACTAGTGATAACTTTTGAACAACTCTGTATAATTTTCTAATATTTTGGTATGATTAATGTCAAGTCTAAACCAATGAAATTATGGAATAATAAATAGGGCTTTCCATTTAAAAAAACGTAAGTTTGGTTCATCCTGATGAGACGAGCCACCCTGTACAAATAACAATAATTTTAAAATACGTATTTTACGACTGCCTACACACTGGCGGTTTAGTTTTGCGTGAAATTTTTGGTCTTTGAGGTAATATCGAACTTCGACGCACTAATAACACCCTGTATATTTTTTTTATTAAATTTATTATAGTATTTCATAGTTATTAGAAAGCATAAATGCATCAAAACACATTTTCATTTGATTGGTGCAGTCCGCATATGACCGCGACATCAAGGCCAAAGTTCTCTGGTGCTGGTTTGCTAAATTGTTTTCATACCACTCTAAATCAATGTTCTGCCCAAATTCATTCTGGTTTTTAAAGTAAAATATTTACTGATTTTGAAGTTTCGTTGCAATTAAAATAAATACAAGCATTTTTGTAGTTTTTGTCTTTTTATTCAACGCAAATATTAATCTAGCTAATAAAGATGGATAAAAATTAAAATACAAGCAACTGTTCCTTTGATTTTTTTTTTTTTCATATTTTGAAAAATAAAGTTATTTTTGGAGATTTTCTGAAAAATCTGTCAATTTTGACTGGCCAGGAAATACAAAGGTGTATAAACTGGTAAAATATTGTCACGTTTAGGTTTAACGTGAACTACGAGGGCATTGAAAATAAGGACCTTATCTAAAAGATTGAAACACCGAATACCAAGTTTAAATAGACTAAGTTTATTAACAGTTAAAGTTGAGAAGGCAATAATAGAATACAAATAATATTACTTGCACTATGGTTCACATTTTACTGCCTTCAGGTTTTCTTACTATTAGTTCAGAATCAGGACACAACTAAACTTATTTCTCTAGAGAGGAGAATTTATAATAAAAGGGTTATCCCTCTCTTAAACAATCTTGCGCCTAAATTCTCCCTGTCTTGACCAATGATAATGAGGGACGCTGGATTTAATCAAATATGGATTCCAGATTTCTCTATGCAAAGTGGTTATTAACATAATAATAATACTGCGCATCCAGGAAGGGTGAACTGCAAAAACAGCTACGTAGGCAAGGCTCCAGATTCTCGAACCATAATGACTCATCTAGATAAACTAGACTAAACAGGAAATTAATATTTTTCTATTGTTCCGTCGAACATCTGGGGTTTGTTATTTATTTATAAAAATTGACGGTGTGTCGTATGTGTTTCTGAAGCACCTTGCCACTAATTGGCTTCTCTATCTTTGTGGATTTTTTAACAAAACTTTAAAAACTCAGGGACTGCCGAGTAATTGGAATCAGATTGCTTTAACAATGCTACATAAAAAGGGTCCGACAAACGATCCTTCAAACTATAGGGGTATTGCCCTCATTAATTGCATAACAAAACTATTTACGCATATTCTCAATGAACGAATAGCGACATGGTCTGATCGCTATGGGCTGCTTCCCGAAGGTCAAAATGGGTTCAGGAAAGGTAGGGGTTGACTCGACAACATTTTCACCCTTAGTTGCACAATTCAACTGCATCTCAGACTGAAAAAGCGCAAAGTGTTCGCTATATTTGTCGACTTTCGTAGAGCCTTTGACCTGCTAGTTCATCCTCTTATGTGGCAGAAATTATACGACATAGGCCTGTCCTCTAATATTATTAATACTCTGATAAACTTCTACAAGAGTGTTGCTTTTAAAGTCAAGGTGAAAAATGAATTTACTAAGAATTTTGGTATCAGCAAAGCGTTTTGCAGGGAGATTCTTAGAGCCCCCTTTTGTTTTCACTATTTTTGGCTGATATAGAACGTCTTTTTAAAGAAAATGGGTCGACGGGAGTTAGCATTGACCATGATACAAACATTAACATCCTGCTATATGCAGACGACCTAGTTATTCTCTCTGATTCTGAAATCGGGGTAAGCCGCTGCTTAAGGAACCTTGAGAGCTATTGTCAGATTAATACACTCGAGATCAATGTCGCAAAAACCAAAATAATGTGTTTTCAGAGAGGAGGTTTTGGGGCTGTCAGTGGAAACTTCAAATATTTGTCAAACCCCATTGAAATGGTGAGAGAATTTGTTTACTTGGGGATAACTTTCTCTGCTTCATCCCTTTTTGCCGAAGGCAGCTGCAGTTATGTCCACAAAGGCAACTCAAGCTACGGGCAGGGTTTTGGAACTAATGGCGAATTCTCGACTAACATCGTGGAAAGCCAGAATGCAATTATATAACTCGCTGATTTTGAGCATATTAATGAATTGCGCGGTAGTATGGGGTCTTAGATACCCTGATGTAATCGACCGGGTGCAAGTTCAGTTTTTTAAGCGATTGCTCCTACCGCCTAAAACAACCCCAAACTACTTAATTCGAATTGAGACAGGCACTGTAAAGCTTTCAGTTATGCTATTCCAGCTAACACTGAATTGGTTGCAGAAGCTAATACTGATGGACTCCTCCAGATTTTCTAAAAAATGTTTTTTGCGACAAATAAGCTTACTTGGCACGGATGTTGATGTCAGATATAACTGGGCAGCACAGGTGAAATGCATGTTTAACTATGTTGACCGTGGTGACCAGTTTGAACGTCTGACAGTCGCACAACTGAAAAGTGAAAAGCAGCTCTATTCGGATGAATTTAGGGAAGTATTCCTCAGTTTCTCTGTCCGTGGTATAACTTATCAGATCCAGATTTGTAGTGTGTGTAATCTAAAAGTCAACCAATCTATCCAGCATGTTTTGTTCGAATGTGTCCCCTTGTCATGTGTCAATGAGAGACTCGGAACTCTTTCTTTCCTTAGATCGTATCTCGACTTCAAGACTGAACTGTCTAAAAGTAACACTAAGTCAATTAAGACGATATGTTATCACATTGAAACTGTATTGAAGTTACTTTATTAATGAATAGTGGTTAATTATTATGATATTAAGTGTCTTGGATAGGGCCTAGTAGTATGCATTTTTTTGTTTTTTTTTTTTATAGTTACTTTCTTTCTCGTGTTTTATATAAAACAATTCACTATTAATTTTCAGGGTAATAGCACGGTATGTAATAGTATAATATATGAATCGCATAACACCTATTTTATATGCATTGGTTAGTGTTTGGTGGTTATGGTTGTTGTTGATTGTATTTATAATAGATATTTTTGTTTTTGTTCTTCTAAATTTTACATTGTACACAAACATTTTGCTGTAAATTTGTAAAAAATTTTATAAGCAAATAAATTGAATTGAATTGAATTTATTTATAATTTATATTTATTTATTAATTGTGTAATCTGTACTCGTCACAATACTACTTAATCTCCAAACAAGAACGCGATAATTCGGAAATAGAAATCATCAAAACATTAATTAAAACTTGATGATTATATTGATAAATATATTAAAAAAAAAAAGTGAAACAAGCAATATATTGTATAAAAATTGTTAATTAAAAAAGCGATATGTATGAGGTGAAACCAATAATTTGGACATTGTTATTATTATCTACTATCGATGAGGAATTCGACCTCTTTATACATATTAAATAATTATAAACAAATTATATATATATATATATATATATAATTAATAAAAGAAAAATTAGGAATATTATTATTTACCTAAGTACGCAATATTTTATTATTAGAAAATAATATTTAGTAGGTACTGTTCCGAGATATTTAGCTTTAAAAGATAAATCATGTTTTAGGTGCTCAATAGTTTGTAATAATGACTATATAAAGTCTAAATAATAATTGTTACTAATTATGTTTACTTTTTTAGATAACAATTTCGTTAAAAAAAAATCGATTATTGGGGCATCAACAATAGTAATAATTATTGGTAATCGTGATGCATATAAGTACCGGGTATTCCATTAAGGGTGGACAGGTAGCATATCTCAGGAAATAATAGTCGTAGGACAATGGGAAAAAAATTCTTCTAGGGAAATTCACCATGGGAAATCGCCGGAAATAGTTTTTTAGTTCCTAACTATACCGCTAGGGGGCGTAATAGATACAGTAATGCGAAAAATGCATTTTTATTGAAAATTTCACAATATAAGTTAGAAAAACAAAACTACCACGGTAATGCTACTGAGATTCGGCATCTTTTTGGTGTATCACTTTTTATTGTAAGGCTTGAAATAAACGCAGCAGGGAAGGACGAAATTTTACCTATGGTAATGTGTATAACTTTGGTTTGGCTTAACCGAATTTATCAATCTAATTTTTATTTAAGAACTCAAGCCTTGCTGATGAAGAAAAAAAAGATTTCTAATCATAATTGTTTTTTGGGGCTCCGCTAGATGGCGATATTTGCATCGCCTAAGGTTTTCTTGATTTTTCTTTAAAAACTTAAATGGAATGATACAAATATTTTATCAAAAATTAAAAATAAATTGAATTTGCATCAAAAAAGTCCAAAACCGCACAGGAAAATCTTTATTCGTTTGAGAGTTATGGCCAAAAGAATGTTGTTCACCAAAATTCGTTGAAAAATCATGTATCTTTAATTTTCCGTGATCAAGAATGCCATGGGAAATAAAGAAATAGGTTTAAAATTTATTAAGCTGATAGTTTAACAAATAAAAATAATAAAAGATCCATTAAAATGACCAAAATGCGGAGCTTTCATAAAATTTGTTAAAAGAGGTAGATCTAGGTACCCATGAAACAAAATTGGGAAGTTTCCATGCATGGAGACAAATAAATAAACGCGAATATGCTGCTAAATACCCTGACTACGATTCCACACCACACGTTTACACTCCATCTACTTTGATGGTCAACTTCCGGCATCCAATGAGGATCAGATGAAACTAGTTTTTTAAAATAATATTTATTTGTCGAAACGTTGTATGAAAAAAGATGTGACATGAAATAAATATTATTTCAAAAAACTAGTTTCATCTGAACCTCATTCCCAAGAAAATCGACTAGTAAAAAAAAAATTATCATTTAAGATTTTTTTTTTCTTCATCAGCAAGGCTTGAGTCCTTAAACAAAAATTAGATTGATAAATTCGGTTAAGCCAAACCAAAGATATAGACATTATCATAGGTAAAATTTCGTCCTTCCCTGCTGCCTTTATTTCAAGCCTTTCAATAAAAAGTGATACACCAAAAAGATGCCGAATCTCAGTAGCATTACCCTGGTAGTATTGTTTTTCTAACTTATATTGCGAAATTTTCAATAAATATGCATTTTTCACATTACTGTATCTATTACGCCCCCTAGCGGTATAATTAGGAACTAAAAAACTATTTCCAGCAATTTCCCATGGTGAATTTCCCTAAAAGAATTTTTTTCCCATTGTCCTACGACTATTATTTCCTGAGATATGCTACCTGTCCACCCTTAATGGTATACTACTAAATATTTGGCCAATTGCACTATCCTTATAAATACAACGTACGTTTCGGCATGTTTTTTTCCTTATTCAGGTATCAAGAGACATACACAAATATAAAACATTATTTTAAGAATAATATTAGGGCTGTCAGAAGTGGTCAAGCTGGGAGTTACACAGGCCTTTAATTCTTGTTTATTTTTATAATAATGACAGTTTTTTGTATTAAGAAAATTATAAAAATATGGCTTGTAGTAGGTACCTATATAAAATGTAAAAAAAAAAAACTGAACTAAAAACAACTATGAGGTGGTTTGTTGGTTTTAGTCGTCAAAATTTAAATTATATAGAGCTTTGAACTCTGCTACATTAACTCTAGAATTTAAACTATTACGTACCGAAATTCTAGCTCAAAAATCTATAACTTTATTTTGAAAAAGAAATGTTAGACTTGATGTAGCAAGAGATATGCACAAAACGTAAGCTTACTCAATGCATTTAATAGAGCTTTCTTAGATATACTTGCAAGTATATAATACAGTACAAACAACTGTCGAAGGATTTTTAATAGTTTATTATTTATTTCACAAATAATAAAGATCATGGTTACCAAATACAAAAATAGAAATTGAATTGTTCGTTGATTACGCACAGGCCTATTTATTATTGTTTTTGTGTGGTTTAATTTGTTGTATAAAAATATTATAACATTTTTTTTTCAACTCATAGGAATGCCATGAAAATTGTTTATAAGATATGATGCCTCAATAAATTACTGCCAGTTTAATTTAGTTTAATTTTTTTAATATTTTAAATATTGCAGAATTTATTGCTTTCTTCAAAGGTAAAGTTTTGATAGTGAAATTCGAATTTTTAGCATCAATTCTATTTTTGTTTCGATAAAGTCTTAATTTCATCATACACAAGTCTAAGGGGTGATTTCTTATTTGGAATAAAGTGTCTTATCTGGAATTTTCCAGCTTTTATGTGGAAATTTTCATTTTTATGGTTTATTTTATTGATTTGTTGGTGCTGCTTTTAAAATTTCATTTAAAGTTGATATTTTGCTACGTTGTTTTCAATTTTTTGGTGTAGGTTTTATTTTTTTGATGATTTTAATATTTTGGTGCTATTTTTAGGATTTTTTTATTTTTTTTTTTTGAGCCATGACATGATTTTTTCAATTTTATACCAGCAATTTTAGATTTTTATTAACATTTCATTTAAAGTAAAAGTCTCAACAGTTTAGTAGATTAGTTTCACATTTTTGGTGCTGATACTATTTTTAATCCTCTTTTTACCTATTTTTTTTTCCTTTTGATGATGATTTTTATATTTTTGAACATTTCAGGATTTTAAAAATTTTCTGGAGTCATAACAACAATTTCAGGATTTTTTCAATTTTAGACCCACAGTTTTAGATTTTAAATTTAATTTTTATTTATTGGTGGTGATTCATCATCCGATTTTAATACTTTTTACTGCTTTTATCAGTTTAGTGGTTATGCTAACGTAATTAAAGTTTTCTTCGGATGATTTTAAAAGCTGGTTACAATCTTTTGGATACAGTCACAACTTTGGAAAAATATTTTAGATAAGACTACCAGAAAACGACTGGAAAATCCCCCAAAGGATTTTTTATTTTGTATAATACACACAGTGTGTCCACGGATAGAGTTTGGAAGAGGAAAAACTTTTTTATTTGTCGATTTAGAAGAAAAAGTCATTCTTTATAAAAACGTCTCCTTGTGTCGAAACTACAATTTCAAATGCCAAATTTACGATCACTATACAGGGTATATCAAAAATAACATTTTTAATGATTTTGATTTTTTTCTTTTTTTTTTTAATTTTATGAAAATATGAAAACGGGCCATGCATCGAATAACCCTTTTTTGAGCAAGGAATATCTCACTCATTCTTGCGCTAGAACCCCAAAAGCCAATACCATATCTGAGTCTGCTCTCCACCAGAGCATAGTACAAGCCCAACAACTGGGCCATCTCCAACACCGACCTGAGACTCCTCAAAAGAAAACAGATTTTATTGATCTTTGACAGAAGAATGTCACAATGTTGATGCCACGTAAGTGTTTCATCAACTGTGAGTCCAAGAAAAGTTATTGTTTTTACTCTCTCCAGAAGAACCCCATCCGTGCAAATAGAAAAGTCCCACTTCGATGCGTGCGAAAATGCATATAACAAGTTTTGTCCCGGTTTAAGTGCAGAGAACTCCTCCGAAACCAATCGGTCAAACAACTGTACACACTCTGAGACTTGCCTTCCAAAAGCTCAAGACAGTCACTCCTCACAGATACTAATGCCGTAGTGTCATCAGCATATTCGAACAATGAGGCTTCCGGCAAGAATTGCGGCAAATCGTTCGTATACAATACAAATAACAGGGGACCCAACACCGATCCCTGCGGCACCCCAAGAGAAATTTCCTGACTAGAGGATTTAAAGTTCCGCAGAAAACTTATTCCATTATGATGGAATAGCTCAACAAACTGTTCCCTGCCCGCCAGATAACTCCCATAATGACCGAGTCTCTCCCAAAGCAAATCGCGTCGTACACAATCAAAAGCACGAGACAGGTCGCAGAATATTCCTACCGGACTACCACCTTCATCGAGGATATCAAAAAGCTCTGAGAAAAAGGACTACAAAGCCGTAATAGTAGACCGATCAGGTCGAAAACCATGCTGTTCCCCGCAAAGTACATTCGAGCATACAGTATTCAATTACTTTTGAAAAGCTACTAGCCAGTGCTATCGGACGATAGTTCTATATTTTAGTTTGATCGTGCTTCTTATGCACAGGAATTATCTTTGATATCTTCAGTTGGCTCGGAAACACCCCTTCGACGAAGGAAGCATTTATAATATGGGCTAAAGGAATGGCCAGAGCTTCAAAACAAGCCTTTATGAATTTACAAGGCACTTCATCAGGCCCCGATGACATTTTGCTTTTCAATTTGTTTCTGGAAATTGTAATTATCTCACCCTGGTCTATCTCTAGCAAGAACAAACTATTTACAACACTTGATTTAGTAGAGCTAGGCAGTTTACCAGTATTTTTTATATTACTCACTATACTAGCTGGAGTATTTATAAAATAGTTATTAAATAGGATCTGTAACCCGAAAGTTATTCTCCAATGTGCTTTCTCTTGGGAAATATCCTATTAAAATACCGAAGAAATGTATCATAAAAACATGCAAACTTGGCATTGACATCATCTGCAGCAAAAACGCCATGCCAAGGTTCACCCAAAAGTAAAACTCGATATGCCTCAAGGGAAGCCTCACTAAAACATCTGATTTCTTTGTACCCGCAAGTACCCTCTCGTATATTATTGTAGGTAATTTGTATCAAGGATTTATCCAAGGAGGCTAACAATAATATAAAGGATTCTTCATTTGTGACAGGCCGATGTTGTTTGTTTATTATTCACTCACTGATACCAAATCACCATGACAAGTTACGCGATTGATCAGGACGTCTAAATGATAAAACTTAAATCATCAAAATGGGTGGAATGTCATGTCAGCTCTTTATCCGCAAAAAGATTTGCCAAATCAAACAATATTACAACATCACAAGCCCAAACCATGGTTCAATACTAATCGCAAGGCAGTTGTGAAAAACTCTACTTCTCGGGAGGCCCACGAGGAAATATCCAAATCCAGGTCCGAACATTTATTGGCCAAACCACATGCCCTATGAATAAAACTACCCCCTGATGCATTTTTAGTCCGGTAGAATGCCTCGTGAAACACATGCGTCGCCCTAACAGCTTTGGGAGGAGCATGGAGACCAATCTGTGAGAGCAAGATCGATGACCGAATGATATTATTAATAATTTTGTATAAATGGTAAGATCTCTCAATGATAAGTCTGATATTTCACGTCCTCAAGGTCCTTCTCCATATTGTCCACACTCAGGAGCTGCGAAAGATTTGAACATCATCACGCAGCTGTACTGGCATCAAACTGATTCAGGCGAGTCAGAATCAGACGAATCCGAGTCAGACGAGTGAGAATTCTTAGTAGATATAGGGTGCGACCCCTCGTTACAAAGGATTTCTCATGCTTAATCCATTAGTATAAAGGAAATCTTACATTTATCGGCAAGTAACGGAATAAAAAACGAAAAATGCAACTTTTTAATAAGACCTCGTAGATATGGGGTGCGACCCCTCGTTACACAGGATTTCTTACCCTCAAAACATTGGTATAAAGAAGAGTTGCATTTTTTGATTTTTTTTCCGCTTCTGAAAGATAAATGTAAGGTTTTCCTTATTCCAATGGATTCAGGATGAGAAATCCTTTATAACGACGGGTCGCACCCTATATCTACGAGGATTTATTAAAAAGTTCAGACGAGTCAAGAGTCAGTCAGAGGTATCCGAGTCAGACGAGTCAGAGTCCTCGTAGATATGGGGTGTGACCCCTCGTTACATAGGATTTCTCATCCTGAATCCAGTAGTGTAAAGAAAACCTTACATTTATCGGTTAGGACGGACTGGGTCGGCCTAGGATAGGCTAGGATGGGCTTTGTCGGGCTTGGAAAGGCTAAGATGGGCTAGGTCGGGCTAGGGTGGGCTGGATCGGGCTAGGGTGGGTCGGGCTGTCCAATACAACAGGGTTGAGTGATCCGATAAGTGATTATCCACCACAGCACAGTCCTTGGAATCTGGGAGATTGGAGAAAATATAATCCAAAGTGGTCGCACTGTGGAAAGTGGTCCTCATGGGACATTTAACCTTAGAATGCAGTCCGCGTTGATTTTCTTGTTTTTTTAATTTTATTATTTTAATAGTAGTTATGAAATTAACCACTTTGAGAAAAAAGTGTATTAGTGTTTTTTGCACAATTGGTGTAATAAATCACGGTTTTGAAAATATTTTCATAAAATTAATATAAACAAAAAAATCAAAATCATTAAAAATGTTATTTTTGATATGCCCTGTATAGTAATCGTAAATGTGGCATTTGAAATTGTAGTTTCGACACAAGCAGACGTTTTTATAAATAATGACTTTTTCTTCTAAATCGACAAATAAAAAAGTTGTTCCTCTTCCAAACTCTATCCTATAAATGACTAACAGTTTAATTTTATTTAAATAAATTCTGTTTGTTTTATCTTTTCAATATTCTTGCAGAATTTATTGTTTTGATAGTGAAATTTGAATTTCTAGCATCAGTTTTATTTTTGGTTTCGATAAAAATGTAATTTTACCATACAAAAGTTTATTTTACAGCTTAAATTGGCAGTAACAACGGTTAAACTATCACTTTAAAATTTATTTTGTCTGTTTTATGAAATGCTTCTAAACAAACTGTATCAAATGAAAGTTAATTTCCTATTTTAAATTATAGATAATTATAATTAACAATATGCACAAGTTAGAAAACTATGAAGCAATTTATAACAGACAAATTCCATCAAACTATTTATTCATTATTCTTATGTAAAATAAAACAAATTTTATTTTAAGTAAATAAATATATTTAAATAAAATAATTAAATAAAAAAAAGAAGTAAAATCTTCACTATTAGCTGTGATCTACAATATGAGTATATAAATATCTTATTAATTATTATTAATTAGTTGATACCTATGATATCTATTTAAGATAAAAAGGAAATGTGTTAAAAAATCTATTTTAGGCCGAATTTTTGGTTACAAAATAATATTATGATTGAAAACTATGCGTATAAGCTGCACTCCAACAATCATCAGCTATTACGTGCTTGCAATAATAATCCATTATTGTAAAAAAAATTTAAATTAACGATTGGAGAGATAATTTAGATACATCTTTTTACGTTAAAAATATTATTTTAATCCCACCAGTGGCGTGCATACGGACACATCTTCGCACAATTTTAATGAAAAATAGGGCACGCCACTGATTATTTTAGAAGCAAAAATTATCTCCAGAATCCTTGTTCAATTTACAACAAAAAAAGGCTCTTTATTTTTTTTTCGTTTGACACACCGTTTGCTAGTAAAAAATTAAAATATCTACAGATTCGTGTTAAGCTAAATCGGTTCTTCATCAAATTTTTATAAATAAAAATAGTTTTAAACACATTTAACGCATTATTTTTGTAAAAATAAAATATTCTTTCAGCAATCAAAAAAAAAACCAAACATATTGTGCAAATCGCAATTATACAGTGATTACCAAAAGCTTCGTTCCCTTTAGGTAATAATGTACGTACCTAATTTAAAGTGTGAAGCGATGCCTATAAATTGGGTTGAGCGACATCCTCGCAATGTGGATACACGATTTTGTATTTTATTAGTATTTATACCTACACTTCTGGCGATCGCTGTATGGGAAACAAAAATCATTGTAATACCTATTAGTGCAATTATTAAACATATTCTATGTAAATGCTAGTGCAAAATGAACACGTTAATAGTTAATTTAGTCGAGATTATTAGATATTTATTTATTGTCTGGTACATATAACCACATTACATAATTTTAAAAAAATACTTTTTAGATGACTGAGTAAATTTAAAACACAAATCTAATATTTGTCAATGATTTAATTAATTTTGTATTGTGTTTTTTTATTTTGTGTTTGCAGTTATACAGGGTGAACTATCACTCAGTACAAAAATTTTAACCACGTGCTCAGAGAAGCATGAAAAACTACGAGTATAAAAAATTTGTTTCGGTATTTTTATTCGATGTTTACAAAATGGGGCAAATCCACGTTTTTCCCCGGTAAATCGGCGCCTATGACAATAATTTTTTAATATGACCTCCAACATATAACAACTGTAGGGTTAATATTCGCGGCGTTGCCAATTGTAGTTTGGAAACTGCTAAAAGGATATTTTCGCATATTGAACAACTACACTAATAACAAAAGCCGCAAACACACTAAAAGGTCCGATTATTTTATTCACATGGATTATTTTTACGACTTCTCGCGAAAAAAACAAATGTTCGAAGAGGCCACCGTTAACTTCACTTTATTTCCGCACTTAATCACTGAATTTCATCATCACCAATCTCCGTTTCATAGACAAGTCTTCATGTAGATCTAAAACTATTATTATTTTACATAAATCGTTCATGTTTTACAACAGAAACTTCTCACTCATCACAATAATATTATGTATGCCTACAACCTATACCGTAAATTGTTGTGCTTCAAATTCATTCTTAAAGTTACGCTAATTTCGTTCACTTTCATCACAAAATTTAAACAAACAAATCATAGATAAGTGTTTATTAAAACAAATAAAAAATACGGTTAATAATCTTACGGTATAAACCTGCATTATAATATGATAAATATTTTGGGAATTTGTTTTTGCAAAGCAGCAATTTTATTATTAATGAAATCTTAAATATTTACTGTTAATAGCAAAAAATAACTACTAACAACAAACTTGTGCATAAGTTAAAGTTATATTGACATACAAAAAATATTTGACAGTTCACAATTTCCTGAAGACTAGGGATGGGAACGATATATCGATATATTAAAAATATCGATATATTTTTTAATATATCGATATATGTTAATCGATATATTTCTTTCGATATATCGAAACAAATATCGATATATACAACACGATATATCTGCTACAGCTGCTTTCTTTCGCTAGTTTTTTTGGTCCGGATTTATTAGTCAGGATTTGTTGGATTTCTGAAGGCTCGATAAGTTTACCTAAAAGAGGCAAGGGGATTACGTATCCGGATCGTGATGGGCGCTAAAGTGTGGATGAATCAGAAAATGCGTCTTTAGCGAAAGAACATGTGAATCCAAACGCGTTTGGATCCTGAAATCAGTAGCGAAAGAAAGTAGCTTACATACACAGGTTTAAAACTAAAAGGTCCTTGTTGTGTTGCCGTAGCAGTCGACGCACACAACAAAAAATCGAAATCGTCTAACTGGAAATAGATTATCAAAATTATTATTTCTAAGTTCTGTTCTGTTCATAACCTGATGTAATTATTTCTAAAGAATATTCTTACGTTTGTTTGGAATGCATATGTATTTTCAGGCAAATAAATACAATCCACTCTAAAATAAAAATATAGCAAATATATCGATATATATAAAATATCGATATTTTTCATTCGATATATAGTTTCGATATATCTTTTGATTCAATATATCGATATATTTATTTATTTTGCCATCCCTACTGAAGACTAAAACATTAGTCGAATTCACGCCAATTAGCTAATGACAATGTTGAGTTTCACGTTCCTTTTACAAAAAAAATTCAAGTGAGATGAGCCGTAGGTGATCATGTCACATCATTAGCTAACATACACATGTTAGCTGTGATGTCATGATGGTCTTTTGCGTGACGTCATCATAGTGAAACCGCCAATAACCGGGGTCGCGTGAATGCAAAAAGTTAAACCGGTTATAATCGAATTCGACTTATGTTTTAGTTTTTAGGAAATTGTGAACTGTCAAATATCTTTTGTATATCAATGTAATTTATAAGCACAAGTTAATTGTTGATATTTTTTGCTAAGTAAAGATTTAACATTTCGTTAATAATAAAATTGCTGCTTTGCAAAAACAAATTCCCAAAATAGTTATCAGATTATAATGCTTTATACTATAAGATTATTAACCGTATTTTTAATTTGTTTCAATAAACACCTATCTATGATTTGTTTATTTAAATTTTGTGATGAAAGTGATCGGCCGAATTAGCGTAACTTTAAGAATCAATTTGAAGCACAACAATTTACGGTATAGGTTGTAGGCCTACATATTATTATTGTGATGAGTGAGAAGTTCCTGTTGTAAAACATGAACGATTTATGTAAAATAATAATAATTTTAGATCTACATGAAGACTTGTCTATGAAACGGAGATTGGTGATGATGAAATTCAGTGATTAAGTGCGGAAATAAAGTGAAGTTAACGGTGGCCTCTTCGAACATTTGTTTTTTTCGCGAGAAGTCGTAAAAATAATCCATGTGAATAAAATAATCGGACCTTTTAGTGTGTTTGCGGAGGGGATCCACCTTGTCGTGGTCGTCGCGCTGAGTACCTGACATTAAACAAGAAGAGTGAACGAGGAAAACCAAGCGGTCCCCAAGAAGTTCAAAAATCATTCTCTGGCATGTTAGACATATCCGAAAGGCAGGTGCATAATATTTAATATTTCGCATAATTGCAAGTCAAAATCATCTACATTTTTTACTTTAAATGCTCGGTAAATCGATACACTTGGCAACATGTCGCTGTATTATAACCTTTAAACTAATTTCTAATTTTAACGTCAGTTGGGCAGGCGGTCATAGGCGTCGTAAAAAGGGAGTTTAATATGATTTACAAAAAAATTATTTTCAGCCTTAATAAAAATGTTGGAAATTTTTTGAAAGGCGATTCTGTTAAATCTTATTTTTCTCTACCTCCAGTTAAAATGTTTGTACTGAGTGATAGTTCACCCTGTATTATTATTATTATTGACTTTCATTTAAAAGAAAGAAAACGTACTAAAAATAAAATCTAAAATGGTCCAAATTATGTAATAACACAAAATTTCAAAAATAAGTGGTCCTCGAATATGAATCACCCTGTATTTATTTATTTATTTATTTTATTCACACCTCAAGCCAATCGTGTAATTGGATAGGGTCGTCATTACAAAGATACTATATTCTAGTTACAACAAATAGATAAAATCTTTCTATAAATACACGAATACATTAAATATTAAAACATACCACTATAACACACAAGAGTATAAGGTAACAATCACATATACATTAACAGCTCAAGCGCTGAAAAACTCCGTCAAACTGTAGAAACACTTGTCAACTAAATACTTTTTAAGTTTCGTTTTGAATATATTTTCCGTTTTGGACAGTTTTATATTATATTTTATTAAAAATATAAGAACCTGCACATATTGGAGACTTCTTGTACATCGTTAGGTTATATTTGTCAATATAAATCTTATCTCTATTCCGCGTCGAGTAACTATGAGTAGCCCGCCTCAATCCAGATTGCATTTTAAAAACATGCATTGCTATGTTCAATATATAAACACACGGTAGAGTCAATATCTTTTGATTTTTAAAGGTTTCCCTACACGATTCGAGATATTTCAGATTAAATATTTTTCGGATAATTCTCTTTTGAAGAATAAATATTCGATTAACATCCACACTCTGTCCCCACACAACAATACCGTAACATAATCTAGAATATGCAAGTGCATAATAAACACTCAAGAGAGCCCTTGTGGTTAAGGAATTTTTCAATATAGACACAGCAAAGAACGTGCGAGCAAGCTCCGAACACAGCTGATCAATATGATGAGACCAACTTAGGTGCTCATCCAACACAATACCTAAGAATTTAGTTTTTTCAGAATATTTTATGGGATATGAATTTAAATGTAAATTTAAGTCGAATTTAACATCTCTCATTTTAGTTCTAAACATAACACAAGCTGTTTTTTCTGGGTTAATAATCAATTTATTTTTGTAACACCATTGACTAAAATCATGTAGTATATTATTAGTTTTGCATTCCAGCTCCCGCACATCCAATGCCGATATTACCATTGAGGTATCGTCTGCAAACATGCATATTTTTTCAGTTTTTATTTCAGACGACAAATCATTTACATAGAGCAAGAATATCAATGGCCCCAGAACGCTCCCCTGCGGGGTTCCTATATCGACATTGTACCTTTTAGAGAAAGAGTTTCCAACCTTCACAATCAAATGTCTATTACTCAGGTAAGAAATAAACCAGTCGTTTATTTTTCCCCTTATACCAAGGTTTGATAACTTTCGACCAACAAAGGAAATATCTATGGTATCAAAGGCACTTGTGAGGTCAAAGAAAATTCCCAGCAAGTAAAGACTAGCATCTAAGCAATTATAAACATACTGCACAAAGTCCACAACTGCGGTCTCTGTAGAATGACGTGCTCTAAACCCATGTTGATCATTCGAAAATAGATTATTTTTATTCAGGAACCCTCTGACACGGTCAGACACAGCCTTTTCAATAATTTTGGAAAGTATGCTCAACAATGATATTGGCCTATAGTTGTTTATGTCATGTATATCACTCTTTTTGTATATAGGTATAATCAAAGAAGTCTTAAGTCTAGAGGGAAAGATACCAGTGGCAATAGACTTATTTATTATAAGGACCAAATTCCTTGAAAATTCATCAGAACAAGATTTAACAATTCTAACTGACAACTCGTCTATACCCACTGACCTTTTATTTGGTAAATTTGTAATAATTGTCTTAATTTCATCAAAAGTTACTGGAAAGAAGTACAAGCTTTTATTGGTGCTGGGACAAACAGTGCAATCATCGGAGAGAACCTGAAAGTGTGATTTAACCTTCTCGTGTATGTTTGTCGAGAAATGATGACCAAACACCGAAGTTAACTCGTTAGGATCTGATACTTTTACACCGTCCACATTAAGAGTTATATTCTGTTTTTTCCTTGTTCTATTTAAATTTTCATTCACAAGAGACCATATAGCCTTCGTGTCGGTAGCTCTTACCATGTTATTTTGAATACGTTCACGTTTTATGTCATTATTATACTGTTTTTTCTGAATTTTGTAATGCTCTTTTATTACTGTATCATTAGACATCTTGCTTATATTATGAAGCTCCACCAAATTTTCCCGCTGTCGTATAAGATTCTCAGAAAATCTAATTTTTTTTATTTTGTTTTTATTAGTGCTAAAACTACGCGTAACTCTAGGGAAAGATATCTCAAAAATATTGTATACATTTTGCCAAAAAAATTCAAAATAATTGTCAATATTAGCTTCCTCATAATTCTCCAAGAGCTCATACATATTTTGGAAACGATTCTTAAATTCCCTTATTGTATTATCGTTTATAATTCGTCGCTCGACCGTCTCACGGCAGTCCCGATCATGACTATGGTTGGTTTCATCTGCCCTCTTAAGACATTCGATAGTCTGTGCAGTATGATCAGACAGCGCCGGATCATGTACTACACAGTTGATACTTAGATCATTAGTTATGACATAATCGATTGCGCTTTCAACCATTAGACCATTCAAATTAGCAATTCTAGTCGGCTCTTTTATAAGTGATTTTAACTGAAAGCTGTCTATTAAGTCACGCAGTATGTTACTCTCTAAAGAAACCCTTAATCCATCTACATTTAAGTCACCGCAAACATAAGTAAATTTAAAGCCCTTCGCTGAAAACTCAAAGATGTCCGAAAGAACACCTATGAAATCCACAAAGTCAGCAGTAGGCGGTCTGTATATAGCTACAATACAACAGTCCCCATATGAGACAGCGGAACACTCAATCGTTCTCTCCAACGATAAACCGTTAATATAAACAACCGGTCTACAGTCACTCGCAATGTCATCCCTAACAAAAATTGCACTCCCACCGTGCGTATTTATTTTTTGTCTTGAAAAATATGAAACCAATTTATAATTTCTAAGTTGTAACATTTCAATATTATTACCAGCAATCCAGTGCTCCGTCATGCAAAAGACATCAGGACCATGCTCACTCAAAAACATTTCTACATTTAGCAATTTATTCGTCAAGCACTGTATGTTGATGTGAGTCATCTTAAAGCAAGGACAATTTAACGTGGGGTTACCAGAGTGCGAGCGAAAGTCAAGCGGATGGTCATTGTACAATATATCACTAACACTAATACATTGATCGGTTTCCATTACTACACAGTGTATAATTAAAATAGCAGAAAGATCAAAATTGGTCACTGGCTGTTTGGCTATATTTATTCTACTTCATCGGCGTAGACAAATTTTATTTCTGTAAAACTGATCAAAATGTCTATTTGGAAATAAAATTTATATAACTAACGAATAGAAAAACACAATATCAAAATTGTGCTATTTTTTTAAGTTGTATTGTTGTTTATTAGGTGACTTTTGTTTTTGTAAAAAGTCATTTGTCTGTTTATCTTTATAATTAAAATAGTTCTGTGTACATATTTATATAAAGTTACATTTTAGTAAAAGAGGAAGAATCTCCCTAAAACTGTGAAAAAGAGAATGGGAGTAAATAACTAATTAGAGTAAAATATATATACAGAAAAAAAAAATTAGAGAACATATATTATTATAGAAAATAATAAAATTGAAACGAAAAATAGGAATTATTTATTTATTTGTTGAATAATTATAACATTGTTTCTTGCCACTTATTTAGTTTAGTATATATTGTTAATAAGATACTTTTCCATATAATTTCAGTAATAATTAAAATGTTCAATTGGTTTACGTATGAAAATATGACTAAAGAATAATTTATCACTGCAGATTTGATACTGAATGTTTGCAAGAAACTGGTAACCATCCAATAATTAGTAACCATCTATCAAAATTTCCATTCATCATAAAGCATTTTGATGTTAAATTGCTCACCTACCTTCAACAAAATGTCTAAAAGGAAACTGCGATTTGCCATTTGTGCACTGATAAATACGTCACAGCGGTACGTTGTTGATATCTATGTTTGTCTCTACAGGGTGTCTTACGGTGGCAACCCATTAGATTATTTCAGAAACTACTTCGAATTGAATTTTGAAAATATCAGTGTCTATATTGTCAAATATGCTCTACTCAAATAATATAATAGCAACGGCATAGCACTTCCGGTTATACCGGAAGTTGATGGCAACTTTGTTATTTTAAATTGAACACCCTATATATTATTACATTTTTGGATTCTAAATAAGATTTCAGACATATTTTATGTATCATGTCCTATACCTAACATCAGTCGTTTTTGATTTATATCAAGATTTATGTCAAAATTGACAGTTTAGGACTCTATAAGAATTCCGTTTCTTCCTTGTAAATCAGTATTTAATAAAAATTTTGCAGGTATTTTCTTATCAGGTGGGATCTTCTTTTTCGAATTGACAAGACATTTTCTGATTAGTTTCTACAGGGAGGTCAAAAAATTATATTGAAAATGGTTCAAGAAAAACAGTTGAAACTCAATTTTTTCAAATGGAATGGGTATATTATTATTATTTTACCTTCCTTAGCATTAAAAAATAATGCAATTTTGTAATAGGTTATCATTTCCTAAAATGCATAGTTTTCGAAATATCGTCATTTTAAATTTTTCTGCAGCGCCTACCGTTGTCTCTCTGGAAGCTAGCTAATTAATTTAGTTAGCCATGAAAATAATGACATTTCTCTGAATTAGCATAAACGTCAAACTAAATATGAAATTAGTTGTTGCTATCCAACCAGTCGTTATTTACCAATATTTGTGACCATTATATTTTACAATAATTATTACAAAATGGAAAATATTTATTCATATGCTGATATTGTAAATGTATTATTAATCCATGGAGAATGTAACAAAGTGATTAATAGAACCTGTAGAGTATTTAACGAGAGAAACCCGCATTTGCTAACAATGACTAGAGAAAAATTAAAAAGAATTTTGAGAAATCAAATACGGTGGGGGCAGTGTCATGCAAATCGAGTACTACAAAAACCTGTAACTACAAATGAGGATAATGTGGTCAATGTTTTGGCATATTTTAATACAAATCCTGAATCATCAGTGCGTGCGTGCGTGAACAAGATCTAGAAATTTCAAAATCATCTGTCCAAAAAATATTAAAAAGTAGTGGTTTACATCCATTTAAATTCAAATATCTTTGTGCTCTGGAAGCAGGTGATGCCGAACGACGTGTACGGTTCTGCGAAACCATTTTAACACGAACGCAAGAAGATCCTGGGTTTCTGCAAAAAGTGATTTGGACAGATGAGTCGAAATTTTCGAGAGATAGAATCGTTAATAGACAAAATAGTCATTTTTGGGCTTCTGAGACTCCGCATGCTATTCGTGAACAAAATTTTCAAAATAAATTTAGTGTGAACGTTTTTTGTATGGTGAAAGACACACATGTTGAATATTTTATTTACGAGCATAATTTAAATACGGAAGGTTATCTTTATATTTTGCAAAATGTTGTGGCGCATTTTTTGGATAATCGATCATTAAATGAATTAAGAAGTTGTTGGAACCAGTTACATGGAACACCACCTCACTGTGGAAATAGAATCACACAACAGCTTAATGAAATGTTTGAAGATCGATGGATCAGACGGGCGTTGGGATTGGCCAGCGAGATCTCCAGATCTATCACCGCTGAATTTTTATGTTTGGGGGCAATTAAACAAAAAGTTATTCCACCCCAATTAATTCAAAAGAAGAATTCGAACTTCACTCGAAGAAATTTATAATATCAATAAGTATTTTTCATTTTTATTAATTTGACGTTTAGTTTGACATTAAAATGACAATAATTTCATGGCTAACTAAATTAATTAGCTAGCTTCCAGAGAGACAACGGTAGGCGCTGCAGAAAAATTTTAAATGACGATATTTCGAAAACTATACATTTTAGAAAATGATAACCTATTACAAAATTGCATTATTTTTTAATGCTAAAGAAGATAAAATAATAATAATATACCCATTCCATTTGAAAAAATTGACTTTCAACTGTTTTTCTTGAACTGTTTTCAATATAATTTTTTGACCACCCTATATAGACTAATCAGAAAATGTCTTGTCAATTCGAAAAAGAAGATCCCACCTGATAAGAAAATACCTGCAAAATAATTATTAAATACTGATTTACAAGGAAAAAACGGAATTCTTATGGAGCCCTAAGCTGTCAATTTTGACATAAATCTTGATATAAGTCAAAAACGACTGACGCTAGGTATAGGACATGATACATGAAATATGTGTGAAATCTTATTTAGAATCCAAAAATGTAATAATATATAGGGTATTCCATTTAAAATAACAAAGTTGCCATCAACTTCCGGTATAACCGGAAGGCTATGCCGTTGCTATTATATTATTTGAGTAGAGCATATTTGATAATATAGACACTGAAATTTTCGCAATTCAATTCGAAGTAGTTTCTGAAATAATCTAATGGGTTGCCAATGGCAATGCTAGGACGTGATCTTGCAATTTCTAAATAAAATTTCAATAAAAGGTTCATATTAGACAGTTAATTACTTGAAACGGTTAAATATCATTTTGTTAGGTTAGGTAAAGTTTCTTGCTAGCATCCATTATAGTCTCCATCTTGGGGAATGGTTAAAATAGAACGATATTGCGTATTATTTATTGTAGAAAATGAAAATCATACTCGTACTATGATAAAAGTAGCAAATACTATAAATAAGTAGACTGAACATTTTCAGACTCTTGTTTTTTTGTTATGGGATTTAAAATTGTAGAGTTCAATGTCGAATTTTAATGCGAAACTTATGGAATTGTTCGATATTATTTTTGTAAATTGAATATTTAATAATATGCCTACAGTTTATTTTATTATTAGATATTTATAGTCGTGTCATCCAGAAATGTAAGAACTGTAAGAATCAGTTTTGTAAAAAAAGAGTCAATGAACTTTTTAGAGAGATCATTATTTTAGCACCAATATTATCATACAGCAATATCAATTTGACTCTGAAATATCACGAGCGAGTTTTGTGATACCTATTTCAGAACAAAATTGACACAACAATGTCACGTCACCAAAATAGCACTAAATACAACTCTAAAACAATTCTGATTCCAGTGTGACGTCCTAGCGAAGCGTTTTGATTTTGGGGCCGCTAATCACCATAGCGATGTCTTTTATTCACTATTTCGCACGTTTAATATAATTTATCACTTATAAATTTTAATCAACATCAAAACTATTAAAATTATGCGTAAATAACATAATATATTTAGAGCATTATATCGCTCAAAACCGTATGCGCAATGGAATAGAGAGATAGAGAATCCGCCATTTTGATGTGGTTTTGTTGCCAAGTTGCCTTCTAATTTTTAATTCTTATACAACATGTTCAAAGGACACATAAAATTAATATATGGTGGTGTAAAAATATTAGAATAATCTAACATTTTTCTTTAACATTATAAAAGAGATATCATCAAATTGTTGGTTTTACTACTGCCAAATTATATGAAATTTTAATACTCAATATATATTTTTTATATCTTAAATGAGGCAACATTGGCTTTTCCCACATAAAATTTGACATTTATTATAACCCTTGAATTTTATATTACTAGCACAATAAAATTACGTGTTTTAAACCAATTATATTACTATTATAAGTTTTCCAAAGTAAGCTCATTATGTACTTTTTAAGACTCTTTTGTAGTAGAACATCAAAATGGCCGCGTCCTATATCCCACCTTTTTTACCTCTCACTTGAGCGATATAGTTCTCTATATATATCGTAAATAAACTAGAACTTGACAAATGACATTTGACTTTAAAACTGGGAATCGTTATAAAGGGACAAAACGGAAGAAAATTAGTTATTTGAGTTTTGATTGCATAATTTAATGATATATAGGTTTTCAGCATTTCAACAAGTCGTTAAGTTTTGTACAATAAAGATGAGATACGTTCTAGTTGACACCACTATTTTAATTTTATTTTTTCTTAAATTATACATGCACATAAAAAACAACATTTTACCATAATTACTTTAGATGTGAATCATCACCAACTCAATCAACCATTCCTATTAACATTCCGATTATGTATTACAATTTAAATAACTACTAAAGAAAATGAAAAAAAAAAACATGTAAAAATATATACTTACCAAAAAAAATTGTAGAAAAGTGCCTCCTATTCAATTGCGCATGCTATAATAATATACTGTATTATTAACATAAAATTTTCTTTAATCAACTCGGATAATTATTATTATAAAAATTAGAACAAATTAATTCTTAGTTATAAACAAAATAATGATTTTGTTTTTACTTTTTATAATTTGTAATTTTGTCGTTTCTATGTTTTATTATTAAGGAAATGTTGTTTCATTATTTCTAACTAAATAAAGCTGCATTTTTACAAAAAGAAAAAAATGTGTTTAACTACCTACTGCGAAAGAAATCAATGTCCTGGGCTAGATTACTGTTGCTACACGTTAGAATTGCAGCTGCTTATGTTCGACCACAAAACACCCTGTTAGAAAACGAACCGCAATGTTAACAATCGGAACTAAAAGAAGCGCCATCTATTGATGTGTCGCATAGTCATAAATTAGTTTTGGCGGGAAATTTAAAATAATATTAGTGACGAATATTTCCAATAAATTTAAATAGTTACATAATATGATGCAACTATTAATTGTAGTTTTTCAAAATCTTATTAAAACGAGATAGTGTTCAAAATACTTTTGAAAAACTACAAATAAGGTTGCACCATTATATATTACACGACACAAAACATTAATGGGATCGAAAAAAACAATTATTATTATAAAAAATTTATTATTAAAATAGAAACGCACAATTAGCAATATTATTTTACATTTTAATTTAGTCAAAAAGTAGGTAGTAGGTACACAATAAAGTTTATAATTTAAAAAAATAAATAAAATAACAGGCTGCTTGGACTAGTTACGTTCTTGGAATATTCTTTCGATGTGCTAGGGCTAGGCATGTCATCGATGGCCATGGGGTAACTTCTACTAGGGTCACCGACGGATTCCTTTGATGTGGTAGGTCCAGTACTTATGTCTATGTCACAACTAGAGGTTCCAATTTTCTTCGTTTTGGACCAGGTGCCTCCTCTATAAATTCAATTATTTCATAAAAACATGTACCACATTTAATAGAGGTGCGTGATTTTCTTACCTGTATTAGGATGTAATATTGGTGTTGCATTCCATTTAAGCAGGTCTCTTCGACACCCAAACTGTAAATCATCCGGAACAAAATGTTTCGCACACATTAGATAACTTTTAAGTAGTTTATCAAAAGGAATGTTAAATAAACAGGGGTTGTTTATATTTGCCAACCACTTTATTAGCATTTCTGGTTCTTTATTAGGGTTCGGAAATTGGAAAAACTACCATTCTTAGTCTCACAGTTGGGAACACAACATTTTGTTTTTGCCGGTCGAACTTCTCCAACAAAAAGAGACATAAGAATTAAAATAGCACACACTGAACGCAATTTTTATGCACAATTTACAATTAAACAAACTTTTAAACAAGACTCGCACTCTTTTTTCAAACTCTTAACGCAAAAAATCATATTAAGACTTGAAATTATGCCACACCCTTTTGTGGGAAATACGACTATAACATATGTTTTGTGGGTAATACCAAAATTTTTTAAACTTAAAATAGGGGGATGTTGTGTGATTTTAAAATAAAAATTTTGTTGGCGACACCTAGCGAAAGGAAGTCAAACTAAGCGTAGTAGAACAGACAGTTTTCTTCACTTTTCGTTTGCAGCGACTCTCGTGACTGTTCGC